>OY757935.1:58599544-58754544 GCA_963585895.1 Sepioteuthis lessoniana | reverse complement strand
GACTTAAAAAAAAAAAAAAAATTTTTTTAAGTTCAAAAAATAAATAAAAATATAAAGGAATTTCTATATAAAGGAATTTCTATAGAAATACTGACATTTTTAAAACGTCCTGTACATAATCATGTTCAAAAAACTAATTATTTTTTTTCAATTTTAAAATTCATGTAATTATATCATTACTAATATCCTTATCAATGTCTATTTGAAAATATTTTTTTCCATACTGGATACACTTCAAACTCACTTCTTGATTTGACTTTTGTAATAATACAAGAATAAAATTAACACACACAGTTGCGAATTTAACAGTGCTGGAGTAAAAAAACCTGAAACATTTCAATATGACAGCATGTAAGAGGCTCATATAAAGAAAAAAACTTATTTCAATATGCCATTCAATCTATTTAGTCAGAGAATCCATAAAATCTAAAAAGCATGAATACAGACTTTCTTAAGGATGGAACTCTTAAAGTCAGTACAAAGTTATGTCAGTCGGCTATGATCCAAATGAAATACTAGACATGGTTTCATCTCTTAGAACAAAGAGCTTCAGATTTCATCTTTAACATTTAGATTAGAAATAATGAAAAATACAGCTAATACGATCAATATTGAAAAAAATACTAATAAAACAAAAGGGAGAGAGAAAAAAAGTAGGAAGAGATAAGAGAAAAAAATGTGCAAGATAGAATTAAATGTTAATTTCCACTTTCTGCAGCTAAAATGAAGATGATGTCCAAAGAAATCTTACAAGGTATTTCCTGTAAATGACATGCACAATCTAATGCATCCAATTTGTCATTACAGTTGCTAATTCCAGTGGCCCAACATGTTTCTTTTGGCTTCTACTTCTAAAGACAAAACAAACTTGTTTATAATTTTCATTTACAATTAACAGTTATACAAATATTAACTCTGGTTTTGTTTATATCTAATCAAGTAATATTAATAAATATACAAAGATATTTGATGATAGACTGACATTCTTAATAGTTTTGTGAACTTGTTTTTCTATGAAAAAAAATCCCGATCACATAGCTTAATAAAACACCAAGCCAACATTTGGGAATTGATTTCACATTTGTTTATTTATATAAGTATAAACAGAGAGGATGAGAGAGAAATAATAGATTAGTGAGTGACAGAATGGATGGGAGAGAAAAAGTGAGATAAGAAAAAGTTTATCACAAAATTATATTCCTTTTCTGAGTATTCATCCACAAAAAAGCTTTTCTAACAAAAAAGGAAAAAAAAAAAAAAATAAGTAAATAAAATTATCTAATATAAAGATTCATAGATTTATCAGTAACCAGACAACATATTTTTGCAGAGATTTGTTTGATGGGTGGGGAGGAGATATAAAACATTAATATCTGATGTACACAATCCTTTATAGACTTTTTTAAAAATAGTAAAAAGGAAGGAAAAAATATACATAGAACTTTTGTAATATCATCAAATTAAACATGACATCTCAATCAATATGTCCATGTTATTTTCTTCAATCTTATCAAGAGTAATCAATACATTTTTTTTTCTTTTTAAAGTGCTAAGAAATATTTAAATAAATGATTATGTTTCTTCAAGAAACAAACCAAGAATCTAATCTCACTTTCAAGATGTCCATCTCGAAAAAATAAAATAAAATGGAATAAAGCTAGAAGTATTTTTATTGCATACACAAATTCAGAAGCTTGAATAATTAATCAAGCCAAAAGACTGCAAACAGATGGGATTTAACAATATAAAAACACTGTAAAACATTAAATCACAGGCAGATTATTACTAAATACCACATTGAATTTCAGAACTTTAAGATTTTTTTTCAAAATATTTTCAAATTAATATTAATATCTTAATTTTTTTAAGATCATAATTATGGCTAAATTTTTATTACTCATGCTTATAAATCACATAATGTTAGCTGATATATATCTTGAAGGCTTAATTTGAAAAATCAAGGAATAAATTTACATAATTTTGTTGGTCTATTGCTAGAATAAATTTTTTTCTCTATGTAATCAAGCAATGAAAGAAACTAATTCAAAGACAACAGATAAAAGTATTTTGATTTTAAACATTAACAATTTATTGGAATTAGACAAAAAGTATGAGTACAGGTGAAATTAACAGGCAAGTTATAGTCAATGATAAAGAAAATTAGTTTTTGCTACAATGCAAGAAGTCAATAAATATTCAGTCATTAAAGGGAAAAAAGCAAATTCATGTCAACAGGCAAAAAAAATGCTAAAAGGTATGTAACTCCTATTTTTAAATAAGATAAAATAATCCTTACTTGTAATATGCAGATTCTAAGATTTATGTTTTGCTTTGTTTTTTTTTTTCTAAAATAGAGGAATTTATGAGTAATACTAATCATACACAATTAAACTTCTGTGAAAAAGATTATATCAAAGCTTTATTTTATAGAAGATTGTCCTTAAACTTCATAGGTTCCATTGGAACAGCAGTTCATAATGATACTGATACTTTAATATGGAAAAAGTAAAGGTTTTAATAGGTTACAAAGTGTGTGAGTGGGTATATATATATATATATATATATATATATATATACACACATACACACACGCACATAATGGAAAAAATAATGAGTCATGCTTATAACAAATATCGTAGGAAATGGAATTGGCAACAAATTCAAATTTTGGACAAGGTTGTTTGTGTTTCACTTCACACAAGTATTTGACACAGGCATGAATCAATCTCTTCTCCTTACCCCCAGTTATAGGTAAATAGTTGTTCAGATTAAGTTCTTTAGACTTGGTAAGGCAATCAGTCTAGGTTTGGTTTGGTTTAGTGGCAGATTAACCTTCAAGGGTTATTTAATGCCAAAGTCATCCTTATAGAAGGACAGTAGTGGTGCTATTTAACCCATAACTGGAGTTATAATGGGGTTAATAACCTTTCTTAAGACTATAAGTTTAAAAGTGAACACAACAAAATGATTAGAGTTAAAACTTGTTCAACTTTGAGGCCATAGTGTAGCACTTTAATTATTACACCATGGGGACATCCCCACAACCAGTCCAGATGGAAAACTTTATTCAAACCAGCTGTACCCAGCTTGAAAATTGACCTTGTTCATGACAGAAAAGTTAGGTAAATGCACACAAATATAATGAAAATTTTAGTAATATACAGATATGTTTATGGTTCATGCATTTATGGTGACTTCTCTCCCACACTTGTGTATATTCACATGAAGGTAAAAAAAAAAAAAAAGTTTTGAATGAAATCAATTCTAATCTCCGAGTTCTACTTTCTAACATTCTGAAACAAATTTAAACATCTATATTCTTTCTCAAAGATATAAGATTCCCCACCCCAGATTACTTTTTGGTTTGGTTTTATAGCATATAGACCATTGTAGGTTATTTAAAGCCAAATCCATTTTTATACATATGAACAGTTCTATTTAAAAACAATTGAGTTCAGCATAAGTTCAGTTTTTTGTTTACACAGATTGTTGGTTGTTTGGGTTTTATGGCATATCAACCTTTGTAAGTTATTTAACGCCAAATCCATTTTTATGCAAATAGTTCTATTTCAAACAATTCAGCTTAGCATAAGTACACAGTTTAATTGTCAGAAATATTTCTATTTCAAGCTATTCAGTTTATTCAAACAGTTCTAATTCAGTTAAGTATAAGTACAGATTTTGTTTACACACACTTAAATGTCAAAATAGTTCTATATTAAACTATTTCGTTAAGTCTAAGTAGAGTTTCAATGTCAAAAACAGTTCCATTTCAAACAATTCAGTTTAGCATAAACACGCAGTTTAAATGTGAGTACAGTTTGTCAAAACCATTTCTATTTCAAACTATTCCATTTAATCAAACAGATCTAATTCATACAATTCAATTTAGCATAAATATGCAGCTAGTTCTATTTAATCTATAGATAGGGCCCTATCAGGTGCTACCATTCCAGACTAGAGTAAACCTGGGAGCAATGGCAATGAAGAGGTGCTCCACATTCCCCAGAGCTCCAACATCACTGGAACCTCACCATCAGATTGTTTATGGTCATATACAGGACACTTATTGGTGGGGAGGGGGGGTCTTACCCCTCTGCAGAGGAGCAGTTGGGCAAACACAGATGTAAAAACAGTTCTATTTCAAACAATTCAGTTTAACCTAAGTACACCGCTTAGTTCTATTTGACCCAGAGATAGGACCCTCTCAGGTGCTACCACTCCAGAGTTGACCTTGGAACGATGGCAATAAAGGGGTACTCCGCATCATATCCATGATTATGATTTATAATCAAGTTAAACTCAAAGTACTAGCTAGATCACCCAAGTTGAGAATCAATAAAACTGCTCACTCCTTAGATGAGTAACCACTTAGGAACAGCAGGTATATCATGTAATCCAAGGCCTGTATGCCAGACTAACCAAAGCATAAATTCTACAAATTAAATTGCATTCTGAAGAATAATGAATGGTAAGCCCAGGAAAGAATAGGTAGAAAAATGTACCTTCTTCCACATAACAATATAGATCTCATCTTTATTGCGAAAGCAGCCATTTGTAATTTGAGTTGTGCACATGCGCAGCTTCAAGTCCTTATGTTAATATCACTTATAAATATGCATGAAGTATTGTTTACATGAGGACTCTAAATAGACAGATGCAGTAAATGACTATTGGAAGTGAATCAGAATGAGAGTAACACTTGGTTAGAGCATATAGAGCAAACCTTTGGTTGGTTGTTTAACAACATAACCCTTTTAAGGTCATTTAACACCAAATTAAATTTCAAACAATTCAGTATAGTTTTTGTTTTAACAGTTAAATGTGAAAACCATTTTATTTCAAACAGTTCAGTTTAGCATAAGTACACAATTTCAATGACAAAAACAATTCTATTTCAAGCAATTCAGTTTAGCATAAATACAGTTTAGTTCTGTTTGACCCATATATAGGACCCTATCAGGTACTACCACTCTAGGCCAGAGAAGACCTGGGAGCAATGGCAATGAAGGGGTACTCTGCATTCCCTAAAGTTCCAGCATTACTGGGACCTCACCATCAGATTGTTTAGTGTCATATCCAGGACACTTGTTGATGGGGGAGTCTTACCCCTCTGCAGCGAATCACTCAGTGTATTCTACAGCCCCAGCCAACTGGGCAAAGCAAACCTTTGTGAGAGAGTGAAGAAATGAATATATTGTCACTGAAAGACCCAGACTTCATTGTGAAGAAAGAAAAAGAGTTCCATGTACCTTTGTTGGTTGAAGAACACAAGAAACAAGCCTTTCTGCATTGTTCATTAATGTTCAATTCTGCCTACTATTCAAAATCCCTAGTCATTTTAGTAGCATCTTATATTCAATTGTTTTATGAAAGATGTATACTCAACCCCATAGTCAGGCCACAAATTTAAAACCTTCAATTATTTACTACCCAAACCAACAATTTCATCCAGAGCTGGGAGTGTTGCGGGGAGAAGAGATTAATTTTTGAAATGCACAATTATGGAAGTGAATATCAACCATCTCTGCCAGAATTTGAACTCTGCTAGGTGATTTTATTATCCATACCAATAAACATCTGTACCACAATGATCATAAATACCGTAAATAGATAAAAATAATCATATTTATTTCAATCAACAGAAAAATCAATAGTTGCTAAGTAAAATAGAGAATCATAAGTCATTTTAAATATTAAGCTCTTTAATAAAACTATATATATATATATATATATATATATATATATATATATATATATATATATATATATGTGTGTGTGTGTGTGTAAATAAATAAATAACTTGGGTGTACTTCATAATAGTTATTTACTTAACTTTGCTTGGCACAGAGGACTTAGGTTACAGATAGATGGTTAACCACATAGTAACAGCAAGTACAAAGTACTGAGCAGGCTCTTTGCTGTTTAATATTGATGATCTCATCAGAACCAGTGCTTTCAATGCAACTTTCCTATATATTAGTTAAATTTAATGTATTAAATTTATATACAAATATAACAACAATTATAAGACAGAGGTACTATTTTTTTTTCCAAATTGTTTCATCTTTTAAAACTAAAAAAGTGAGTAGAGCTTTGAATATAATGACTGCACCCCTGTAAAGAGATAAGATTCCTCCCTTAAAAAAAAAAAAAAAAAAAAAAAAAGAAAGGTGTCCTGGGTTTGATGCTAAACTTCATTGAGTGGTGATGCTTCGGATCTGGTGAGTGTAAAAACTACCATTTTATGCTGAGTAATAGTGGATTCGGAAGTAATAATGTTGAGGGGATACTCCCTAAATCTCCAGAACTGGAACCTCTCTATCAAATGCAGTTTAGTGTCATAACCAGTACACACATTTTTTTTTTTTATGGGATTTCACCCTCTGCAGGTGATGCCGTGAGCGTATCCCAAGTCCTGCCAACAGGGTGTTGTTTAAAATAATTGTACAGATTTCTTTTTATATTGTATATGATAGACCATGATTGTTAAACTGACTTCAGCATAAAATAACTCAACTCATAAAACCAACTAACCAACCATAAATTAACAGCAACAATAGAACTGCTTACTTCAGCCATCTTCTTGTGTGTCGCCACATCAAAATGCAGACACAAAGCAAAAAAACTTAAAATGAACTAATTAAAAGTTTTGGAAAAAATAAATCAATAAAAAAATGGAATGTAATGAAATGTGGGAGAAGGCAGAATAAAAACATTAGCAGGATACCTTCCTCATTATATAAAAAAAAAAAAAAGAGAAGATTCAGGCCACCTGAGACAGTTATTTGCTGAGCAAAATAAATAAAGAGCTAAAAATGAAGATCCACTTCAAGGCTGATGCTATTTGTTGGGCTTCAGTAAATTCAAAACCAGTAAAATAAAACAACCGAGTTCCTTCCAGGCAAATCATCAAGCTAGGAGATTAAAAAGCCATAAAAAAAAAAAAAATAAATAAAATAAAAAGTACCCAAATGTGCTTCATAGTGATTAACACCTTCAACTTTCTTTTTAGACTGATTATTAAAACATCTTCAGGTATTAAATCTCTTACCTAAGAATTAATGCACACATTGATATTCGGTTTGGTTTATTTAAATGGCAAATGTGGGTTCTGGGTTATTAGATGCCAAAATCTTATTAATTTGTAAATGTTTGATTATAATTCTAACTATATTTTCAATGCTTCATTGCAATTATTTTTATTTATTTTTTTAAATCAGTAAGTTGGTGTGGGTTTGGTTTTATGACACATCAGCCATTGTAGCTCATTAATGCCAAATCCATTTTTATACATATAAACAGTTCTATTTTAAACAATTCAGTTTAACATAAATAAACAATTTAAATGTCAAAACAGTTCTATTTCAAGCAATTTAGTTTAGCAGGAGTACAGTTTAGTTTTATTTGACCTATATATAGGACTATCAGGTGCTACCACTCCGGGGCCAGAGTGGACCTGGGAGCAATGGCAATAAAGGGGTACTCCGCATTCCCCAAAACTCCAGCATTACTGGAACCTCACCATCAGATTGTTTAGTGTCATATCTAGGACAGGTGAGAGGTTCTTTCCCCTTTGCAGAGGAGGGAACAGTGTATTCTACAGCCCCAGCCAACTGGACAATGATTGGTGTGGAGGTCATCATATAACAATATATGTAAAAACTGTTGGGGGGGGCAGCTTAGCTCAGCAACACAGCATTTTAACAGTCTTTTGGTCCGAGTGTAATTAATAACTGTTATAAACTTCATCTTTATTTTTAAAAAATAAAATAAAATAAAAAATCAAAAACAGGAGGTAATGACTTTTGTTTATTTCAAGTATTCAACTCCAGTTGATGGCAGATTCATTCATCAAATCCATTATTTATTCTAAACTAGCAGGATCCATGGAAATTTTATTGAACAAAAAAAAAAAAAAAAAAAAAAAAAAGTCATATATCAACAAGTGCTATTAAAACAAGAAAGGATGATTTGTCATTTTATTACATATAAATCCTGTTGTTGCTTTTACAATAAATAATACAAAAATATACAATAACAATCTATATAATACTTAATACACAAATCATTTGTTAGTATTTAATGGTACAGAAAATACAAGATCAATAGACAGTTCCATATTCTATTTTGTGGATAATGGTATTGCTGGTACCAAGGAATCTTTGGAGGTCTTTTTCTTTTTCAACCTTCAACAGCATATTGTTAGAGCTCATCAAATCTTCAGCAAACCAATATACAATAATCTATGTTCACTAAGCTACTTAGTGAGGATAAATGAAGTTTTCACAGAGCAGTTCCATTGGAACTGAACACAGTGTTTGATCTGAAGAAGCAGCAGCCATGTAAAAGAATAGAGGGAAGAATATCCCACTTGGCTGCAGAGAGAATATTTAGATGAATGCATCATGCAAATGAATAGATGAAACACAAGCAGAATCATAACATAGATAATTAACAAAAAATATTATAAAGTAACATTGATAGTGTACAACAATATTTCATTACATAGAAAAAATTTTTTTTAAATGTTGACCATATAACCTACTTTATTCATGTCATAAAAAAAAAAAAAGAGGAACAAGCAAATGACATGACAGATAGCTACTTATAAAAAGTAAAACAAGTCACTTTAGATCTATTTGCCTCAAGTAGTTACTTCTTGGTTTTCATTTACAATGAAACAAAAGAACTCATAAAAATGAATAAAAACTGCTCATTAAATTTAAATGACAATTCTCTATCAAATTAAAAAATAAAAAGTTTTAACAAAGTTAAAAAAAAAATTCCTGAAACACTTTTCTATTTTCTAATGGTCTGTACAATCTCTTCAAGAAAGTTTGTAGCAGCTACTAATCAAAAAAAAAAAAAAAAAGATAAATCACATAACATATGAGAAAAAGAATTTATCCAATTAGAAAAACTGAATTGACAAACTAATAAAATTTGAATTTTTGATATGTGCACATATACGAAACAAGTGATAATTATTGTTGTTAAGTACATTTTTTTTTTTTAAGACATGAAAATCAAAATTCAGTCAAAAGGATATTTGCAATTGCAGTAATTAAAAAAAGACAAGAAAGTACTTCACCCTTAAATTAAAAAAAGGGGAGGGTGGTTTACTCTTGGTAATAAAGATATAAGTATGATTAAGCAATTGATTTTAATGGTATACTAACTAATCTAGTCATTTTATATGTAAGGATTAGAGAATAACCTATATTATGTTTACATTGTTTTTTTGTTTCTTATGGGTTTTTTCCACACAGTTATATGGTATCAAGTATATCTATTGAATACAAATAATTTACAAACAGACCTATTTGACCCATAGATGGAACCCTAATAAGTACTACCATTTTGGGTCAGAGGACCTGGGAGTAATAGCAATGATGAGATACTCCACACTTCCCAAAGCTCCAGAACTGAAGCCTCATCCATAGATTCAGTTTAGTGTCATACCCAAGACACTTTTTTTTTTTTTTTCGAGTGGAGGGGTATTACCCGTCTACTGTTGATACAGTCAGTATATTCTAAATCCCACCAACAGGGGAAAAAAATATAGTTTAGGGGTGAAACAAACATACAGTTAAAATTTAACTAAAATCCAGCTAATTGACTACATATCAAGTTATAGAGTTATTAGTCAATATTTGTATGGAGATATTTCAGCCAAAAGATGAAGGAAGCATTTATTTCACATATTTTTCAACATGATCTCTTCAGTCAATACATTTAATTCAGTAGTGAATATCAATTGCATCAAAGGAAAATTTTAAGTCAAAATTTAGCTTGAAATAATGTATCAAGCTGTGGACTTAATGACATCTGTATACAAGAGTTGGTCAATAAGTCTATTATCTAATGATCAGGTGAGGAGCACTGAAATCACAGAAAAATGAGATGTTACTATCACTCATTTTCCTTAGTTTTGAAAAGCATGAACACTAAGAAATGTTATCAGTAGAACAAAGTCTTGTGATTTAAATTAGAGAAAATTTGTCAAGCACTGACAAACTTCTGAATATTGACTTGGTTTTAAGATAAACCCGTAAATCCTGATCCAGCAAATAGTCAGTTTTCTGAAAAACCTCAGGCCTCTGCCTCACCTCAAGAGTCAAGTGTGATTGCGCCAACTTACAGCTCATAAATGAAAATTCACCTTTACCTCCACGTTTAAAAAGATATAAACGTCCGATCTGGCCACCTAATCAGCTAAATTACGATTATTCTAAAGTATGTTATTTTTTTAATTAGTTCTACGAACAAAGTTTCTTGAAATTTAAACCCAATATGACAATAATTGGTGTCAAAGGTTGACGGGTAATATTGAATTGAATACTTAGATGAATTATGGAGCTAATTTATTGATTGTAATCACATTACTTTTGATTAGGTAGAGTAAGAAATAGATGGTTTTGGTTTCTTTGGTTAATGGCACATCAACTCTTTTTAGGTTATTTAATGCCAAAGCTATTCTCCTAGAAGAACAGTAGTGGTACTATTTAACCCATAGCTGGGAAGGATAAGGGGGTTCATATCTTTTCCCAAGGAGTATTTGCCCGAAAGTGAACGTAATAGCGCGACTGGAGTTCGAACTCGCTTACTATGATTCCACAGTCCATCGCTTTAACCATTACACCATGAGGACACACCCTGACACAAAAGGAATACAACACAAAACCCAAGATGAAGGAAAGGTGATCCAGTGGAAATTGTACAAGAGATTAAAAATCTTATGCTGACAAACAGTATGTGCAAAAACAACAATTTTTCCAAGAAATTGAGATGCATAAAATTCTCCAAGACAATGAGATACAAAAAGATCAGCCCAGTATTAATTTATATAAAAAAAAAAAAAATTTTTTGAAAGAGAGCTTGCCATTTCGTGGATTTTGCTGTTCAAACAGACCAGAGAGTGAAAATAAAAGAAACCAAAAAGATAGACAAATACTTGGATCTTTATCAGAGAGCTGAAAAGGCTGTGGAACATGAAAATGACAAGGATTTGTAATTAGTGCCCTTGAAACAGTCTCCAAAGGCTTGAAAAAGAGACTGGAGGAACTAGAGATCAGAGGAATAATCAAGGTCAACCAGACCACAGAAGAGTCCTAGAGAACTGATAAGATTTACTGTCACTCAGACTTCAGAGAAAAACTTACAAAGAGTAAAAATAAAAAAAAAAATGTGGCTTTACTTTGTTTCTTTGTTTCCCCAGATCACAACTGCTGCTGAACATCAAAGTGTAGTATTTGTACTAGTATATACAATAACAAAAATTAAATTTAAAACATTAAAATATTCATCCATATATTTATACACCGGGCTTTTATTTTTGAGGAAAAATCAAATTTTTATATTCTTTGAAATAACTGTTTTTGCTTACATATTTTATATCTTATAGTTTTTAAGATAACTAAAATTTCCACAGGTACAGATCCTAAGCAGAAGTGACAAACTGTTTACAAAATAATCCACTCATTTTTACAGGTACAATGCCAGTATCAAATAAGTGATAATACTTAAAATAACCGACATTAACAACAAAATTTATCACAAAGAAAAACAATTCTAATAGAAAATTATTCCTAAATGTCTAGTGCATACAGATTTTTGTTGGCAGAGGAGGGGGTTATAATAGTATCAAGGAGGTTTTTCATTTTTTTTTCTATAGCTTAAAGAAATCAATAATTTCCATCTTTTCCCCCTCCCCCACTAAAAAAAGAAAAAAAAAAAAGAATACAACAGCAACACACATTGGAAGGAAAATAAAACATTTACATCTATGAGTGAATTATTTCATTATGTTCTATTCTGATACAATTTCACAACTCCAGAACTAATAATTTACTAAGATCTCTCAATGATCAGTCAACTCTTCTAGCAGTTCATCATGAGATGACTTATGAATTCAATGACTTATTTTTTCTTTTATTTTCTTTTTTAACTGTGACTTTCATGTATTTTACAATAGTAGCTCCTCTATTACACAATGGTTACCATCTTCAGTTTTGGAAAGGAGGTGCCCGTGGTGTAATGGTTATCGTCGCAGTATATGGACACAGCGACACAAGTTCAAATCCTGGACCTGACTGATTGCATTTCACATAGCACTAATACCCTTGGGAGAGGTATGAATCCAAATATTGTCTCTCCAGCTATGGGTAATTAGTAGGGCAGACTAGGTTCTTCAGCCTTGGTGAGGCAACTAGTCTAGGAGAAGGAAAACTCTTAATTCAAACCTGTTAAACTCTGCTTAAAAATTGACCTTGTGTCATATCCTGCCCGAGCAGAGGGGTTGGTAAATATGATCTTCAGTTTTGAAAACGAAACTGAATATCAGCTCAAAAACAACAGACTTCAGTCTTTAAAAAGATTAAAGAAATTTAAGTTTATATTTTAAGCTTTTATATTTTTCATGTTCCCAAGGTTAATTCTAAGAATAGGTATTTCTGGAGTGTTTGGAGTATATAAATTTTGCAAATTATCAACTTTTATTAGGCAAGTTATAATTAAAGTTTTAAACAGGATTTTAATGGATTAGATAGCATATCAAACCTATCCTACACAGTACATTTAATATTAAAATATCATAGAATTAATCTAGGTACAATGCCAGTCTACAGCATCTGCTTCCTACTCGATACCAACTATGCATATTAGACCCAAGAAATATTTTTAGCAATTTTATTTTATGAATAACCTTCTTGTATATTTTTTGCATTATTTTCTTTAATACAAGATTTGTGCATCAGATAGACATTTTTATATAAAAGAAAAAATTCATTTATATCTTTTTTTTTAGAAATTTTCATACTTATTTTTGAGAGACATAAAATGCTTTTTTAAACATAAAATACTCCAATAGAGTTAAGCAAGATACAAGTACATAGAGTCTACAGTGTCTGGTTAAACAATACTCTACCAGATACCTTAACTTCATATACAAGGCCAAGGAGATATGTTTTTAGTCATTTTAGAGAGGACAGGACAGAAGGGAGGCTTTTTATATGTTATCAAATATGTTTAACTGAAAATATGAAGGAACTCAGTAGTCTTAAATACTATCCAGACATTGCAGAATTAAGTCATTTTTCATAGCTTTTTTATTTGTATTTATTTGTACATAGAAATAAATTTAGTTGCAGTTTTTTCCTTGCATTTCAAGAAGAAATAGTTTGCTTGCAGCTTTACAATTTAACTCACATTTTACATGGTTCCATTCAACAATGTTAATACCTTGACATGCCCAAAATATTAATCATTTCTAACTGAAAACCCGATTTTAAATTATATAAACCATCCTCAATCTATCAAGTCAGCATAACACCCAACTGTTTTTGGGAGGACTTACAAGTTAATAAATATCATTGACAACGTAATATTTATAATTTCAGGGGAAGACATTACTTATACTACATATGTAAACAGATTTTGAAGCCTTAATTTTCTGATGACTTAGAAAACAAAATTTTATGAATTCATAGATTGAAAAAACAAACAATATGTAAAAAAAAAAAAAAAAAAAAAAAAAAATCTTACAAGAATTCTGTCTAGAAAATTTTTCACCAGATGTCTACTTTATCCAATTAAAACAAAAATGTTTAATCAACCTGATGAAGAGAAAGGGTCCAGTTTAAAATCATACTTGGTAAATCAGCATAATTTTACTATCTAAGTATGATTTTTAACTGGACTCTACAATAGAAATATTGGAATTTTCCAAAAACTAATAGGCTAAAAACATGCCACAGGATCTCATTTATGACCAACAAAGAATATGGTCGCCATAGCTTAAATAATCCTTGTGTACTTGTTAAGAGATAGACAAACTCATCGGGTGAATTACAGCAAGAGATATATATATATATATATATATATATATATATATATATATATATACACACACACACACACACACATATATATATATATACACAAACTCATCGGGTGAATTACAGCAAGATATATATTAAAAAATAAATTATATATATATATATATATATATATATATATATATATATATATATATACACACACACTGACTAGCACAAAAGAGATGAGAAAAAAAAAAAGAAGAAAAATAATTATACATGACAACTTCTTTTTAAATCAGATTGTTCAGAATTTATTACTGAAAGTGTTTCAGTAACATGAATAGGACTTTTATGCACACACAGAAATATCAAAATAGGTAAAAATCAGGACATCATCTTCAACATCATTACTTAGATGAATGCAAATAATACCCCTTGCCTCATCTATTGACAAGTCTATAAATGATGTGACAAATGATGCCATTAGCAAGACTGCAAAGCACTTACTTTCAATCTACACATGCTACCAGAGAAACCAGATTGACAGTATGGCTACCCCTCCTCTTTTTTAACCTCTCTTTTCTACACACACACACACACACACACACACACACACAGAGTAGAGAGAAGAGTTGTTGGCCAAAGCCAGACAGCAGTTAATACATAAAAAAATTTTAGAAGACAAAGTACAAATAATTATACAAGGGAGTAAATTCCTGTAGATTAACCAAAATGAAATGTTCCCTTTTTTATTCCTGATTAATAGTGAGTTTTCTATCCATATTAACATTAACAGGGTGGTTTAATTTTCTCTAATCAACACCGTTTTATTAATAGAATAAGAAGGAGAAACAAACATCTGCAGTACAAGGATGATTATAAAGATCCTCACAAGATTCCTCACTTTTGTGGCATCTCAGTCCAGTTTAGTAAAAATAAAAACCAGAGGGATAAAATATCTAAAGATAATTTAGGCATTTATCCAAACCCTCCACAAGGCTAAAGAATCCAATCTGCACTACAATTTAACCATGCCCAAAAGGAGAACAGATTGGATTCATGCCTTTCCAAGGACATTAGCACAAAGTGAAACAAACAACCTAATCCAGGGTTTGAACTTGGGTTGCCAATTTCATTTCCTACAATGATAATAATTATGCTAATTGTGTCTCCATTTGCTTCTTTGGTTGTATGCATCTTACAGCAGGAACCTAGGAGCTGAAAATGAGTTTATAAAATAACTTGACAATGAACATGGGGTAGGTCAGTTTTGAGTCAAGACTAACTCTTGTATTTGGTCAAAATACTGTTTACTATGTTTTTCATTTATTTATTTTATAAAAATGTCAAAATTTATTTAATAACCTTTTAAGTGTTGATTACATTTCCAAAGTAATACCGGGTAACTCAGCAAATATTTGATTAAACAATTTTTTTTTTTTTTTTTTTTTTTTTGAGTACAAACATTTGAAGTTGAATGTTGTATCTAAAATTAAGAGTGTTTTAGGAAAATGAATCAGTGGCCGGAGTTTAAACCTTTTGGTGTAGAGAGCAACTCAATCCACCTAAATATAATGCAAGATGCTATTTTAGTCAAATTTGTTTGAAAAATTTTGAATCTTGTGATATAACCTGCCCAAAAATGCCTTTTGTTTGATATACTCAAGACCTACAATTAGAAAAAAATATTACTTCTAAAACTTTCGTAAAACAGTAGTTTTCAGAACTATCAAGGAATAAAAATATTCTCTTATGAATACACTTATGAGACATAACACCCCCCTCCATTAGTGTATTATAGTATTGTAATTTTGAAACTCCAATATTTTTTTTGATTATTTGCAAGCTTTTTTTATTTTATGGTCAAAAGTTTATTTCAGTCATTACATTTGCAGCCAAATACGCTGCAGCAAAAGAGTAAACTTTTGCAAAATCCTACTTTGGTATCTGTTGTTCAGAAACAGTGATCCAGACAGAACTTTAAAGATTCGTTCCGCAGCAAGTCTAACCTACCTGGAAAGGTGATGTTTTATTCATATACTACCAAACTAAGATTTAATAGTAGAATCAGGAATAGCAACGTCAAGGTATAAGCATACCATTCCAACTTTGTAAATTATCAATCTTTTGGCAATGGCTGCATCCAATGATTCCTGAAGCAGATGAATCCAAAAAGGTCACTGGTAGAGCTACCATGGATGGCATGCAGGGAAACCAAAGTGTCGGCCAATGGATGGCATCACTAGCCTAGTGGTTGTCACAGTGAGGTGAAGTCTGTTACACTCTGGTGTACCAATTAGCATCAGATTTAAAAGACAAGAGAAACAGCATGGTGAGGAGGATGCATGGTATCAGCTGTCTGATGACTGTGCAAGGCATGTTGAGAATCCTAGCAGTCAACATTAAAATCAATAGATAGCAAAAGAACATATGCTTACAAAATTTACTGGAAAATACTCAAGTGATTTATCAGTTTTTAATGTTACTCATATAACCAAAATACAATTCACATATTACTGCTGTCTGGAGGCATGTTTAGCATAACTGTTAACAATATCAAATATAGAATTAGTAGCCAGGGTTCAAATCCTGGAAGTGGCTGCTCACATTTCACTTCACATTAATACTCTTGGGAAAGGTACAAATCTGTTCGTTCTCTCACAGCTATAGATAAATAGTAGGGCAGTTGGATTCTTTAGCTTTGGTAAGGCAACTAGTCTAGGAGAAAGAAAACAATTCAGACTAGTTGTACTCCATTTGAAAAAAATTGACTGTGTCACATCCTGCTTGTGGTGGAAAGAATAGGTAAATACGTATGTATTTACCTACCCTTTATCTAATAATGTGTTGACTGATTGTAATGGCATGTCAACACATCTAGGGTTATTTCATGTATAGAGGTTAGTAAATTATCAAATTTACCCAACCCCTCCGCCCGGGCAGGATATGACACAAGGTCAGTTTTTTTTAAGCGGAGTTTAGGTTCTTCAGCCTTGGGGAGGCAACTAGTCTAGGAGAAGGAAAACTCTGAATTCAAACCTGTTAGTCTGCCCTACTATTTACCCATAGCTGGAGGGAGAATAATAGGATTCATACCTTTCCCAAGGGTATTAGTGCTATGTGAAATGCAATCAGTCCAGGATTTGAACTCGTGTCGCCATGTTCAATTCCTGCGACGATAACCATTACACCACGGGCACCTCCTAGAGGTTAGTGAATTATGTTCACTGTACATTTATAATTTTTGAGTAATTCTTAAATAAGAGCTTTTGGTACATGTTTATGCAATATTGTTTAGCATGTAAATCCAATAGCAAGAATGCATAGTACTCTTATAAGATTTATATTAACATTGTTACTACAAAACCAGACTGCCAAGAAGACAGCCAAAAATTGTTATATCTCTAAAGACAAGTCCACTAAACAACCAATAGAAAGGGGTATAGAGAGAAAGCAAATCCATTCTCTCACAACAGATATCAAATATTCCTATTGAATACAATATGGTTTCAAGTAACTAATAATAGTCATTTGTTTGCTCCCAGTTCTATAGTTTCAAGTAACTAATAATAATAATCCTTAGTAAGCAATTACAGCTTCAAGTAACTATTCTTAATACAATTCACCATATTTGACAGCATAAGGTGCACGTTTTTTTCTTTTACTAAAAATATCTTTTTAAATTCCCTGGCATCTTATATGCCATACGTAGGTTTAAAATTCATGATAGACAGCCAATTAGCCTAGACTTTAGAGTAACTTTCATATACCTATTGTCATTATTTAACAGGCTATTATGCAGATTAAAAGTATTATTATTGCTAATATTTATTATATTAATTTCATCACATTTAATGTGTCCTTTGTTTTGTTTTTTTGATTTGCTCTGCTGAAATAGCGATGCGTCTTATATGCCATTAAATATAGTAGTTATATATAAAGTATTCCTTCCTATCTAATATAAATAATTTGTAACTTTTTTTTTTAGTGGGGGAATGGCCTTATCTTCTGCAGAGGATACAGTCAGCATATTCTAAATCCTGCCGACAGAGTGTTATTTAAAATGATCATGTAGATACATTTTTATGTTACATAAGATTAGGCAATCTGTCCCCTAACAGTTGTTACATTTAGTGGATGAAATATAAATGCAAATGTAACAACTATTTTGGGACAGGTTTTATCTAAGGAATACTTTATAGAAAAATATGAATTAGTTTTCAAGTTATAAGTGAACTTTAATTTATTTTTTTTCTTTCTTCCGTTCTCTCTCTGCATAAAATGTTTTCTCATGAATTATCTATTAGGCCAAGGGAGGAAATTGTTTATTACTTTAATATTGACTGCAACTATAGACTCCATCTTCCACCTATCCACATAACAAATTTATAACCTTCAATATAAGATGAACATAATAAAAAGTGCAAAAGAGGCAGCAAAAAATTTACTGGGTAAACAAGATTTTCTTTTTTTCTTTTTCCTCAATCAATTTTTTTTTTAAAGCTGAACAGGATGTAATACAAAATTAAGGAAAGATTTTTCCCCCTCTGTGACAGCAATTAATGAAAAGCTGCTGCATTAAGAAAAATATTCTACAATTGTCTTAGAGTGACAGGTTGTAAATAGGTAAATGAAAAATGGTATAAGAACCAAGTGGTAGAAGTAACTAGGCTAAGAACATTCACAAATATTATGATAAAATCTGTCTGTGGTCAGCTTAACCAAGAAACACAGACAGTGCTGTTAATATGCCAAAATGTGTGCATTTTTAGTAGGTTTATTTAAAGACCATGGCCAAAAGGAAAAGCCCTGGTGTCAAACTATCTATAAAATTCCTAGAATTACTTGCTTGTAGATATTACTGATGGATGTGTTCATAGTGTGACAGTTATTGTCGTGGGAAGTGAATTTTGCTACTCGAGTTCAAATCCTGAACAAGGTGATTTGTATTTCACAGTGCCTTGGAAAAGATGAATCCAATTATTCTACGTTCAGCTATGAGTAAATATTAGGGCAGACTAGGCTTTCATTGTGGAAAGCAAAATTTTATTACCATTAACTTAGGAAAGTGGATTTGCCCTACAGATTTGAGAAAAAAAAAAAAATAGGGAAAAAAAAAATCCTTATGCTGCAAGAAATGGATAGACTGATGACTTCCAAATATCATGCTAACGTGAAACGATTAACCTTTGTAAGGCAACCAATCTAGGAGAAGGAACATTTGGAATTCAGATTTGTTAAACTCTGCTTAAATTTTGACTGTTACATCCTGCTGAATATAAATATTGTCTGAAGTTAAGTTTCTGTGAAATTAGCAAATAGCTATGTAAATTGGATGATGCTTTTTTTGGGGGGGTGCTAAGAGTTCTTTATTTAGAGATAGACTATATGAGAGTTATCAGGTTTACAAAATTATTCTTTTCAAGGAAGAAGTGGACAGCACATTATTACCTGGCTATCTTTTAGATATGAATGTTGTATTTTGTGTTATAAATAACCAAATCAATATTGTTTATCAACCTTCCAGTTGTGTTATCAGATAGATAGAGAGAGAGAGAGGGATTAGACTATCAATTAAATGTTTCATTGCTTTTTTTTTATTCATTATTAATCATAAAATATCAGCACTAGAAAAACTTTGGTTTGATTCATTTTTACTAATTCTAACCTGGAGCTGATTTATGTGTATACATTTTACAGGTGGGAATTTTGGAGTTCATAACATTTCAAAGGTAAATTCCTGCTTTGTCGATGGGGCTTACAATATGCTGATTGTATCTCTTGCAGATGAGTAAGATTGTGGCTGATAATGAGGTTCCAGTTCTGCAAATCCAAGGGTGTGTGGAGTACTTCTTCATTGCCATTACTGACCCAGAATGGTAGCATCTGTTAGGGTCCCATCTAGGATTCCTATAGATCTGTTTAAAGATTATTTATATTCAATCGGACCATGTGAAAAAGAAAAAAAAACTACAGGAACTACAAAAATGCCATTCCCTAACCACTAGACATAAAATAATCCCAGACAAGTTGACATGCTATTAAAATCAATCAAAGCTTTGTCAAAAACCAGATATACTCGATATTGTTAGGGTAAAATCTGTTTATTTTTAAGCTATCATAATACTCATGACAAATTTTCCAAATAATCTTCCATCTAAGATCAGTGTATTATCTGTGTTTCCTTTATCATAAAACTGACTTAAGTGCATTTCTTTGATTAGGGAATTCTTTAAATTTAAACATTGAAATTTTGAAACGATTTGAATAAAATTAACTGTTTTCAAGAAATGCCCAAATGAAAATGAATTTTTAAAAAAAAATTAAATAGAAAAAAAAAAAAAAAAAAAATGAAAATTTAGATTGTATAATTCTTGAGAAATTTTCTTAAAATACCTTAATTACTTTCATGCTTTAGGTAAAACTTGGCCTGCCATGGCTAGAAAGCCCAATCAGCCTTGCAATTTATCCATAGCAAAAAGTTGGTAGATGCTTTTCTCCCGTTCACTAGTGTAAAGTGAATACAAACGGGCCAAACTTCAACTGTGTGTCATTTCCACTTTCAAAGCCAATAACCATTATGTCATCCCTATATCTCCATTCCTGAATGAACATTTTAAGATGGTGAGTACCTGGCAATAATTTGCTAGGGTAAGAAACAAAAAGTTTTGATTTAAGTACTTCTGAAATAGACATATTACAAAATTTCATACATAATATATGAGTCTATAAGAAAAAAGTTTGAGACAAAAGAAAAATTCTTAATTTCTATATGCAAAATGCCCAAATTATTTTCTTGCTTTAGGTATCAAACGGCATTTTTATAAGTATCAATTTGACAATAGTCTTTATCATATGATCAAATCCTAGGGATGGAGGGGTTCTTTAGCTGTTTACTTAAAGCAGTTGAAGATTTAAAAAAATGTTTACATTATTTCTTCTTAATGACTTTACTATAAAAAAAGATCAATATAGTGTCCTGGATTTAATAAAAAGGTTGTTTTTTTTTTTATCCTCCCTTCAGAGCATCTTTACAGATGTGAATGATCAAATCATTCCCATAATTATCTATTCATGTAAAATTTACATACGTTTCTTTTTATTGATTTGTGCTTCATGCAATTCTCTATCAAAACATATTTATCAAAATACCTCTCCCTCTCCCCCCCAAAAAAAATCAAAGATAAATAAAAAAAAAAAATAAATAAATAAATAAATAAATAAAATAAAGCATTTGGCCAGCATAGACAACTATTCCTAAATGTAAGGAAGGTCCATATCCTACATCATGGTTGATCATACAGCTTCTTTAAAGTAAACTGAATTACCATGACTGTTCTTAGAATAAATAGTTGAATAATTTGCTGTTGCCTTCTTCATAATTTGAATTCAGTTTTGATTTGTTTTTTCTCTTTTACTGGTTGCTCATCATCATGGCTAGAGAGTCCAATCAGTCCTGCTCTTTATCTATAGTGAGGGAGAAGTGAATTCATGCCTCTCCCATGAGCACTAGGGTAAAGTGAATGCAAACAGGCCTCACTTAAACTTTGTCATTTACACTTTACAAGCCAATAACCATTATGTCACCCCTACATCTCTATTTCTGAATGAACAGAATAAAATAAGTAGTATCTGGCAATATTTTGGCAGGGTAAGAAACAAAAAGTTTTGATTTGAAAAATTCTGATTATATTTATATATTTTACAACATTTTATGAATATAAGAATATGAACATTACTCTAAAATAATAAACAGTTTTGAATATGAATATTCGACATATAGCTGGCCATGTGAAAGATATGGATCAAAACTTGTCCATTTTATGATTTTTGGTTAAAAAAACATTTTCGTACTTCATATAAGAATCTCATTATCAGTTGCTATATGAAGATTAAAAAGCTAGATCTAGCCATAACAGGTCAGAGAATAGTTGGATGCGTAGCTTTCCCAAGCATATAAGTACTATCTGAAATACAGCTTCAGCCAGAATTTGAACTTGGGTCACCATATCCATTTCCTATGATGATAATCGTTACACCATAAGCACTATTTGAGTAAGGATCAGTCAAATGATATCAAGAATTCTTATTAAAAGAATATGCTTCATTAACAAATAATTTTGTTTTAGCTGAGAACAATGAACATTGCTTATCCATTCCCCCCCACCCAATGTTAAGTCGCAGTTGGGTAAATGAAGATAAATAATCTCATTCAAGTCTTATTTACACCACAAGCAGAAGATTTGAATAAATAAGAGAAAGCATGCCTGATCAGATGAGGAATATTACTTAGCTTAGTGAGTGCCTTATATTACTCTTGTATTAAAATTACATGAATGGGCTAACACACAAATAACACTTCAAAGATTTCAAAAGATATCACAACTCTATTGTAAGTTTTTTTTTTGTTAACCATGTCTTGGCAATTTAGAAACTTTTCGGATTTATAGTCTTCTTCCTTCAAGTTGTATCAAACAGTTAAGTATTTTGCCAAAATAAGAACCAACTGTACAGTTTCATGTAAAACTATCCTAAAAATAACCGAAAAGTATAAGACTTCAAAGCTCAAGTGAATCATTCCATTAACTGAAATATAACTTCTGAAAGTTAATCTATAAATATGGGGAGGAGAAAAAAAAAAAAAAAAAAAAAAAAGGAGTTTTCAACATTAGGCAACAGTCAAGATTGTTTCGTTTTCTTTTTAAAGTTACATATATAAACAAATTTACTCAAGTCAAGATTGACAATAAGGCTAACAGCTTATATTGGCTACAGTATTTGCTGGTAAGGTAGTTCAAGGAGAATGGTTTGCTCAAATGCTCATCTACCCATTCTTTTGTAATGTCTTTGGGAAAAGCATGAATCCATCTCTTCTCCTCCAGCTACAGTTAAACAGTTGAGCAAACTGGGCTCTTGTCCCCTGGTATGGCAACCAGTCTACAAGAAAGGAAACTGAATTCAAACCAGCTGTACTCTGCTTAAAAATTGACATTGAGTCACATCTTACCTCTGGTAGACAGGTTAAATTAACAATACCCACACTTTTTCCTCAAGCCATGTAACATCCTAGTACTGAGGTGTTTTATCAAGGTGCATAGCAAAGAAAAAAAAAATAAGACAGCAGTAAGGAATAAATTTGTGCCTTTCTCAAATGACATTGACATGAAGGAACCAATATCCTCACTTGGAATTTGAACACTTCAACATGTTTATTTTCAGGACTAATACATCACCATATACCACTTAAAGATCACTCACACACACACTTTAACCTGTTTTAAATGGTATGCCAAGATAAATGCAGAAACAATTCTGAAAAAAAGATTTTTTTATTTAAATAAAAATTGCCATATAGCTAACTATATATTAACATTATTTCTCTTCCAAGTTAACTAACAAATGTTAAAATGAAAATTTCTTTCTCTTTCAGCTAGGTTGGCCACTGCTTTCCTTTATCTGCTATAAATGCATTGGTAGAGCTTTTTAATGGTAACAAAATAAAAAAATACTTATTAAAAGAGCATAAATTAGAATTTGTTTGGATTAAAGATTACTATATATAAATTTAAAAGATGATCATAATTATTTTTTAGAAATAAAATAAAAGTAATACAACACAAAAAATACATTTTAAATTTTTTTAATAACTTTCTCTATTCACATACAGTCCAGGTAACCACTATTGGCATCCTTTTATTCTTTTTTTTGCAATATCTTCAAAAATAAACAAAAAAATAACTAAATCGATATAAACTTTTTTCATTATTTGCTAATCCATCAACCATGAATTGTCAAGAAACCAAAGCAGTTTCACCAGATTCATTTTTTCCTTATTTTTTCCAGGAGATATTCTGCATTACATACTGAAATTTCATAGGTGCCAATAATTGTTTTGTTTGGTTTCTTTGTTTTAATAACATATCAGTCTTCATAGGTTATTTAATGCCAGATTTATCCTTAAGAAGAACAGTAGTGGCACTTTTAACTAGTTTTAGCTGGGATGGGGGGATAAGGGGAAAGGCATTAGTCCAAAAGTGAACAGCACAACTGGAATTTGAACTCTCTCACTACAATTTCCCAGTCCAGCACATTAGCCACTACACCACAGGAGGAAGGGAAAAAAAAGATAATTATTATTTGAATAAACTAACAACATTAAATGCCAAATCTTAAATTTACTCCATAATTAAAACTGTTTTTTCCCCATCTTTCTTACAAGTAAGGGAGATAATCATCCCCACTATTTCATTTAATGCTATGTCAGCTTTTAAGCATAAAATGGTAGATCTATATACATGCGGAAATCTGATGATTATTTCTCAAAAAAGACTTCCTGGAAGAGTGCCATAGATGTAATTAATTTTTATTTGATTTTTCTGTTATCATCTAAGATGCAGCCTTGAAACTGGGTGGAGTCTTCAAAAGAGCACACTTTTACAAAAGACAAGATAAAAGTTGAATAAACTGGAATGTCAAGTTTTCTAACTACATTAACAAACAAAAAATTAAGTAAATTTAAATACCATTCCACCTGAAGAATTTACAAGAAATACTGTTGAAAGAAATGGGGGGGGATAAAAATAATTACACTAATGAAATTTTTTTTCGTTATTTTGTATTTATAAACAATAAATCCTATTTTGCTTAATTACTCTAACTGTTGAGTCACTGATTTTAATGGCATGTCAACCTATCTAAGGTTATTTTATGCCTAAAGGTTAAGGAATCACATTCGTTATAAATTCTTATCTGCAATTCTTGTATAGCTGTTATTTTGGGGTTTTTTTTAGGAGCGTTGCACAGTTCTATCAAATACAAATAATTTTTAAACAGATTTGACCTATAAATAGGACCCTAACAGGTACAACCACTCCAGGTTAGAGTAGAATTGGGAGTAATGGCAATAAAGCTCCAGTGCAGTTTACTGTCACACCTAGGAGACCTTTCTGGGATGCAAGTAATACAGTTAGCATATTCTAAGCCCTGTTGACAGAGCATTCTATTCGGATAAAGAAATACTTGATAAAAGTATTATTGACTACTTACTATTATTTAATAATCTGTACATTAATGTGCCTGTCTGTACTTACCTTCATATGAGATGCTACCCAAAGGTTCAGGTAAATTGAACAGTACACATGTACTGACGTTTTTCATCCAGAAATTCTTAGAATCTTGTGAAAACTGTTCAGATTACGGTATAAAAAAGATAGTTAAAACTGTCAAAGAAAATAATTTTTTTTTCTTTCATGGTTAAATACCCAGGTCAACGTAATACAGAATATTCTTTGGCTTTTTTTAAACTGTAGTCACTATTAATTCACTGGAATAGAAAAATCTTTATCACAAATAACCTTAAACTTTTGATTAAAACATATCTTGTTAACTAGCAAGTTTAAGCGTTGATTTAGGTAGCCCAAAAAGATCTTACTCTAGTTTGGTAGAAGAGATAGTCAAATGATATCACAAGAATGAATTGACACGAGATATCTTCTAAGCTAATATCATGGACTGAATAAAAGGCTTAAGTAAAAATTCCCAGAAGGTTACAACTGACACTTAAAGAAGGCAGAGGGTACAACAGCTGAAACATTGAAACTAAGCAAACAAGATAAGGACATTAGTCTGAGTATATAGATGTGTAATGAAATAAAACTCAACATTAAATTTTCAATATGGTTGGCATATGGTTGCGACAACAAGTATTTAACTCCCAACAACTTTATGTTGTTCTTTTGACACGCAACACTGCAATATGTACGAGTTAAATCTATGGAGAAAAAAATACTTAAAATATTGCAAAACTTTTTAAAATACTTAAAATATTGCAAAAGTTTTTACTCACCTGAATGTGAGTATACGTTCAGAGAGAACATAACAAAATGGTGAACTGGGGGCAGATTCAGAGTTTATTGAATTAGAACAACTTAATTGATTTAACAAAGGTTCTGAAATTGTAGGTGTTGAAAAATCTGCATTTAATTTTGGAATTTATGTTTAAAGGGGAAAAGGGGGGGCATAGATTTACCCTCCTCAAAAATTTGGTAAGTGACAAGATGGTTTACATTGTGTTCTGTATGATTGTTACAGGTCATGTATTCCACTTCTACACATGGTTAAATTCAAATTTGAATATCTAACAGTTTATGCCAATGGAGGATGTAAGTGTCAGAAAATTATGAATGCATTTTCACATACATCATACATTGTGCTTCCACAATATATTAACTGTCCATAAAGATATTTTTGCCAAAATATACAAAATGAATATTTTTTTCATTTTCTCCTCCCACCCCAATTGAGTTTACTGCTTTTTTAAAAATATGATAGTATCATCATTGTTTATCCCTTTTTATCATTTCTACAACATGCTCGGACATGCGCTCATTCACACTGCCTGCTACATGAAATTTCTCATATACCTTTTTTTTTCTTCCATTTTTGGGTTTTAGTCAGGCCTTTTGGTCACAGTCATAAGCTTTAGTCAGCTTAAGTTACAACCTTTTTGACTTATCACAACCTACCTACACACACTAGCAAGGATACCTGACATTGCCTGTATATTATGAATTTACACCATTAATGTATAATTTTTTTTTTTTTTTTTGAATAGAAAATAAGTGGAGGATGGATAATAGTACAATACTTTTTTAAGTGGGATAAAACAACTTTTGAAATATCAAAGAACAAAAATATTTTGAAGTCTGAAAATTTGCATAGCTTTTTTTTTGGTGGGGGGGTCTTCATAAAAAGGAATTTGAATATATGTTCATGAAAATTTTAAAGTTTGCATGTTTTTTTGCGTTTTTATCGTACCTGATTTATCATAACTTTGCTTAGACATAAAACAGAAAAAATGTTTTCTAATGCAAGAATATTCTTAAAAATTTTTAAATATCTTTGCTAATACAAACTTTGCCATCATAGTTCTTTTTATAAAATCTGCCTTGAGTAATATTGAATGTAAATATATTCCCTTTTGGTTATTAAAAGTTGTAATTTTTTAGTTAATCTAAGGAACATAGTCTAAGGATTAAAACTAAAAGGTAATCTGTTTTTTTTTTTCCATCTGAGGAGCTCACAATAACACCTGTCAACTGAAATAAATATGGTGGTATTACAAAATTGAATTCTTTTTCATCAGATTTATTATATATATGAGAGAGAGAGAGAGACACACACACACACACTCTATATATAGTCTAATGATTTATTCTTTTAAATTCAAAAGCAATTATTTTACACAAATGTTTACTTTTTGGTTTAATCTCTTAATATTCACCACCGAATTAGGTACTTTGACAATCATATTAAATATCATACTGTGAACATTTCATATTAAAATCCACTAATAACTACATGTTAAGTTACAGACTTATTGATCCCTCTTTATAGAACTATCTTTAAATTTCAGCAAATTTTTTAACCACATGATATGATAAATTCAATTATGGCAAAAGTAGCAAATAGTTTCAGGATATGATTTACTGTATGAAGCCCTATATTAAGACAAAGAAACTTTAACCCACCTAAGAGGTCAACCTACTACCTCCAAGACAGTAGTTCCAGGTCACATTCCTCTTTTAGTAACTCCAGGTTTCCTCAATTCCTCTCCCACACACTAAATTGTCATCTAGTAATATTTTGCCATTATACCTAGAATGGATAAATGAGACTGAAATTCCTCCCCTTAGATTTGAAATTTCTCCACTGGGAACCAAGTGCCTCCTGCTGAAGAATTATTGCTCTAAGACAACATTACATTAATACTTTTATAAAGATCAACATTTCTCCAAAGAATAATGCCAGATCTAAACTTAGTATATACCCCTACCTCCTCCACTGAGAAGTTGGCACCTAATTCCTGGTTAAGTACTACACACCCTATTCATCTATTTGTAACATTCATCTTAGTCAAGGTGAATGAATATCTACAACATTCTTGGCCATGATTTAAGCAAATGAAAATATACAATCTCTTTAGTACTAGGCATGTATTACAGTCTATTCATCAATTTACATTGATATTTTCTTAAAATTACTTTCAACTCGTGTGTGTATGTGCACACATATGCATGCAAGGAACAGCCTACTTTAACTAAGTTGGGTCAGTTGATTGTCTAGTTCTAAATTGAACACCTACTTGACTGAAAAAGAATCTAACACTATTTTAACATTACATTCCATTTGGCAATCCCTTCTATATTTTTGGTAACTATTTACAATAATAAGAATTCTAAACGATTTCAAATCTCAAAAGGGTCATAGAATTTTTTTTTTTCTTTAATAAGTTTATAGTTATGAAACTTGTCAGTACTTATCTTCTCACAAGCTCTGATAGGCTTCAACTTCTGAAGCCAAAATATCAATTCTAAGCTCTGTCTTTAATAGAATTCAAACAAGAACTTTTCCCTTGATAATTTACATAGTTAAAAAGGCTCAAAAAGAAAGCTTCCCACAAAAGCTTTCAAATTAAACAATGAGTAACCAGTTTATCTAAAACCAGATCCAAAAGCTAACAAGAAATTCCTTTTTCCTATACAAAAATATTAATCAAGCAATAGGTTCAATACTGATGGTGATCTAAAAGGTAATAAAATTTGAAAAGCAAAATCCCTTTCAATTGTATAGAGACTATTACCATCACAATTTTTAATCACACAGAATCAAGTAACACGATTGTTGTGATTTAACTAATCATTCCTATTTGTCTATCCGGCTATGGATAAATAATAGGGCAAAGTGAGCTGTCTAGTCTTGATAGGCAATTGGTCAAGGGGTAAGATAGCTTTGAATTCAAAATCAGAAGATGGAGTTCCTCAAGCAGTTACATTATGCTTAAGTGGCATACTTAGTATAACAGTTACCATTATATAAAATGGAATCAGAAATCTGAGTTCAAATCTTGGACAAGGTTGTTTGTTATACTCAGCCAGACAAAAATTATAGAAAAGAAAAATGAAGTTATTAGCTTAACTTCACTTTTTAATATAAAATGATTAAAATATCAAAATATCAAATTCAAGTCAGCATAACACATCATTTGCACACAAAACCACCATTACCCAGAAAAAAATAACAGCAAATATGACAGCACAATTAAAATATGTATTTTAATATAACCAGGTGAAAATCTTTTCAGCAGTGGATTCAGGTTTCCCAAGCAAAGTACAATTATTTTTGTTTAAACAATATAGTTTTGTTCAAAATTATTTGTATTAAGTAGGAGTTTAATCAAATGAAAATTTTTTTAAATCAAAATTTAGAAATGAAAAGTTCTTTAAAAATTTTATATTTTTTAATCATGGAATAAAAGATTTTATTTGTTTCCCCATGTTTAGAACTTCTATGAATGACTGCCAATGTCAACCTTATGACCTATATCACAAGTTAAAGTCTTATGGATCTTCATGTCAAAAATTATCATGCCTTATCAATTCAGATTTTCCTTTTTTTCTCAATGAATTTGATTACTCCAAAGAAATGTTGAAAGGAATTTTTCTTTAATATGTAATTAAAAAATTCAATATATTTCAAAATATGATTTTATATATTGTTTTTCCTTCACAAGTTAAGCTTGTTAATTCATTTTTTTCCAATATATACTAAGTACACATTCTAAAAATCTCAGTATAATTAAGTATTAAAAAAAAAAAAAAAGAATAACAATAATAATAATAATATTAATAATTGCAATATACCAAACTTAGAAAATGATTTTTACCCATAAACCAAATTAAAGATAAATGAAAAAAGAAAAAAATTAAATTTTTTTTTCATTTATCTTTAATTTTTTGAAAAGTAATCTTTGTTTGAGTAAAGAATTTAAAGTTCATCACAAATCCACTAATAAAAATGATTATATACATTTTCATTCACATAACACATAAAATACAAAGTGGAATAATTATAGGTTTTTACCTTAGTGCTCTGAATATTTGCACCCCTAAATTTTTAAACTTGGAATTTGACTATATAGAAAATTCCTTCACATACATATATAAAAGCACATTGCCACCTTTGACATTTACTATTTTTCTTTTTTTTTTTTAAATGAAAAATTGAGCATAAATTTTAATGGTAAATAATTCTCTCTCTCACCTATTACTTCTAAGGCAATTTTCTTTTTCAGCTGAATATGAGCCATACAGTAACAAGTGTTCAATGAAATTCCAGTTTTTAAAAAAGTGTTGGCCAAAAGGAATTGATTTGAAATAAATCAATGTTTAAGTCACAAGAGAAAAGAGAAAAAAAAGTGAACTGTGAAGATGGGGAGGAGGGAGAACAAATGAATCAGTGAAAGAAGATAACCTTCAAGGGGTTTTAAGCAGTGACCTTTAGTATTTCTCATCATCTAACTTAAGCTAACTTAAGAAACATCTTGTATCCACATATTTTACAGGTAAAGCATGTATGATGCTATCACTGCTGAGACAGGAGGAGGAAGAGGAGAGAAATGGTTATTTGTGTTAATTTTTTTCTTCCTATTCTTTTTTCTGAAAAAAGAATATAATAAAAACCTTCATCTTCCCATCTACAGGAAAATGTAGCACTGGTGAAAGCCTTTAAGCATCAACATTCTGTTAGTTTGGCAGCTCAGGCAAAGATCTGCAAGGAGTTAATTATAGCTATGAACCAAACAATAAGATATTCATTAGAAAGACAATGACTGAAGTAGTTGCTTTAGGAAAAAGGCCTGTTTAATATAATTTGTAAATTTAGCATCCTGCCACTATTCAGTAAATATCGGAAAAAAAATGATCTAAAATTATATTAACAAAAAATTTTAAAAAACACATTCACTAAAGTTATTTCAACAATGATACACATCTAGAATTTGATAAAGAGTTAAACCTTTACATAAAGTATCTTAATTCTTTTTTTTTTTTTTTTTTTTTGTAATTTTTTTACAAGATGAATATGTCAGCAAATCTACCAAGTATGTTCTGATCTTTTTAATCTTTAAATAGACAATGATCTGATGAACAACTAAAGTATATTCAAAAAATAAATCTCACTTTAAGAGAAATATATAATTTATAAGACTTTTTTTTTATTGATTTTAATGGCATGTTTTGGATGAATGCCTCTAGGTTAGGGAATCACATTCATTGTTCATTTTTTTTTTAAATTTATTGAGCTGTTAAAAGTTATTTTTGCACACAATTATAAGATATCAAGTATTTCTATCTAATACAAATAATTTACACACAGTTACATGACTTTAAGTATTCCTATCTAATATTAATAATTATATAGTTTCAAGAAGTCATTTCTTTTTAGTAATAGTTATTTGTGTGCATATAGTTTTATGGTTTCAAGTAACTATTGCCCAGTCAGTTGGGGCTGTAAAATATACTGACTGCTTCTCTGCATAGAGGTAAGAACCCCCACCACCGAGTGTCCTGAATAAGGCTCAAAAGAATCTGATGGTGAGCTTTCAGAAATGCTGAGTATCCCATTATTGCCATCGCTCTCATGTCCACTCTAGCCGGGAGTGGTAGCACCTGATAAGGGTCCTATCTATGGGTTAAATAGAACTAAACCGCAATTTCTCGAGTTTACTGTTTTTTGCCTTTAAACTGCGTATTTATGCTAAACTGAATTGTTTAAAAGAACTATTTTGACATTTAAACTGCATATTTATGCTAAACTGAATTATCTGAAAAAAACTTTTGACATTGACTGTGTATTGCCCAGTCAGCTGGGGCTGTAGAATACACCAATTGCACCTCTGCAGAAGGGTAAGACCCTCCCAATGAGTGTCCTGGATATGACACTTAACAATCTGATGGTGAGGTTCCAGTGATGCTGGGGCTTTGAGGAATGTGGAGCACTCATTGATTGCCATTGATCCCAGGTCTACTCAGGCCCAGAATGGTAGTACCTGATAGGGCCCTATCTATGGGTTAAATAGAACTAAACTGAATATTCATGTTAAACTGAATTGTTTGAATTAGAACTGTTTGACTAAACTGAATAGCTTGAAATCGAAATGTTTTTGACAATTAAACTGTGTACTCATACTAAACTGAATTATTTGAAATAGAACTGACTATTTGCATAAAAATGAATTTGGCATTAAATAACCTACAAAGGTTGATATGGCATAAAAACCAACCAACCAAGTAACTAATGATAACAACCCTTAGTAAACAATTACAGATTTGATATACTATTTGTGATATAAATAATTTACACTAATATGCTATCAAGTATTCCTGTTTTTAAACAGATCTATTTGACCCATAGATGGGACCCAAACAGGTACTACCACTCCAGGTCAGAGTGAACCTGGGAGTAATGGCAACAAAGGGGAACTCAGAACTCCCAAGATATCCTGAAATGGAGCTTTAGCATCAGATGCAGTTTAGGGTCATACCAGAGCAACCTCTTTGGAAGGAATCTCACCTCTCTTCAGGGAATAGGGTCAGCCCCACTAACAGGATGATCAGATTTTTACATATTTTTTTATATCACAGCAAAAATGACAGAAAAAATTTTGTTAGTGTAATGTTTAAATGGTCCTACTTAGAAAACATTCATACATTTATAAAAATTTGTAGGAGAAAAATATACATACTTGTTCAGAACAGGACACCCAAGAAAGTTTCTGTTATTTCAGCGGTAATGTACAAAAGAAATTCTATAGAAATGTAATACTTACATTCAATATCAAGATAAGACTAAGTTTCAGTCATTTCCTTCAATTTTTTTTTTTTTTTCTTTTTTTTTTTCTCCCCCGGAACAGTTACAGTTGAATCTTAAAAATTAGAATTCCACCATCCAGTCATAATTCGACACCTAAATGGTTGGGTGAGGGGAAAAAAAAAAAAACTTAAGAAATATGGCTGGTGGGTGAATTATAGCTAATTGAAGATCTACATTTATGATTAGATTATTCAGTTAAAGAAAAAAAAAAAAAAAAAAAAAATGAAGAGAGAGAGAATTAGTAAAAAGAAGAAAAAAAAAATGACTGAAATGAACTTGTATCAGGTTGGTTGTTGGTGTTTCATCACATATCAATCCTTGTGGGTCATTTAATGTCAAATCATATATATGATTTGTAAGCAAATAGTTTGTAGGTAACTTTATTTTAAATCAATTTGTTAGGGTTCATTTGTTTGCACACAGTTAAATAGTTTCAAGTATTGCTTTTTAACATTAGCAATTCTATTTATCAAGTATTCATATGTAATATAAACAATTTGCACACAGCTGTATAGTTCAAAATAACCAATGATAATAATCCTTAGTAAATGATTAAATAGCTCTATTTGACCAACAGAGAAGATCCTGACACTCTGGGTCAGAGTGGACCTGAGAGTAATGGTAATGAAGTAGTACTCTACATTCCCTTAACACCAGGACCTGAACCTCATCATCAGATGCAGTTTAGTATCATACTCAAGACACTCAAAGTCTAGTTTAACTCAATGTTACTGACCTTCTGTCACCACCTTCAAACATCTTTAAGATAAATAGTTATAGTATTTAGGCAACAGATTCTCTTGTAGGCATATTTTATTTGAGCAATTTGAAAAATATGATTGGGAGAATCATAAGTGCTAGGACTTGACATGACCAGCTCCCTGATGAGGCTTTTGTTACTGCTCATCTAACCAGTTAAGGGCCAAAGTGGAGTGCTACTAGTTAAGTAACCACTTTGACTGCCGGGTCATGGACTGTTTAGCTGCCAGGACCCCTTCCTTAAACATTACAGGTTACCACCTATGGCCAACAGATAGCATCATTGAGGGGGTCTTACTCCTCTGCAGAGATGCAATCAGCATATTCTACAGCCCCAGCTGAGAGGGCAGTTTCAGGATGTTGAATGTATTACATTTGTATATTTTTTTAATACACACCGAAAATTATTTTAACAGAAAAAAAATGTTTTTTAGGTTTGGTTTGGTTTGGTGGGTTTTATGGCATATCAACCATTGTAGGTTATTTAACACCAAATCCATTTTTATGTAAATAATCCGTTCTATTTCAAACAATTCAGTTTAGCATAAGTACACAGTTTAATTGTCAAAAACATTTCTATTTCAAACAATTCAAGCAGTTATATATAACAATTCAGTTCAGTGAAAATACAGTTTTAATGTTGAAAAACAGTTCTATTTCAAATAATTCAGTTAAGCATAAGCACTTAGTTTAAATGTAAGTACAGTTTAATTGTCAAAAATATTTCTATTTCAAGCTATTCAGTTTACTCAAACAATTCAGTTTAGCATAAGTATGCTGTTAGTTCTATTTAACCCATAGATAGGGCCCTATCAGGTGCTACCACTCCAGGCCAGAGTGGATCTGGGAGCGATGTCAATGAAGGGGTACTCTGCATTCCCCAAAGCTCCACCACTGGTGAAACCTCACCATCAGATTGTTTAGCGTCATATCCAGGACACTCATTGGGGGGGGGCGTACCCCTCTGCAGAGGTGTAGTCAATGTATTCTACAGCCCCAGCTGACAGGGAAAAAAATTTTTTTTTTTTTTAGGAAAGGCGATTTCTAAATTGATTTACACATTAGTATAACTTGTTAATATTTTTTAAGGTCATATATATATATAAGATAAATTTACATGAAAATATTTTTACACTTTGTAATTTCATTAATCAATAGAAAAAGAAAAAGACAGATATTCACAGTTAACATATATCAATAGACTAACATTAACTGAGAAATTCTCAGAATGTATTAAAAAATTCAGTACATCAAATTAAAATCTTTTTTTTTTTGTACACGACTATGTAGAGGTTTAGTCCATTTTCAACAACAATTGTTTTAAGATTAAAAATATTTTCCTTTGTAAAATTTTTAAAACGTCATTTTAAAAGTTCTATTTAAATGAAGATTTTTTTTCTTATTGTAATCTTTACCTTTTTTCTCCCTGCCACCCCATCCCATTTACTTTGGTTTGACAGATAAACTTCGCCATTCACTTTTCAATTCAGTTTCACTCCTACTCTAAATTAGCTTTCCTTTTTCTCATATAGCAAAATGAAGAATTCATTGAAAATGCCTTTTAATTAGACATTATTATCAGAGAGTTTCTTAATTTCTGTTAAATTAAGTGTATTGTCAATTTCTCAAGAGTTCAAGGTTAGATCAATAAAAAAAATTTTTTTTTTTAATTTCTAACATCAACTTTAATAACCCAGAACATTAAAAATATCCTAAATAACTAATATATATATATATATACACACATATACATACATGATAGCGAGAGAACATTTAGGCAGCAGATTCTCTAGTAGGAATATTTTGTTGAAAATGACAGACTGGATTTGATGCTTAACTTTTTATTTTTTCTTGTTGGCAAGTGAGATGTAACTGTGGTTTAAGGTTGTTTAAAAACTTAAAATGGTCAAAAGTACTTGGACAACACCAATAGGTGTTATAAAACTGTCCTCAACCAAAATTTTGACATAAAAACTAACCGCCAAAATCTTATCAGTTGTTTTCAACAATATATGCCTACTATATAAGAGAGAGAGAGAGAGAGTATATATCTTTAAAAATTCTGAAATATTTATTTAAAAAATCTTAAGTGTTATGAATGGTGAAGAGTATATTTTATCACTGACATAAAAGTCTGTTAAAAAATAAATAATGTAAATACTTTTGTCTTAATATTTACATTTGGTGTTCTGTCCATTAATTCATTAAAGAAAAATTGTATGGTTAGTCATATAATTTATTTCATCTCCTGATAGATATCAATGTCTTGTAAGCACCTTGCTTAATTATAGAATGAGATCTATGGATGCAAAATTGTTAATATTTTGAATTCCTTGAAGTTAACAAGTCAATCCTGGAAATCAAAGTTTAATTCATGTTCACATCAAAAGAAGACAACTCCATTTCGTTATCAATACTATTTAGCTACAACCTTTACTGAAGATGTTATAGTAGATACTGAGATTCTGGTAAATGAGGAATTATTTCAAACTAGGCATCAAAACCACTGAATCTCCTCAAATAATTTGGAGATTGGAAAGAAATGAAACAATATCTGACCCAACTGGCCAAAACTGGTTTAAGCATTTTAACAGGGTGGTAACTTGTCTCCAGAAATCAAACCCAGAAATGGACAACCATTACTTGTCAATTATAATGCTTTAAAATACAAGGTAAATGAGAAACTTTAGCAGAGAAGAGTTGAATTATTGAAATATACCGAGTGTAAAGAATTACACAAGCTTAAAAAAAAAAAAAAAAAAAAAAAAATTTAACTCTCGGTTGATTAAGAAAGGAAAGTATTTTTGATACAACCTAATAAACATTTATCAAATAAACTATTTATAAACATTTATCATCAAAAACAAAAATGTTTCACCAAAAACATACAGTTAGAAAGACATTTAAACAATTGCAAATTTTAACTTAACATGGCACAAAACACAGGTTTACTGATAGAATTTAAACACCATATTAGGTTCAGAAAGATGGGGCACTATCTCCAAGATAGAAATGGCTCTAAATTTTTCTAAATATTGACACAAGCAAGGATATATCAGAAAGTCAATAAGGATTGAACTCGCTATACAATTTAATTACCCTTAAGTCTAATTTATCATGACAATATATGAAGCACAAAAATAAATTTTACAGTATGTATTCATCCAAACACTTCATTACAGGTAGGATGTGACAAGGTCAACTTTTAAGGAGAGTAAAGTTTGTTTGAATTAAGTTTTCATTGTACTTTAACCTTAGTAAGGCTAAAGAACCTAGTTTGCCCTACTATTTATCCATAGCAGAGAGGAAAACAGATGGATCCATGCCTTTTCCAAGGACATTAGGCAAAGTGCTATGACAATAGATTTTACAAGTACATCATGTAATAATCAACTCTACAAACCTTTCTTTAAGATAAACAAATTTGAATTCAAAGCTTGCATAAAGTAGTTTTTGTCTAAATCAAATCAGTATGCAATATAATACACAAGCCAAAAGTTGTTTGATTTACCAACTTGTAAAATCAAGAGTTAGCTCTTGAAACCTCATCATAATTGGGGAAAGCATGAAGTAGAGAATCTCGCCTGGACCGTTTCTAAAAGCCAGTCTCAATAAAGAGCCATCAAGACTTGGCAGGGAGGTCAAATGGATGCCAGTCATCATTTACACCATTCTTGGAAGACATCCATAAATCAAACTACATGCCATTTAACCTTGCAAGATAAGAATTTATAAAACAGTCTTCCTCACTTTATCGGTTAGCAAAGGCATAATTGATTAAAAAAAACTAGTCTTTCAAGACATTTTCTGTACACTGTTTTAAAATCATTAATGATTTTTTACTTTTAAAAGTCAAATATTCTAATCAGTTCAAAAGGCTAGTTATGCTGAGGTGATAGTTCAGTAGTAGAACACTAGATAAGAGGCCATAAGACATAAAAATTAAAACCATATGCAGTTGATGTGTATTATTACAAAACTCCAAGAGATATAAAGGTTGGATTTTATACAAAATGTATTAATTATTTTCAACTTATTAATTAATAAATAAGACTCTTCTCTTGAATTTCTTTTCAGATCTTTTGTTGACTGATCAATTTTAATGGCATCTTGGATTATTTTATGCCAAGAGGTTAGACTATCAAATTCATAGTATGCTCATATTTTTATCATTAAGGGTTTTCGGACTATTGTCTTCATCTTTATTGTTATTTCCACAATGTTTTGGCCAATATGTTCTCTGGCCTTCTTCAGGTATTATGCTATGTGTCCAGCAGGGGAGTAACAATACAAGAATACTTAACACTTGTACCGGTTATGGCTAACGGAATCAGAACAGGCAACCCACATGGATTCAATAAAGGACGTAGTTTGAAGTTCCGTGTAGGTTCCCGAGTTCAACAAACACCTGAAGAAGGTTAGAGGACATATCAGACAAAACATTGTGGAAACACCAATAAAGATGAAGACAATAGTCCGAAAACCCTTAATGATAAAAATCATCAAGTTTCGTCTTAGAAATTTAGACAATTATGCTCGTATTTTTCCTATATTTGTTTCTTAATTTTTTTTTTTCTATACACAGTTCTATTCAATATGAATAATTTTTAAATGGATCTATTTGATTCATAGATGAGACCTAATAGGTTCATTGGTTGTATTTTATGGCATATCAACCCTTTTAGGTTTTTTAATGCCAAATCTGGTTTATACATATATGATTCATAAATAGTTTGTAGGTAACAATGTTTACACAAACCTATGGCATTTCAAACCTTTTAGGTTATTTAATGCCAAATCTTGTTTATACATATATATGATTCGTAAATGAATAGTTTGTAGGTAACAATGTTTACACAAGCCAGGGCTCATTTGTTTGCACAGTTAAGTGTTTTCAAGTATTGCTATCAAATATTATTAGTTCTATTAGCCAGTTAAATTGTTTCCAGTATAGTAAATGATTAACCAGTTCTACATGACCCATAGTTGGAACCCTAACAAGTACTACCACTCCAGGTCAGAGTGGACCTGGGAGTAACAGCAATAAAGGAGTACTCCACAATCCTCAAAACTCCAGGACTGGAGTCTCACCATCAGCTAGTTTGGTGTCATACCAGGACACTCCTTGGAGGGGTTTTACCCTTCTGCAGAGATGCAGTTGGCATATTCTACAATCCCATCTGACCTTAATAGATATTACCAGTCCAGGTCAGAGTAATGACAATGATAGAATACTCCAAACTCCCTAGATCTCCAGAACTGGAGCCTCATCATCAGATACAGTTTAGTGCTATACTCAGGACACTCCTTTTGGGGGTAATCTTACCTCTTTGCAGGCAATACAGTCAACATATTCTAAACCCCACTGACAGAATTGTCAAAATTAGAGGTAATCTTTATCAATTTTAGTTTTAAAATAATGTACAGAAATCTTCATGTGCTAATTTTCATATATAAAGAGTCATATTTCAAGGAAGAAAGTAAAGACCCCCCAAAAATAGAAAATAGACTTTTGCTTTTAAGACTTACAATAGCTACATTATATGATTATTATTAACAGAAAACCAAACAATAGAATCCTCTTTGAAGATATTTACTCCAAGACTAGAATAACTTCAATAGATGCTCTCAAATGTTATCCGATTACAAAGCAGTTTTTATCTATATCAAAACGGATTTTTTTCATTGCTAGTATTGATCTTGAATATTCTAAAATTCTATACAGATAAAACACCAACATTCTTGGTAAGTGATGGTTTGGCATCTCTTTGTCCAGACAAAATTATGTAATTTTTGCACACAGTTAAATAGTTTCAATTATTCCTAACATAAATAATTCTATTTTGTATTAATCACTTGTCTGCATATACTTAAATGGTTATCAAGTATTGCTATCTAACACCAATAGTTTTATTTGCACACAGTCAAATGGTTTCAAGCATTACTATATAACACTAGCAATTGAATTTAACAGCAACCATTTCTTTGCACACAGTTAAATGGTCGAACAGCAGTATTTGACCCATAAATGGGACTCCATCAGGTACTACCACGCTGAGTCCGAGTGAACCAGGGGGGGTAATAAAAATGAAGAAGCACTTCACATTCCTCAAACCTCCAGGATTAGAGCCTCATCATCAGATAGTTTAGTGTCATATCCAGGACACTTGTTAAGATCTTACCCCTCTGCAGAGATGCAGTTTGCATATTCTACAACCCCAACTGACTGGGCTGAGTGAAAGAGAAACCACTAATAAACATTAAAGTCTTTACCATAAACATGTAACTGGGGTTTTCAACCAAATAATTCTTTCATCACTTTTCAAAACATTCTCACCACCTCTCTTGATTTCAAGAGACATTGATCATAGTCTTACACAAAAAGTAGATAAACAGGATTGTTAATGTACTCTACAGCTAAAAGCAAGGACAAGAAAATTATGTTAGCATTGACTGATAGAAAGGATAAATAAATAAATTATAAAAAAATAAAATAAACTTGGAATTCTAGCAAGCAAGACTGGTATTTAAAAATTTCAAGAACTATAATAAGCAGTAGCAGCAGTACAGCCATCAAACCATTCTTTTCACACAAGATCAAAAGAAACAAATTGTGTTCATGAGAATTGGAGTCAGCACTATAATAAAAATATATAAGTATTGCTTATAGTAGAAAAGACAAAAGGGGAGAGAAGAAAAAAGAAAGGAAGATAGAAAAATAGGTAGAACAGACAGTAGAAATAGTGAATGAATGCAAAGAAGAGGGCAGCTATTTTCATACAAGGAAAGCTAGTGTCAGATGAAGAAAAAGAAACAGTACACAAGACCTTAAACAAAAGGTGTGGCCCCTTGTATCAGTTTCCCTCAGCATACCAGTCAGCAATTAGAAATGAAAAATACAGACAGTATTCATTCAAAACAGAATATATATTTTCATAATTATTATCCAGAAAAGTTTACCATTCCATCTAATGCATTCTTTTGGTACCTCATGCAGTGTAATGATTAGGAAGCTAAACTAGCAGGTCATTATTATGGTGGAATTATTCACAAAATAGTCTTGTTAATCAGTAGTAATTGGTCTACAAGTTTCTCATTAGGTATCCATACTTCTTGTCTTGTTCTAAACTAATCTAAGCATAATAAATAATTACAAAGCATTCAAATTTGCACTTTTACTCTTTAAGCATTTTATATAAACAATAAAAGGTGATCATGAAATGTTCAGTTTTAAACCTGCAATGCATAGACAGTATCAAGTACTTTCTATAATATTTATGATATAAAAAATAAAGTTTCTTGTTTTTGTTAAATGTAAAATTATATATAAGCAAGCTTGTTTCTAGAACTGTGCACTGATTGTCCATTTTTGACAATGAGATGAGTCTCCATGGTGTAATGGGTAACGTGCTAAACTGCGACATTATAGTCAACAAGATTGAACTCCAGTCACAATATTATGCTCACTTTCAGACTAATATGCTTTTAAATAAACAAATTCATTTTCTCAGACCAAAAAGTTGCACAATAATTCAATAATTACACAGGTCACCTTTAAAGCATTTGAGGAGCTAGAAACTTCAACAAGCATATCTCATTAAATTATTTAATAAATACCTCATCATGCTTGCTAAAATTTACACCTATACCTATACTTCCATGAAAAATGAACAGTGCATACATAGAGCACAGAATTCATTTTTGATGGGTACAATGCTTATAATTCAATATTACACCTTACCACTTGTGCAAGTACTAAGACTTTTAAAAAATATAAAATATGAACTAAATAGTTACATGCAAAATCAGTTTACAATACAAGTGTTGCATCATGATTTTAGAAAGGTGTAAAAGAGGTACTGGATAATCATTTGCCAAAGAACATGGTTGGTTGGTTAGTTAAATTGTTTAATAGCATATCAACCCTTGTGGGCTATTCAATGCCAAGTCTTTTTTTGTATATATGATTTCATGTGTATCTAATATATCAATAGAAATAATTTCCATTAACCCTTTCTCCTGACATGGTTGAGCCTCAGCTACCACCTTCTAGCACCATTAAGATGAAAAGGTGCTAGGACTTAACATGACCAGCCAAATGATGGGATCAGGCTTCAACTCCAGTCTAACCCAAGTCAGAGCTGAAATGGAGTGTTGCTGATCCAGCCAACAGGGCAGAAACATATGATGTACCTGTAATAACCAAATGGTGCAACAGTCTTAAAAGGTTTTTTGAATAGATAATTTAAAAAAAAAAAAAAAAAAAAAAAAATGGAAAGGAAAAAGTTTTAAACTGCTGCAAGTTGAATGCACAAAAAATAAATTTAAAAAAATTATAAATCAAAGTTTGATTTTTGTTTCTTTAAATTATTAGCAAATATTTTTAACACAATTCTTGTCACAAGCAAAAATCATTTCAGATTTTCAGTAAAAGAATCATATTTTTCATTTACTTCTATCATCACAAATGACAACATTTTTAATACCTGAAGTTTTGCATTCAATGTTAGTTTATGAGGTAAGGGATGATCATTATCAAAAACTGATTAATTCCCCAACATCTTCCTTTTCAAAAAAAATAAATAAATAAATAAAAAAATAAATAAATAAAAAAAAATCACATTTCTAAAAACATTACAGAATGCAACAACTACCAAAAGTAAAGATGAGATACACTGACCAAAATATAATTATAATGACAAAGATGAGATTGAATAATAACCTTGCTAACTTTTCTTGAATAGAATTGATAAAGTTATTTGCTCATCCTTTTGGGAACCTTGTTTCAGATATTTAAAAATCTAATTTTTTAAAATAATCTTAAGGGTACTTAAAAATAAAACCTTTATTAAATCTTTTAAGAATTGGTAGGTAATACTAATCTATTCTTTATCTTAATATCAAAGTGATTGTTAATCTGCAGCCAAGGATTCTTAATGTTTTTACATAAATCATATAATCTCTGTATTGTAAATGATCCAATTTTTGTTGCCACATTTAATTATAGTCATACAAGGTAAAGAAAGGGTTAATCAATGTCATGCCAATTTTTATAGCTTTAGAGATAGATATACTGTGATAGATATAAAGATAAATGAAAAATAGACTGTTACCTTATTTACTGTAATATCAAGTTGCATGTTTTGCAAAAATATCGACACTTTGTTTTAACTATTGTATCCACTTGAAAGGAGTCGATGAAAAATCTCAGAAGTTACTTTATTCTCCAAAATGAAACCTGAAATCTCACTGAAACCATTTTAAAGCTATTTTCTAAAAATTTTATTGCCCAATTGTAAAAAGAAAAATAAACAAATGAGGCATGTTCTAAAATGCACTACTCCACCTCCACCTCTTGCTGAAAAAAATGTTCAACATCTTTATTGCTATTATTACACCTACTTTCTGAACCAGAACAAAAAGTCACAATTGATTGTGACAGGTAAGCAGGCAAACTTGCCAATAGGGGAGAAAGAACAAGTGACAATTATAGAAACTACCTCCAGTAATTTAACCTTCCTTCACATTCACCCCACCACCCATCAAAACTTATTTCTAACAGGGTGCACAAGACATTCTGATGAGATTACACCAAGACATGCTTGTGTAAGGCTTCTTAAATTATACCTCAATCTGAGAAATGTGGTCTCAAAAGATATTACAAGAGGAATATTATGAGTGTAAGTACATAGGGGTGGGGAGGAAAATGGAAGTCAATAATGCAACCAAAATGTCAAGAATACTTAAAGAATGAAAAAAAATTTTTTTTAAAAAAGGCACCTACTAAAGAATATATTTAGATTTCTAAATGTGTAATAATATTGTCTTGTTCATCTGAAATGATAAATGTTCAACTGCAATTCTTTGTAAAAATAATAACAATGAGTTATATAATACACATGATAAAGCCAGAAAGTGCTAAGTAACTAGACCAACGTTGAATATCCTGCTCATATATGGAATCTCTTTCTCCTGATACGATAGATTGATTTTAACAGTATATCAAATGGTCTAGAGAAATTTTATAGAGATAAACAAATTGCATTCATTGTACATTCATTTTTTTATGTAAAGATTTGTTTTGCACACCATTATGTAAGTATTCCTATCAAATACAAATAACTTTCAAACAGCTCTATCTGACCCATAGATGAGTCCCTAACAGGTATTAGAGCTCCAATTCAGAGCGGACCTGGAAGTAATAGCAATGAAGAGATACTCCACTTTCCCAGAGCTCCAGAACTGGAGCCTCGCCATCCAATGCGGTTGAGTGTCATACCCAGGAAATCTCTTCTTGGGAGATGAAGGTCTTACTCCTCCACAGGGGATATGGTAAGCAGACAAGGCAATTTTCCTGATAGTTTCATAAAAATGTAAAGATATTGTAAAGGATGTGCAGGTATCAGAAATTCTGGGTATTGATGTCAATGAGAAATTCTATTAAATATACAAATGGAACAAATCCTCATTATCTACTGGATAATGTGCTTGACTACAACATCATAGTAAACAAGTTTGAACTCCAGTTGCACAATTATGTTCACATTTGGATTAATATCATTGAGAAAGGTATCATCATCATGTTGTGTCGCAAGCACGCATATCCCTGACCCTCTGTCGCCACTTCTCCCTATCGTTCATCACCTCTGGTAGGTCTTCAGGGCCACATCCCGTATCCTCACATAGCAGCTGAAAGTATGTTCAAGCTGGTCGTCCTGCTTTTGCCCGGCCATATGTGGGGGTCCATAGGAGTACATCACTTATGAGCTCGTCCCTGCTTCTCCAGCAGTGACCTGCATGTCTGGTTCATCTAACTTGGATAGTTTTCATGATGGGAGGCAGGTGGCCGTATAGTTGGTGCCTTGTGGGGTGTTGTCACCAGGACTTGTTCAATGTTGCTCGCAGCATTCTTGTGTAATTGCCATTTAGCTTCTTCTCTAGCCGTTTAGTTAGCGTCCAAGTAGTGCATCCATACAGCAGTATCGATACGACTGCTGCCTGGAAGAAACTGCATTTCATTTTATCAGTCAGGTCTGATTTCCATATGATCGATAGCCTATCAATAAAACCCCTTACTATTTTCTCCAAAGCTGCAAGAATAACTCTTATGTTCTTCTATAAGGATGGCTTAGGCATTAAATAATCCATGGAGGTTGATATGCCATTAATCAAAAGAAACCAAACATTCAAGTTTGATATTTTAATACAGATTCAATTTTTATTAATATTCTGAGGAAATAAATCAGCAAGTGCCAACATAACTTCAATCAGTAAGTCTTCAATAATTACCAACAGGAAATATGACAATATTTCATTAACTGTTTGAGAAAAGGACTGAGGAAGAATTAAAAATTCATGTTTTGAAGGAAACTGATACCACAAGACACTATAAAGAAGGTCAAAGTAACTTTGGATTCTTTCGAAAACTGGTATTTCTGCAATTTCAGATTAATAATAGAAATTAGGGGTGGAAAAGGAGAGTGACATTTCTGAAAATGCTTGCTGCCTAGTAAACTTTGGTTCTCTTTCTTTTGCACTCAAAAAGGTGGACTAAGTTATTCCCTGACATCTGCAGTTAACACAAAAGTACTCAAAAGCATTTTTGGTAAGCTTATTTTAACAGTAGAATGTAAGGTGAATGTAAAAAGTATAAACATTCACATAAAAAAAAAAAAAAAAAAAATAATTAACTTTTAAATTTATTTCAAAAGTAACTAAGAATCACATTTTACATATTAGAATATATAATAAACAAATTAAGTAACTTTATACATTTGGTTGCTTTGAGATATATAACCTGGAATTTTAACAGATAGTTGTATGAATGCCTAAGGTATATGTTAAACTATTAAATTTGAATAAATAAAGTTAACATTGAATATGCCATTTCCACTTTTTTCTTATATTGTTTTGCTGTTAACTGATATTGCTGCAAACACATGAAGAAAGTGTGTGAAGGTCGATATGAGTAATTCTGAAGAAACCAACGAATCTTTACGATTATTGCCTGTTGCCAAAGACTTAAAATAAACCCACTGCATCGCCACCTTAAAAAAATATCTTGTGTTTGATACTTAACTGCAACTGGTGGTGAGGCTCCAGTTCTGGATCTCTGGGGAGTGTGGAATTGTCCCTTCACTATCCTTAATTACATGTCCACTCTGACCTGAAGCAGTGGTGTCAGTGAGGGTCTCATCTATAGGTAAAATTAATCTGTTTAAGATGTTCAAAATTATTTGTAAACATTAAAACATTGATATTGCAACTAAATATTAAGTTTTCTCCTGATTAAAATGATTGTAAGAGGTACATTTTGGTTCCAACTGGAGAACATAATTATTAAACTGACTAAAAATAATCCTACAGAGATTGATATTCCATAAAACTAACCAAAATTATTAATAAAAAGATTATATTCAGCAATTAACTCCACAGATAAAAATCAAATATATATAAAAAAAAAAAAAAAAAGCTTACTTCAAAAGGTTAATACAAAATAATTTACAAACACATTGTTTATATAGACACATTTCATACAGTTCTGATAATAAACATTTGCAGCTAATGTTAACTGACCTAAGAATCATATCTTGAAAAATCCACACGATTTCATTATATAAGAGATAAAAATGAAAAATGTATTAATACTTTTCTAAGTTACTACATCCACTTCTGGCTAAGTTTCAGAGAACTGGTCTCCCCCAGGCTACCCCTCTCCATTGCATTTGAAGGTCAAGGCCAGAAGCATCCCAAAGAAAAGTGCCAAGTGAAGTGGCCAATTTTTGTGTCTACCCCTGGGTATGTATGAAGGTCCTCTTCACTTTAAACTTAGGGATGCAAATAAAACATTACTGCAGCATTTCAGAATGATATCAGTCTACAAATCAAGTAGTATAATTCAAATACACTTTAGTTACAAACACAATATTGAAGTCTTAATTCAAAAGCTTGAGAGAAAAAAAAAAAAGAAAAAATTCCCATAGCAGAATTACCACCAAGTGTCAATTTTTTCTTTATCTCTCTGCAGATATGTAAACATGTGAATTAGCCTGTCTACCACACATTGTACTCAGATTATATATATATATATATATATATATATATATATATATATATATATATACACACACACACACATCACACCAAGAAAATTCCCAAATAAACTATTTAAACTAGTAGAGATTTGATATTTTTTTAAAAAGGTATATGAAAAGTCTTATTCAGATATGTATATATTAAGGATATACACATTACAGACAAAAAGTAGATCTTATAAGAATACTTCAAGTTAACTTTTTAAGTCTTTCTATCACTTTCTGATATAAACAAATAAAATATGACAAAAAAAAAAAAAGTTTTACATAATGATTATAGATAAACAGTATATATTGAACAATTCCAATAAGTTCATCACATTGCCAGAATTCTGAATCCCATTAACATTTCTATATATTCAATATATGAATGGGATTAAAAATAAATTCAAATTTATCCTAACTTTGAGAGAGGAAAGTTTGACCAACTTTATCATCATTTCAACATTTATCAATCCATAGCTCATTTTTAATGCAGACTGTATTTTACCAACTTAGCTACATTAGATTATAATCCCTAGCCATCAAATTAGTTACTTGGATATGATAGAGCTAATGACAAACTCAAGAAACAACCTAAGCTTATAAATCAATATAAGTCACTCTGCTTCTGTTTCACTCACATACACCAAGTAATCAAGGCCTGCCTTATGACTGGGATTGTTGCATATTTCTCACTGGTACCAGTGGTCACTGTCACAGTCCACATAAAAGGCAGAATTTCAAATCCTAATTTTTAGGCAACACCACTTGGAAAATTAGAGCAAGCTAGTCTTGCAATCCATGATTTCATGCCATCTGGCCTAATGTCAAAGCTTATTAAATATCAATGTTGGATACAGAAAAAAAAAAAAACAATGCTGACATACAAAAATATAATCTGCATTTTTTTCTTTTTCTTTTATTAGAGGGTCAAAGATGACTGCACATAAAGGTGAGATAGGCATCTTCATTCTGCTTTTGTGAAACTGGTACTAGGCCACCTCAAGGCATCAAATAATCTTAGTTTCTCCTCACTTCTCTACTTTCTTGAGTCTAGCATTATCTCAGGCCCCTCCCCACCTCCAACCCTGGTCAGTCTGATGCAAGGCCAGAGCTCAGAGCAACATAATGCCAAGTAGCTGTCTTGTCAGTCTTACTTCTTGGGTCAAAATCTCCATGGTTATAATATTCTGGATGCCCACAAAAATTCTCATGATCACACCTATTTGTCACCTATGTCTTACATGTGAACACACTTCCTTCTAGAATGCCAACCATGCAATTTATGTGGTACTTCCACTGAGAAAACACCTGCATCTTGTTTATTTTGGGGAAAACAGGCCTATTTCCTGTTATGCCACCCATGCAATTGACACTGCATGTCAAAAGAGGGTCTTCAAGTCACTTATCCAACATCTATAGAAGAGCTAAGTATAGTGATTTTCTTTTCAATGAAAGACATGAAAGTAAATATCTGACAAACAGTTTAACAACTGGCAAAAATTACATAACTCTGGGAACTTCATTATGGTATAATGGTCAACAACCTGGTTTTGCAGATCAATTCCTATAGAGTAGCAAGTTGGATCCTCACTACCCTCATAATTAGAGCCTTGTGTCAAATTTAAGCCATACTTAGTTTATAAAGGCACCCCATGGAGGTATGGTTAGAAAGTTATCCTAGCAGACAATTGTACTTCAGATGCCTGTTTAAGTTGGTCACCATGGAATTTCAAACCAAACCATTCATTCAATTGATGAAGGTAGATAGTTCTTAAACTGTCCATGCTTAGAGGACATCTTATATCAATTAATTCTTCCCAGAAGGTAACAGACTATGACAGAAATGGGAAGAAGGCCAGATGGTACAGTATCTCAAATGCTATGACAAATAACAAACAAGAGAACACTAGTCAGAGTATATCTATGGATAATAATGAATCCTCATCTCAGAAATTCAGACAAAAAGCATACAATTTACATAAACAATTTTTTCTATACAAATAGAAGAATCAGAATGGAAAAGAAAAAAAAAAAGAAAAAGACACCCTCCCCAAAACAAAAACAAAAAAAAAAAATGATTCTCTTCCTTAAAAATCAATGAATTAAAGAGCCCAACAAACAGAAACCAAAAAACTCATAAATGCTATATTGATGAATCACCAGCATGTTTATTAAAATAAATTCCCCCACCTACCTCCCAAGATACTCAAAATCTAATCCCAAGCAAATATTTCATCCTGAATAGAGAATTTTAGAGTAAAGAAAATAAAGAATTATATCTATACTACAATGTCAAAGTCTGTTCATTTATGTGTGTGCCTATTTAAGCAACACCAAAGTCTAAGAGATGTGATTTCTTTGTTAGAATAGTACCATGATCTCAAGCTCTAATATAGAATATCCAAGTTTGACTTCCGAGGTTACGAGAGGTCATTAGATGGCAAATGAGATATTGAATTTATTAAGAACAGAAATTTTATTGATTAAATAAATTGTGGAACAACTAAGGACAACTACATTTTTCACATGACCAGCTACTAGGTGTTCATAAGTAAATAGTGAGAAAGAATTCTACATATTTGCAAAAGATAGAACAATGAATATTGTGTATTAGCAAGAATACCCAGCATTATTCAAAGAAAGAAAAAAAAAATAGATGCAAACATAATATATGGAAAATACATGATTTGATATATTTCTTAAACAGAACAAATGAAAAAGATTAAGAATATTAAAATTTTTGATCCTCTTAACTTTAAAAAAAGGATTATGCTTGATTTAAATTTCATATAATTTAGGTAAGAGATTGATGTTTGAACTCCAATCGCATGGTTATGTCCACTTTTTTACCAATATCCTTAGGAAAGGTGTGAACCCCTTTATTCCCCCAGTTATGGGTTGAATAGTATCACAGCTGTTCTTCTATAAGGATGGCTTTGGCATAAAATAACCCACAAAGTTTGGTATGCCATTAAACAGAGAAACTGACAGTTACCAAACTCCAATGACTGTCTACATTATATTAAGATATATATATATATACATATACACACACACACACTAGCTGTACCCGGCCACATGTTGCAGTGGCTCAGTTTGTTCAAATGGGAAGAAAAAAAAGAAAATGCATGTTTCTATGTTTAATTTCCAATACTTGTGGATACACAATATTCTTGGTAGTTCCAGTTTCCGTGTAGATAAAGAGATTGTCTGGATTGCCAACTCTGGAACAGGCAACATATGATTGCACAAGTTAACCAAAAAAGAAACAAAAGTGATAAAGGCAGAAAAAAAATTCACGTGTAAAATTCTTGGAAAACGAAAGTAATGTTTACTTTCATAATTTGTGTCCGGCTTTTCTCGGGGGAAAAAACGACTTATTAAAAATATTTTTTTAAATTATTGTAATATTTTTGGATGTTAAGTATATAAAAACATGCCCATATTCAAATAAAATACTCTCACAAAATTTTAAACCAATTAGTGATATAAAACTGGAGATTATCAGTTAGTAACAAACATTTACATAGATTTTTGGATATTAAGTATATAAAAAACACGCCTGTATTCGAATAAAATACTCTCACAAAATTTTAAACCAATTAAAAGAAAGAAAAGTGATTAAAGCAGAAAAAAATTCTCATGTAAAATTCTTGGAAAACGGTTTAATAAAGAAAACTTTTTAATAGATGTCTTTCATTGAAGAATAAAATAAAATATTTTGTAAACAATTCGTTAGAATAAAAAGAAATTTACTTACTACTGAACCAACAAAATATGGTTTAAAGTTTAGTGTCTCTGTTTAAGTTAACCAAAAAAGAAATAAGTGATGAATGCTGAAAAAAAAATCACATGTAAAATTCTTGGAAAACGGAAGTAACCTTCACAATTCGCATTCAGCTTTTCTTGGAGAAAAACGACTTATCAAAAATATTTTTTTTCTAATTATTGTAATATTTTTGGATAATAAATATATAAAAAACACTCCTGAATTCGAATAAAATACTCTGAGAAAATTTTAAACCAATTAGTGGTATAAAACTGGAGATTATCGGTTAGTAACAAACATTTACATTTTTATTTATATAGATAGAGATATATATATATATATATATATATATATATATACACACACAATTACTGATATTGGCTACTCTATATTGATGAATATAGCGCACACACACACACTAAAGAATGGGCTGAAAAGTTCATACATTATATTTGGTATTAATGACATTTTTTTAACAAAGAGATCCAAGCACTGCAACACCGATGGAAGAAGTATATGGACCATAAGGAAGACTATGCTGAAGAATAAATCTTATTTAGTCACATTCTATGAATATCTTGGTCAGTCTATGAACTTTTCAGCTGACCCTAACACATTTTCAACAAGCAAGCAAAATATGTTGATGAACAGGCTCTTCATGCTAATCATGTTTATCGTATAGACATTTAAAATGTTGAAAATCTCTGGAAATTCCCTCCCACAAACACTTTAATGTGTTACATTTTAAGTATACCTTGATTCACACCCCCTGGCTACAACATAACATTTGACAGAAAGTGAACATGGTTACAAACTTTCTCAAATATAAAGTTTTCAAAAACCAATCCAAATTTTTCTTTAGATTTAAAACTATATTCATATAGCATTCATATTTCTATGATCATAGAATCTTGCTAAAATAGACATAAGAATTATTTCTCTACAATATTTTGTCTATCTAATTTTTCTCCCCAGCAATTATCACCAGGTTTTTCTGCTAGTATATAAATAAGAAGCATTTGCCAAAACTAGCTTAAGCATTGCTGGGTCCTTAAATGTGCAAATGTCTTGGACCAAAGCCAAATCTACCTACCCTTAAATCTGTTTGTAATCAGAACAAGAGAGGGGGAATGTGTGCAAATGCAGCAAGGTAAAAGTCAGTCAGACAAACCAAATTCTGCAGAGTAAGAAACAGTAAGAGAAAGTAAGGGGTTTGAAAAAAAGAAAAAAATATTGGGTAAATGCAATAAAGGTAAGAATCCCAAAAACTGAACAGGGAATAACAGCTGTAGCAGAGAACAACCAAAAGAGAAGCATCTCAAGTGGATGGAGATGAAAATCTATATAGATTAAAGTGAAGCCATTTTTTTCTTTTTCTTTTGTCTGTAAGAAGCAGCCCATTAGAGACAGTCAGAAAGCAATTCAGAACTTTACATAAACAAAGTGCAATAAGATTCTGGTTGTCGATGTAGCAGAATTGAACCGCAGAACAGCAATTATTTTTCAGACATTACTGGCTTTTACTGAAAAGACTAATATGAGAGGTTACAATGGAAGAAAAAGTTCATTCCTATGAATATGGACACCTGGTCAGATGAAATAAGACCTAAAATAAGACATAAATATACAGCATAGATTTAGAATCAGTAAAGGTGAAAAAAAAAAATATCTATTCACAATTTAAATCATCTTTAGTAGCTAAAAAAAAAAAGGGGGGGTTAAGTTCATTGAAATACAGTAAAAAGGGGAAAAACATGTAAATTTAACAAAGTCCTATATCAGTTTTTTTCAAACAAAATTTCTAAGACATTTTTATAAATTTCCCATCATTTATAATAGTGATCTTTAATTTATATTTCCCAATATTTCAAATGGGTTTCTCAGAACCAGTAGTATAGGGAAACCAGAAAGAATATATGCCATATATATATGCACCGGGACATTGGCCCAGCGGTTAGAGTGTTCGCCAATGGCCCGGGAGACCTGGGTTCAATCTCAGGTCGAGTCATACCAAAGACTTTAAAAATGGTACTTGATACCACCTTGCTTAACACTCAGCATTATAAGGTACGGTTCAAGGGTAAAGTGGAGCAATCCTGGGAATGGAGTAGCGCCCTCCCCTACACCTTGGTGTAGTAGCTATCGAAAAGGGAGCCTTCGGGTCACCCTCGACTATGGTCGCTAACTTAAACTTATATATGCACTGCAAATGTTTTTACATCCATACAAAAGGTAGCACCCCTAGCGTAACAGTTATTGTTACAGGAAATAGAATCTGTGACTCGAGTTTAAAGTCCTGGATAAAGCTGTTTTCATGCTAATAACCTTGGAATAGTATGAATCTATCTATTCTCTGTCCAGCTAGAGGTAAATAGGGGAGACAATTCTTTAGCCTTGGTAAGGTGATTAATCTAAGAGAAAGAAAATTTCTGAATTCAAGCCAACTGTACTCCACTTAAATATCAACCTTGTGTCACTTCCTGCTCGTAGCAGAGGAGTTGGGTAAAATACATACAAGGTTGATTGAGACACTGATCAAAATCGTTCAGATATGGATATTGCCACTGTTATTTTTTTTTTTTTTTTTTTTAAAAACATGGATCAAGACCAAAAAGAGTTGAATAGCTGAGCATGTAACTAAAATAACACTTCATACAAGTGATATTGTACAAGCCATTTGCTGCTCTTCACAGATGGTTTGTTCAATACACAGACAATTCTGAATAATGAATTGTATCAAAAATGTCTAAGGATCATGTATTAGCAAAGGGTCAAGTTAAATTTTGCCAATCTCCAAATCTGTAAAAACCTTTCACCAACTCATTTAAAGAATTTATTAATATATTTCCTGGGAAGATTTTACCAACATATTCTTTAAATGGATCATATCAGATGTTTTTATTGAAGATAGCTTCAAGTTGGTTATAAAGCTATCTTCAATGTTTATCAGTGTCTATTTGAGCCACCTAGAACTTCAGATTCCTCATTTTTCTAGCTGCTACTTTTTAGTGAATCTGGTCAACTTAACAAGAGTACCTTACTTCCAAGTGGATCTTATCCTTATTTATAGAAGACTAAATACTCAAGTTTGAAGCAGAAGGGAATATGGTTAATTCCTAATCTACATATAAGATGCACAGACTGTAATGGTTATCATTGTAGGAAATGGAGTCAGCAAACCAAGTTCAAATCCAGTTCATATCCATTTGTGTTTCACTTCAGTCAAATGCCTTTGAGAAAGGCATGTATCTATATGTCCCCCACCCCCAGTGAGCTACGGGTAAATAGAGTAGGCTGGATTCTACAGCCTTGGTTAGGTAACTAGTTGAAGAGGAGGAAAACTGAATTCAAACCAGCTTTACTTCATTTAAAAATTGACCTCGAGTTGTATCTTGCCTGTGGCAGAGGGGCTGTGTTAATGCATACATTATTGTAAGAAACAAAAGTAATATTACCTTTTTCTTCCGAAGAAGCCAATCAACAACAGAAAAAAAAAAAAAAAAAAAAAAAAAAAACCTTCAGAACAAAAAGGAGCTGCCTTACAAAATTATGACAATATGAACAAAAAATAAGTGGCTATTAACAAAGGCAATTTTATTATAGAAGTACTGTTAAATGCTAAAGAAAAGTCATTCCTATTTTCTGTCTTCCTTTCAGTCATGAATAATTACAAAAGAATTTTGGTTTAATAGATTGACAAGCAGATATGCATGATAATGTTATCAGAATTATAGAAAAGCTTGGCTTCAGTTTAAATCAACCAGGAAAAAAAAAAGTAATAGAAAGATTTTATTATTGTTTTAGAACAAACGTCTATGTGTGTCGGTTATTAAAAAGCATTATTTTTCTTTGCTTGGGAAAAAAAAAAAAAAAAAAAAAAAAAAATCATAGAGTCGATTGTAATGGTTTTACCATCATTTTTTATTTAAAGCATACAACAATTAGAATTCGTTTCACTTTCCCCTAGAGAGAAATTAAGTTTGGACAGATTCAAAATTCAGACATTTTGCAGAGTTTGAAATTTAAAAAAAAAAAAAATTGAGTGTTGCTTCCAGGATTTGTTCAAAACAGCAAGTAGCATTCTTATCTATTTCTGATCTAGCTCTTCTCCATGTTTTGTTAAAAATCCAGGCAGAATAGCCATACAGTAGTACTGACACAGCCACTGCTTGGAAAAAAATAACATTTTATTTTATCAGAAATCAGCTTTCATATAAAATCATAAAATTTCATATCAAATCAATAGTGGTCCACACCTTCCCTATGAATATTTTAACACTTTCAATAAATGAGATATTGCTACTGAAGTATGTGAACTGGTCTACAAATTTCAGAGGCTTGCTACTTGAAATGAAGATGGCTCTTGTTTAAAACTCATGAACTCTTAATACTGGAGTTGTACTGATAAACTTTTGTTATTGAGAGATCTTTGATCATACATCAGAGGGCCATGAAAAAGCACTTAACATAATACAAAATATAAATACAAACTAAAGATACAAATTAAAATGTTTATATGAATTAATTTTTGTCTTACTAAGTGACTTACCATATTTTTTTTATCCCAGGAAATACTAGGTTCTTCTGCTAGTTATAATATAAACATATAAAAGAAAGAATCTTGTTTTATATTCTCCCTCACTCCCACTATTCATTTTTTCTTCAAAAAACATTTTACATGTCGATAGTAGCTAAACAAATTGCAAACCAAGTCTAGTGCTGAGTGTAACTATTTATAAACATATTAAAATGCAATTGGTCTTAAGTATCAGTAGCATTTCTATTCAAAGTAAACACATTTGAAAATGGCAAACAATGCATATTAACAAATATTTGCATTGACAGGAAGCAAAGGTCAGTATAACAATAAGACACACACAAAAATATAACCAGTTTTTTTGTTTTGTTTTATTTACTCATTTTCATTACCAAGAAATCACCAGTGAAAGTTTGTTTATAAATAACACTTTCGTATTACTTGAGTTTTGGAAGCACACTATTTCCAAAACTTTTCAATGTTTTGCTGTTTTTATATTTCTTCTAAATAAGGAGGCACACTTAGAATAACAGTTATCATCATAAGAAATGGAATCTGCAACTAGAGTTTGAATCCTGGACAAGGCTGTTTGCAATTCACACAGTGCTATTACCCTTCGAAAAGGCAAGAATCCATCTCTTCTCCCTCACAGCTACGAGTACATTGTAGGGCAAACTGGATTCTTTAGCCTTGGTATGGCAAACAGTCTATGAATGGAAAAAAAAAAAAAAAAACACCTCAATTCAATCCAGCTTAAAAAGTAACCCTGTATAACTTCCTTTCTGTGGCAGAGGGGTTGGGTAAATACATACGATTCTTCTAAACCACTCAAAGATGATCAGTTTCATAATACAGATTATTTTTGAAATAAATAAAATTTATTTAGATACTGATAGAGACTTAAAAAAATAAAATAAAACAAACACACCAAGTGAACAAAATTCCTAGAGAAAAAAATACCTTATTAAAAACAAGAATCAAACAACTAACAACAAAGATGTTCAGTATAAAAATCAGACAAATAATAGTTGTACATGTCAACATATGCATAGGTAAAGCACAGATCACTATTAACAGGGTATCAATCATATGGAGGTGCCCGTGGTGCAATGATTATCATCGCAGGATATGGTCACGGCGACACGAGTTCAAATCCTGGACCTGACTGATTGCATTTCACATAGCACTAATACCCTTGGGAAAGGTATGAATCCAAAATATTCTCCCTCCAGCTATGGGTAAATAGTAGGGCAGACTAGGTTCTTCAGCCTTGGTGAGGCAACTAGTCTAGGAGAAGGAAAACTCTGAATTTAAACCTGTTAAACTCCGCTTAAAAATTGACCTTGTGTCATATCCTGCCCAAGCGGAGGGGTTGGTAAATATGATCAATCATATGGAAATCTGATCTTATAAAATAAAGGAATTCTTCCAAGCTGTAGCTGTTTCAGTACTACTGTATGGTTGCACCACTTTGACAAAAATGCCAGGAGAAAAGACTACATGGGAACTACACAAGCTACACCCTACAAAACAGCAGATGTATGGCCATTTTCCTCCCATTTTGCAAACGATCCAAGAAGGATGAAAACATATTGAGCAATGTTGGAAAAGTAAAAATAAACTCATAAGTGACATTCTCTTATGGACACACCAGTGTTGGCTGACCAGCAAAAACTTGCATTCATCAGCTCTATGAATACACTGAGTAAAGCTATGAAGAATAAATAAATGACCTATCATCTTTAACACTCAATTTTTTTTAAAAATAAAACAGAAACAATCATAATAAATACAAAAAGAATAACTGTTCAAAGAGTAAAACTTTAAAATTCTGAAAAATTATGAATCTTTACATTATTTAAAAGTAATTGTATAACACATTCAGGCTATTGTAAACATCCCAACTTAAAAATTTTTTTATCATTTTAATAATTGCCACCTCAGTTATTTTACTAGAAATGAGGAAATTCAGTTCAATTTATTTAAAAACAATTGTGGAATACTATAAATCTTTGGAGCATGAAGCCCCAGAAGGGGAAGTTTTGTTTAGGTATAAAAATGCATTAACTGGGGTGGGGGGAATGGCATTTAAATATTAAACATAGAATTTTGAGTTATTTCTACACATCTTGTTAAAATTTGAGATCATTTGAACAAAAATTGGTCAAGTTATTAGATTATGAAATTATATCAATTTTTCTGAAAAATTCAGACACACACAAGTCTGTAACCACTTTAAACTATTGTAAATTTTTGATGATTGCCAGCTTACAAGTGGATGTTTCACATTGTTTTCTACAGATAAAACATCTTCCCCTCTCATTCAAAACCCCTACTACAAAATATGATAATTAGGCATGGAAGTAACTCCAATAGGGCCAGTGTTTCATCTGTAGAAAACATGATGTGAAACATCCACTTATAAGCTGGTAATCATCAGAAATTTACAATAGCTTGAAGAGGCTGATGACTTCTGCATGGTATTATTCTGTCTGTGAATGTGTGATTATTATAATTATTACTACTACCATACACACAACTATGCTGAAGCTTGTGTATTTGCATATGTCTATCCAAGGATCACAGCCAAAATGGAAGTACCAGGGACCCAATTTTTTTGGATGGATACTGACAACGACCAGTTTGAATATAGACTGTGTGAGGTTGACCTCTGAGGTCATTTGAAGTTGCAAGATAACAAATTGTCATTTCTGGCCAAATGGAGCAAGATAGAGATTCTGATATTAAGTACTAAAATATTTTTAACCTCACAGATGGTAGATCAGATGAGGTCAGGTACATGTTTTTCAGACGTTAGATGTTCACAAATAGTGAAAAAAGATTTCATATATTTCTAAAAGATAGAAAGCAAAAAAAAAATGTTGTGCATAAATAGGCCCTAAGAAACTAATGAAAATTTTTATTTATATTTAAAACTCTTTTTAATGTATATTCATATTACGCTCACACTTCTGAATTTATAGAATCTTCCTAAAATATCAATCAGAATTATCTCATCAAAACATTGTTTTACTGTGCAATACCAAGTAATTCTACTAGTGTGTGTGTGTGTATATATATATATATATATATATATATATATATATATATATATGCCATCCACAGACAGACTCTTCAGTGTGGCTAGACACTCAGGAAACTTCAAGCTAGGATCGAAACCTGCCTAACTTTATTCTAGACATAGTATCTAATCGCTCAGTCATTTTGGCAACATACATCAGGTCAGGAATTATAACGCATATGTATTACCTTTCGTTTGTTTTTATTTTGCACTGACAGACGCCAGAGTGCTCAACCCATGGGAGGGGAGCATATATTGTCATTCACGCACTCACCCAAATACAATACAATTCAAATGTAAAAAAAATATAAGATATAAAACAATGATTCTGATCTTCAGGCAAACTCATATTCAACACAGTTGACTTTTTACCCTATTTTAAATCTTATATTTCTTCTCACTTTAAATATATTGTAATATCACTGTGCATTGAGAACTATAAAGATTTTACATATTAAAACCATTTTAATGTGAAAGTTTTACATACACATACATACATATATATACATATATGCACATGCATGTGGGTGGAATAGAAATGTGTGAACTACGTAGGGGGATTATATAAAAAAAAAAATAGGCCTCATTTGGATACATTCCATCAAAATATCTTGGTGTGCCTATGAACTTTTCAGCCGACTTTGTGTGTGTGTGTGTGTGTGTGTGTGTGTGTGTGTGTGTGTGTGTATATATATATATATATATATATAATCAAGTAGAAAAAGTTAACAGTTAATCTAATTTTTTTTTTTTTTTAAACCACAAGTTGTGAGGCAAATGAAAGGCAGAAATAGATTTGTTAGCAAATAGAATTTTGAAACAGAACCACAGATTTGTGCCAAGAAACTTTAACACAAAAGGCTCCACATTTAATACTTGACATAGCTGTAAGCTACAAAGTAATTTGAGTTGAATGCAAGATTTGAATATCAGAAAGACAACTGACAATGCAATACCTTGGCAATTGAAGGTTCCAACTAGAGTTTTAGCCAATATCTGAATATTACCATGAGTGTGGAGAAAGAAAGAGGGGGAAAAAGGATTAGTAGTTTCTTGAATTAAAACCATCAGAGCATTGAATTTAAAGTACCTTATTTATTGGAAAACCTAGATAAAGTCAAACAAAACAAAATCATACTGAATAATATATAACCTTCCTCAACTTAAAGAAGGATGTTATTTGAACTGAGTTGGCTTAATTATTCAAGTCACAAACAAGAGAGAAAAAGTACTGTAACATAGGTTTTATTATTAAATCAACAAAGTTGGGGGTGGATGGGGAAAGGTGATATATTAACTTTATATCAACCAGTATTTCCTTTTGTGGAAACAAAAGTTAATAAGGTGAACATGACTGTCTTTCACCACATTTGCTTCCAGCTATATAAAATACAGACATCTGCCTTGTGAACACACACACACACACACACACACACACACACACACACACACACAAAGACTGTCATTCAATGATCCTATTCTTTTGAGTCTCAATAGTAGAGATCATAACTAGTGTACAGTATTTCAATAAAAGTTCTAATTTAAAAAAAAAAATTAAAGAGCAACATCATGAATTTATTAAAAGTTGGTTGAGAAAGATGATGCATAAAAAGGAGGGAAAATGTCTCATAACAATTATGAATAAATTTTAAGATTTATACAAAATAAAAAATAAAATGAAAACCACACAAAGCAAAAAAGATAACCATATAAAACAAAAAAAAAAAATAGAAACATTTTCTCAGATGATAACTATCGTAGCCAAAATTAACAGTTCAATAAACAATCTACTTTCAAAGATTACGTTTCTCAAGTGATGTAAGGTTTGCAAATTCAACCATTGTTATAGAGTTCAATTTTCCTTATGACACCCCATACTTCCGGCCTTGTGCCAATCTAAGATAAACTTATTAAATGATTACAATCAAATATAATCTTCATTGAATATCATTTTATGATCCCTCTTGATTACCTCATTTTAGAGCTTGAATTACAGTGATGATCAAATCATCTAACTAGTCTAACCCTATCCGTAATGCTTGCTTTAATTTCTCATCTCTTACTATTTCTTTCTTCTTTATTTTCAATGCATTTCTATATTAAAATAATCAGCAATGAATTTACATTATACACATAACTTTATCCCATTATTAATGCTCACTTTAATTCCTCATTCATGAAAATCCATTTTTTTCCTCATTTTATATACAAACATACAAACCAAGTGCTAGAACTTGCTTAAAGGAATTTTAAATTTTTTTAAAAATTGTAAAATTTAGAATTTAATCCACTTTTTTTCCATTTCAATCTCCAGAAATTGTTTGTTGGTGCTGAAAAAGACTCAGACGAGAATGTGGGAGAGTAAATGTAAAGTCAAAAGATGATAACAACTGAACCCTTGCTTTCATATCATTATCACTGGTCCCATATGTAACTTGGTTTGGTTGTGGAGGTAATAATCAAGTAGCATGTCTTGGACAAGGATAGCTTGACAAAGCCCATCCTTCTCCAGATCTACAACTGATTTGAATTCAGAGTTTTCCTTCAAGATCAGACCAAGATTAAAAGAACCGAGTCTGCCCTATTATATACTCTTTATTAGTTGAATTCATACCTTTCCCAAGAGTATTAGCACTGCAAATTGATTTACCATGACCAGAAAATCCGGCGAACACTTATGCACGACATACAGAAACACTGGACAGCTGTTTCGACCTTATTAGGTTAATTCAATTCACAATATAATTCCTCTACTTAAAAAAAGAAAATGTAGATCTATATCCTTGCCCTTGAGGTCATAATTACACGGATACGTATTTCTAATCCTCTTGGGAAGAGTACGGATGTAACTTACAAGACACATTCAGGTTAATTGGCTGCACAATTATTATGACTAGTTAATTTGGTGTCACTTGTGTGCAATATGGATTGATGGCTTAGTTGTAGAATTTCAGCTCTACAATCTGTGGTCGCTGGTTCAATTTCCAATTGTGGTATACACTGCTGATGAGACGTAATAAGGTCGAAACAGCTGTCTGTATGTCATACATAAGTGTTCACGCGATTTTCTGGTCATGGTAATTCAATTCACAATATAAATTCCTCTACTAAAAAAAAAAAAAAAAATCTAGATCAGTATTAGCATTATGTGAAATGCTAACAGCTTCATTCAGGATTTGAACTAAGGATACCTGAATCCACTTCCTACAACAATAACCAGTAACACCACAAGCACCTCCTTTATATATTGGATTCAGAAAAAGTCTGCCTAATCAATCATTTTCATGACAATATTCTCAACCCCAATCATACAAGATATGACCAAAAAGTATCAAAACTAAATCTTTAAATTTTTTAAAGATTTAAACAAAGACGTGTAGTTTGTTTTTTGTTTTAATGGCATATTAATCTTCAAGAGTTATTTAATGTCAAAGTTACCCTTGTAGATGAATGGTAGTGGTACTATTTAACCAAAAGCTGAGAAGATAAAGGAGTTTATGGTTTGGTGGGTTTTATGGCATATCAACCTTTGTAGGTTATTTAACGCCAAATCCATTTTTATGTAAATAATCTGTTCTATTTAAAACAATTCAGTTTAACATAAGTACAGTTTAATTGTCAAAAACATTTCCATTTCAAACTATTCAAGCAGTTATATGTAACAATTCAGTTAAGTTTAACTACAGTTTTAATGTCGAAAAACAGTTCTATTTCAAATAATTCAGTTAAGCATAAGCACGCAGTTTAAATGTAAGTACGGTTTAATTGTCAAAAACATTTCTATTTCAAACAATTCAGTTTAGCATGTTTGCTGTTAGTTCTATTTAACCCATAGATAGGGCCCTATCAGGTGCAACCACTCCAGGCCAGAGTGGACCTGGGAGCAATGGCAATGAAGGGGTACTCCACATTCCCCAAAGCTCCAGCACTGCTTGAACCTCACCATCAGATTGTTTAGTGTCATATCCAGGACACTCGTCAGGGGGAGTCTTACCCCTCTGCAGAGGTGCAATCAGTGTTTTCTACAGCCCCAGCTGACTGGGCAAGATAAGGGAGTTCATTCCTTAACCAAGGATGTAAGTTATAAAGTGAATGCAATAGCATAATTGGAGTTCAAACTTACTATGATGCCATAATCCAGTACATTACCCATGAGACCACAGGGACTCTCCCTGAAGATCTATGAACAACTAAGCAACTGATATGAAAAATGATGATGTCAAGATAAATCAGTGCCGATTTGTAAAAAAATTGTAAAGCAGTCACCCTACTTTTCGATCAGTTGTTTTTGATATGATTATACAAATACAACCTAGCCAAGCATGCATATTCACCAGACACCCTAATGTCATGCAATTTATTCTTGTTTCCTAAACAGAAGAATTCATCTTAACAGTGAGATCTGAGAATATAGAAGACAATAAAAGAAATATCATGGTTCAACTTCATACTATCAATAGAAAAGTTTTAAAAGTGCTTCAACCAATGGAAAACTCATTGAAATATGTATTAATTACCATGGCGGACTATTTTGAAAAAAGAAAAAAAACATTTGTTCATTTCTGTCTTAGTAAATAAAGCTTTAGTCTCCATGATTGAACATATTTGTTTAATAACCATAGAGAATTGAGATAAACACTTATTACACAAATACAATCAGAAATGTAATTATCATATTTGATATCATACGATTTCCTAAATTTTACAATTCCAAAAATACCTCCTGAGCTTTATACATAGAGGTACAGTATCTGGTTGGGTAAGGCTTCCCCAGATGGCATCGACTACAAGTTCTTATCTAGTTCAAATTCATAATACTGTCAAGATGATTGTAAATGGTTTGTGAGGGGGTGCTTATATGTCAAAGTACAGTAAGCATATTAACTAAATTTTAGCATCACACCAAACATTCATTTTCATATCATTTGAACACTAGTTATTACCTGTGAAAAAATATTCAGATATATTTACATTTCTATGAGATTGTTTTTGCTTATTTGATAGAAAGTAAAAAAAACTTACATCAAAGTGTTCTTTACTGTTATAACTCACTAGATTATAAAATGCAGCTCAATAGGCCAATGGAATTGTTCGAAGTATAGTACGTATTCTCTTCCTGAAAAGGGTTATAAATAGGAAAGTCACTGTCCATTATATAGATAAATGTTTCCATGCCTCCAGGGCAGATTACAAATTATCATAGATTTAAACAAGACTCTTTCATTGTCTATCAAAATACACACAAAAAGAAAAAGTTATCTATCTGTAATGTTTACCAATGAGCAAAGTGTGATCAAGCACAGTACATATTCTGGTTGAGGGAGTTTGTGTTCACTTCTGATTAATGCTCTTGAAAAAGCATAAATCCATCTCATCTTACTACAGAGTTAAAATAGTAATACAGATTTTTTACATGTACTACACTAGTTATTATAATTACAATAGTACTTATATTGTTGCACTGAATAAATAAATAAATGAAATACTTCAGTATTGTCAAAAAAGTCTTCATTCGATGAAGGCTCTGCAGTCAGGCATGAATTGCGTTAGAATCATCCTTGCCACTAATCAGGAACACCCTAATTGTACCTTATGATATCATCACATGTTTTTTTTTCTATCACATTGTTGGAATGAGAGATGAAATTGTTGCCTTGTCATATAATTTTTTGTTGCATACACAACTTTTAATCAATAGATAGGAGCAAGACGACATAAACCTTAATGTGATGTTCTGTGGGGGAGCAAAATGTTCTATATAATTAAACTGAAAACAACTATTTTTTAAACTGGTAAATTGTGCTGACAAAGGGATCCTGTATACTATGGTAAAATCCCAATACTGGTTCTCATTGGGTGCCCCATTCATATGGCCTTGTGCCACATCTAAGCAAGAAGCTTAGTAAATTTCCAATAAAGAAAATGTTCTGGGCAAGTAATCAGTTAAGGTGATGCTGACCATCTTCTGAGACATAAAAAGACTGATGACTTGATTTTCTTGAAAGACTGTAACTGTAAACTACTTCCTATTGCCAACTCCTTAAAATAAATTCACCTTATTTATTGAAGGACTATACATGAAAGTATTATACAAGAAACATAAAGAGGGGTGGTGATTAAATGTCATAATGTCTGTGTGTGCTGTGGCCTTAGAACCGAAAAGGCAACAAGGTAATCAATAACTGTCAACAATGTCAATGGCTGGCACATTCCTAACATGCTGTAAATGACAGTAAACATCAAGTGTAACTACTGCCTCAATGACCAACAATACTCTATTGTCCCACCCTCACCATTTCTCTCTGGTAAAGTCAGCTACCCAATCATCTATGTCAGGGCCTCATTTAGCAAATATTCTACAGAAATAAAGTCTTAGACAAAAACTGGTTTAATTTCTTTTACAGAAATCTCAAGGTTATTTTTTCTACCAATATCCATCCATCTTTATTTAACAAAAAATTAAAAACAAAAACAAAAAATCATAAGCCAGTTGGGTTCCTATTGTAATATGATGGTGCTCTAAAAGCAAGTGAAGGATTTTAATTAATATTACATAGTTTTCTCTATTATTTCAATAATTTGGATTAATAAAAAAATTATTTTAAAATGAAAAAATACATACACACTCATCTTTAAGTTGCAAATTGTACTCTTCTTTAAGGGCATTTTAAGCGTGCTGTGCTGATAAAAATTGTACAATGAGGTACTATTTCTTGCTATGACATGGTTTCACATTAAACATGAGAATTTTAATAATATATAGATGAAATCAAAAAGACCATAAAACTGCAATACCTACTTCCACTTAACATTTTGACAAGTAAAATTGAATGGCGCAATAAAATTTAATATAAGCCACTCAAGTTTGTCTAAGTGTCAACCCACAATAAAAAATACTAGAAATGGATAACAGGTATTAGATTGCTAACATAGTTTTAAATACTTGTCTTAAAACTTTGATAGTCACCAAATAAATTTTAAAATATAAAACAACCCCAGCATCACTAAATATCAGGTAAATAAAACCACAAGGTCAAATTTACAAATATCAAGCAGTGAAAATGGAGATTTTAATAAGATAGGAAACAAATCTCTCAGAGGGTGACAAATTGGAGTTGTGTTTCTAGACGCCTGATATCATAAGTGATAGTCCCCTATTATCAACACTGGTGTTTCAATATTAAGAGTATTACTAGTATGAACAAAATTAAATGACCTTTCTATGATATCTATTTCTTTTCACAAATTACTTTGTAATAGGGAAAAAATAACATATATCATATATAATAATGAACCTGTGACTTTTTCTTTCATACTTTGTCATGTTAAGGTAAGCAAACAAAATGTGATCAAAAAACATGCAGATTGAATCTATAATTCTTTTTAAATTTCAGTGAAGACGTGCACAACTGAACATTGCATAAGGTGATAATGTCTACACATGTAGACTACTGCTGAGACTAGCATTTCTTAAGCTTTGTGGGACCCTTGAAAGTTTTCATGTCTCAGGGAACCACATGAAAATTATATACTATTATTAGCCTACATATTAATGTTTCTTGTGGAACCCCTAGTAACCTCTTGCAGAACCATAGGGTTTGGGGAAACACTAGTCAAGAAACATTGGTCTAGACAGTATATACATACACATTATATATAAGCCAATCTCCATACAATTTTTAGTGAAACACAAAGCTAGCTCCATGCAACTTCTTGTTTTCTAAACTGAAAAGTCATCTCAACAGTAAGATGTGATGGACATCAACAATAATACAACAGTACAGATACAGGCCATATCAAAAGATGAATTTCAGAGGTGCTTCAACTAATGGAAAACTTGAGTTGAATACCAAAAGGACTATATTGAAAATTAACATTTCATTCATTATTCATTGGTTTTGATGAAGACAGATTCAGTTTCAATACTTCTTGGGGGGGGAAGTCACCTATGTGTATAACTTTATAAAATTAAATGGTAATTTTGTTTTGCATATTTGTTTAACAGCATATAAACTCCTTATGGGTTATTTAATGCCAAAATCTGATTCATTTGAAAAAGTTTGAGTGTAATCAGAGCTATTTATGTTTTTGATGTTTTGTAGCAATTTTTTTTTTTTTTTTAATTGCACATTTTTATTTGTGTATAATCAATTGTCTGCACACAATTATATGGTTTTAAGTAACAAATAATACCCCTTTGAAAACAATTATAGTTTCTAGCGAATATTCAATATACAAATAATTTACACAGAATGGTATAGTTTTAAGTAATCCCATCTAATACTAATAAATTTCAAAAAGATCCATTTAAGCCCAAACAGGTAATACCACTCCAGGTCAGAGTGGACTTGGGAGTAATGGCAACAAAAAAGTACTTTGTTCTCCAGAACTAGAACCTCACAACCAGTCGCAGCTTAGTGCCATACCTAGGACACCCCCTTTTTCTTTTGGTAGGGGGAGGTCTTACATCTGCAAGGGATGCAGTCAACATATTCTAAGCCCTCACTGAAAGAGCATAAATGAATCCAGTTCTGATTTAAATGTCTGATCTGAAAGTAAGTTGGTAGGTGACACATCCTTTACACCAGTATTATATAATTAAATTGGAAATACTAAGTGAAGCAGAGCACACAAATCCTAGGCAGAAGTACCAAATCATTTCACCATTTTTTTAATGAGTATTATGCTATCAATATATACATATTTGATGAACATATTGTATATAAAGAATTGACAGTAACCACAGACCTATTAGCTGGAGTTAATTGATAAGAGATGAGTCAGTGACCAGTCTAAGACAATCTAACAAAAGCAGACTTTAAAGCACAAATTAAGCTAGATAATTTCCATAGCAACATTGAATCTAAAAGTTAACACCTCCAACTTAATCTCCAATAAATTACTTCAGATTGAGTTCAAAGGGTCAGGATTCTCATTAACCACTCAAGAACAAAGAGTTGATCACTCCTTGTATTTAAACTGAGAGAGCCATTATTAAGGTAGAAAAAAAAACAAAAACTACTATATGATCTAACAAAACTCCATCTTACAATAATTCACCAGATGCCTTTTTTCCTTGTGCAAGTTTAGAATGGTTCTATAGCTATGAGCACCAAAATTTTAATTGTCAACTCATGGGATATAACATGATTTTAGCATATTAGTTTTTTTAAATTTCAAAATTGAGTTCAGTGTTCGGGTTTTATGACATATCAACCTTGTTGGTTATTTAGTGCTGAATTCATTTTTATACAAATAACCAGTTCTATTTCAAACAATTCAGTTGAGCGTAAGTATGCAGTTTAATTGTCAAAAACATTTCTATTTCAAACAGTTTAGTCAAACAGTTCTAATTCAAACAATTCAGTTTAGCGTAAGTACAATTTCAATGTCCAAAACAGTTCTATTTCAAGCTACACAGTTTAGTTCTATTTGACCCATAGAGAGAGAGAGAGCCCTATCTGGTGCAACCACTCCAAGCCAGAGTGGACCTGGGATCAATGGCAATGAAGGGGTACTCCACATTCCCCAAAGTTCCAGCATTTCTGGAACCTCGCCATTGTAGAATAACAATAACACATACCTCCGTAAAGCGTCCAGCTGGCAGACAAAAATAAAGCAGGTCATAACTCAGTGCAGTCCTTCTTACAATGCTAAACTGAAGCTGGTTTATATAATGAAATACCTTCACTCACTTACCAGCAGCCAATCACAGCCCATGCAATGGGATCACCCACTTGTGCACAATGGGATGTTCCAAGGCACCATAAATAGCTCCCGTTCCTCAATCGCGGCAATTTTAGCTTCCTGTCTTCACAACTGATTGCTCTTAGTTAATGCGACTAATTACTCTCGGCTATCGCAACTAATTGTCCTACACGCCCTGACAAATCCTACAACCATCAGTTTAGTGTCATATCCAGGACACTCGTTGGGGGGGTCTTAACCCTCTGCAGAGGTGCAGTCTGTGTATTCTATACCCCAGTTGACTGGGCAAGACGCCATTAATGAGAAGTTCAATTTACAATTTAAGTATAATGCAAAACTTTGTGTCTATCAGGATACTTCAAATCTCTGTTATTTAAATGTAATCCAAGACCACTTGTTGGTGAATACTTTGGTTTGGGTTTTATGACAAAATCCTGCTTATATATATGCATTAACTATATATGATTTGTAAACACATTTTGTTCACATTTTTAAACAAGCGTGATTTTTTTTTTTTTGCACACAGTTAAATGGTTTCAAGTATTTCTTTTTACTACCAATCATTTGCCTGCACACAACTAAATGGCCTGAAGTATTTCTATGTTATATAACAAATCTCTTCTGATTTACAAATACATTTCAAACCCACTCACACCAGCCAAATAAATCAATAGATAGATAAATAAAAATACCACAAGTATATGCTTCAACATGCGTAACATTAACCGGATGTTGTCGGAACGATGACTTATAACAAAATGAATAAAATACATCACTACACAGGTAGGCTCCGTGCATCCATCCGATTGAAATGGAAAAATAAATTCAATTAACGAAACTATTTTTTCAACCAATCATGAACTTTCTCCAAAAAGTTTTTCAGAGCTGATTCAATCTCACACAGGGCTATAAAACAGTCAAAATAAGGTCACAAAAGCAGTTGATACCAGGGACTGTCATCAGAGAGAATTGTCACATTTCTAACAAGATCAAAGACCGCTGATGCCTACCAATCCACACCACAATCAACACAACTAAGTCCGCAGCATTTTCACCACAAGACAAAGACCGCTCAAAGCCTATCAACCCACACCACACCATTGTGCCAAGCCAGCAAAGAACAACTTACACCCACTCACCTGCTGACCCTTACCTGGTGGAAGAAGAAAGCCTCGATCTCTAATAATCTACTGACTTCAATTTATTTAAAATCAACGAAATCAAATCCAATCCTCTTGTCAGTTGTTTCTTGTAACCATACACTTGTTTATAACATATATAACAGTCATAATTTTACATCAATCATTTGTTTACACACAGTTTGTAGGTATTTTCATTTTTAAATAAGTTAGAACTAATTTGTTTGCACACTAGCATTGCTATTTCTACACAGTTAAATGGTTTCAATTGTTACTAACACTAATAATTCTATCTAATATTAATGATTTCTTTGCACACAATGATGTGGTTACAAGTATTGCTATTTAACACTAATTATTCAATTCAACACTAATTATTCAATTCAACACTATTCATTCATTTGCACACGGTCAAATGGCTCCAAGTATTGTTGAATAAAATTATTTGTGTTAAATAGCAATACTTGAAACTCTTTAACTGTGTGCCTAAGTTGAAATATTATTATCAAATAACAATATTTCAACTTAGGCACACAGTTAAAGAGTTCCAAGTATTGCTATTTAACACACATAATTTTATTCAACATTACACATTTGTTTGCACACAGTTAAAAAGTTCCAAGTATAACTATGTATCAATAACAATTCAATTAAACCTCAGTCATTTGTTTACACATAGTTAAATGTCAAACAGTTCTATCTGACCCATAGTTAGGATCCTATCAGGTGTTACCATTCTGGGTCAGAGTGGACCTGGGAGTAATAGCAATGAAGGGAATACTCTACATTCAAAGTTCTGGAACTTCACCATCAGATTGTTTTTGATATGATACAAAACCCTCATTATGAGGAGGGTCTTACCACTTTGCAGAGATGCAGCCGGTGTATTCTATAGCATCAGTCGACAGGGCTATGAATACTTAGAAATAAGGTATGATTCAGTCAAAACAGTTAAAATCCATGATCTCTAATTGGAGCCAAAGCCACTCAAGCCTTCTACAGGAACCAACTTAAATACCCGTGTAGAGAGCAGGTTTTCAGTGAGTACATAGAACTTGAGTCTTAAGATACAAGCAGAGTCAGGCTGAAGCACTAAAAATTCCAACGATTTTTTTTTTTATTACTAAGAAACTTTTAAAATATATTACCAGCTGTTAGATGCCTTCTGTTTGTGCAATTGGTTAGTGAGGTAGTCTAGCAAATCATTACTATTGAATAATGAATTTGATTGGTTGGTTGGATTTTATGACCTATCAACCTTTGTAGGTTATTCAATGCCAAATTCATTTTTATACAAATAATCAGTTCTATTTCAAACAATTCAGCTTAGCATGATTACACAGTTTAAGCATCAAAAACATTTCTATTTCAAGCTATTCAGTTTAGTCAAACAGTTCTAATTTAAAGAACACAGTTTAGTTCTATTTAATCTATAGATAGGGCCCTATCGGGTGCTACCACTCTGGGCCAGAGTGGAGCTGGGAGCGATGGCAGTAAAGGGGTGCTCCGCATTCCCCAAAGCTCCAGCATCACTGGAACCTCACCATCAGATTGTTTAGTATCATATCTTGGACACTTGTTGGGGGGTGGTCTTACCCTTCTGCAGAGAAGCAGTTGGTGTATTCTATAGCCCCAGCAGACTGGGCAAAATGAATTTGACTTTCACAGAATGCCCCATCCTCATGGTTTTGTGCTCTTACTATCTTTCTAGTTGAAAAAAATAAAATAAAATAAAATAAAAACAACAAGTGTTTCTTCTTGAGAAAAGGCTTTCAAAAATATAAATTTTATCACAATTATCTATCACTGTATCAGTTGTAATACAACACTTGTATTATACAATCAGACTGATGAGAAAAATACCTAGATTTTGTCAAAATTGATAACATCAAATGTGATGGCAATGAAAAAAAAAAAAAAAAAAAAAAAGATAAAAGTATTATATGTCAATTAGAATTTGAAACTAATTGTTTTCATTTTTTATAGCCCATAAATCAAGATATTTTATATCACTTGAATTTGACACTATCACAATTATTATTAATAATAATATCATCATACAATTATTCAATTCAAAACAACTTTGATTTATCAATTCAACTTGCAGAGATTCCATAAGAAACAATTATATTATTTTTATGTATGGATTAGTACTTTTGCCTTGAATCAGAGTGTAGTATCTGTACATTCTACTAAGGATCAAGATACTGCTCTCCAGCATTTCTACCTAGTATCAGAGTATACTTTCTGTACCTGTGAAAATCCTAGTATACTTGAGAAAACTTTTTTTAATTATACAATATAGAAGATGCAGATTAAAACAGTTATTTTGAAGAGTACAAGTTTTAAAACTATCATTTAAAAAAACAAAACAAAAAAAACAAAAACAACACACACATATTTATGATATTCTTGGTCTGTGCTTTCTGTAATAACAAACCATTGTCCAGCAGTAGCACTTTGATCTATGTAGTGGGTAGAGACACTACACTGATCCAACCAGAAGATATAGAAAGAGAAAAACAATTTTTTTTTTTTTACTCTGTTTATTATCAAAACATGGAGATTTTCAGAAGTGAATGTTGCAGCTTCAAAAATTTTTTTAAAATTACAAAATGAATGGTCAACTTTATTTTAAACCAATATATCCCTTATATTTTCAGTTACTTCATAATCAAATGTACAAAAACTAGTATCCAACAGAAATTGTCAACAGTCTCTAAAAAATTTTTACATGTTAAAAAAAATTAAAAAAAGAAAAGAAATTTATCAAGATGAACTAAAAGTTGAAATAAGCATTTCTATTTTGATTTGATTGCAATAAAATAACATGGTTGATTTTACAGCATATCAACTCTTTTTGGGTCATTTAACACTGAATTAAATCATTTTGATAAAGTTTCAAACAATTCAGTTTAGTATATGTATAGATTTTTGGTTTACACACAGTTAAATATCAAAAACAGTTCTATTTCAAACAATTCACTTTAGCATAAGTACAAAGTTTAAACACAGTTAAATGTAAAAACTTGGTTTGGTTATATGGGATATCAACCATTGTAGGTTATTTAATGCCAAATCCATTTTTATACATATAAACAGTTCTGTTGCAAATAATTCAGTTGAGCATAAGTACACATTTTAAATGTCAAAAACAGTTCTATTTCAAACTATTCAGTTTAGTCAACAAAGTTAAATGGTTCCAAGTATTGCTATGTATCACTAACAATCCAATTAAATTGTCATTTATTTACACAAAGTTAATGTCCAAACTGTTCTATATCAAATTATTCAGTTTTGCATGATCATAGTTCTATTTGACCCATAGATATGACCCTATTAGGGTATGATTTGGTTTCTTTGTTTTAATGGCATATCAACTCTTTTTAGGTTATTTAATGCCAAAGCCATTCTCCTAGAAGAACAGTAATGGTACTATTTAACCCATAGCTGGGAGGATAAGGGGGTTAGGACCCTATTAGGTGCTTCCACTCAGAGCCATGGTGAACTTGGGAGCGATGGCAATCAAGGGGCACTCCACATTCCCCAAAGCTCCAGCATTACTGAAGCCTCACCATCAGATTGTTTAGTGTAATATACAGGACACTTGTTGGGAGAGTCTTGCCCCTCTGCAGAGATGCAGTCAGAGTATTCTGCAGCTCTAGCTGACTGGGCCAAAAATAATTTGGTTTCATAAATTTCAAAAATATTATGGAAAAACAATTATGAGATAGCAATTTAGGATAGGGAAAGTACTGAGGCAACTTGGGATCTTATGTGGAGGAATACAGTTTGGAAATTCAAGAAACATTGGTTAAAAGAGTTAAACACTCTATGGCTCCAATTTAAAATAAAATGTTCATATTCAAGGTTACTTCATACAAGTTACACTATGAGAGAGAGAAAACATTTAAAATGTTATGATTAAAACAGCAAGAAAATATTTGTTGAAGCATGATGTCCTATCTCCCAATTAGAAACAAAGAATTCAAGTATCAGAATTCATTCATAAACTTGGATAAACAGTAAATTTATCCAGTAACTGTTGTATATATGATGCACACAAAACTTGTAGGTGTGAGCAAACCTACTATTACAAACTGTAGAAGGAAGAAATTTGGCATCATAAGTTTTACGTATTTACCCAACTTCTACAACACCATAGACAAAATGCAACACAAGGTAAATTTTTAAATGGAGGAGTACAGGTTTGAATAAAATTTTCCTTCTCCTACATTGGTTGCCTAACCAAGGAGATAGAATCAATGACCAGAGTTCAAATCCTGGAAGTTGTCTGTATTTCACTTCATGTTCATGTCAATAGGAAAGGCATGAATCCATCTCTTCTCACCATTATGGGTAAATAGTAGAGCAGACAGTTCTTTAGCCTTGGTAGGCAACCTGTTTAGAGGTGCAAAAACTTTGACGTAACAAGTCAGCACTGATAAATCTACTAATTGTTTTTTGGGTTCTATGTATGTACTTAAACCCTCTGCCATAAGCAGTATGTGACACAAGGTCAATTTTTAAGTGGAGTAAAGTTGGTTTGAGTTCAAAGTGGATTTCAGGGCTTGCTTAACAAAGCACCAAGCAAATAATCAACTCACTACTAATTGTTTATTTGTCAATCACATTAATCATGATTGCCTTGTCCACAGGGCTTAGAATATTCCCACTTTATCACATGTGGAAAGGTAAGACACTCTCAAATTGGGTGTACAGAGTATGGCATTAAATTGCATCCAATGGTGAAGCTCCAGTCCTGGAACGCTGGAGAGTATACAGTACCCTCCTTTACTGATATTACTCCCCGTTTCACCGATTCAGAGTGGAAGTATCTCTAGGGGTCCTATCAATTGATCAAATAGATCTGTTTGAAAATTATTAGGTAGGACTGTTCAAAAAAAAATAATAAAAAAGGAAAAGTTTTATAAGCACATACAACATACATACATAACTCGTAGGTATAAAATAACCTTAGACAGGTTGACATGTCATTAAAATCAATCCCTACAGAGATTAATCATGAAACTACAGCAAATGCTTTTGTTTGGTTAATATGAGTTGAATATAAAACTGGATTAAAAAAAAAAAAAAAAAAAAAATTATTTATTCACTGTGCTAATAGTGACAAAACAAAATTTCAAAAATGACAAACTGTATAATAATGATAATAAAGAAAAAATCTTAGAAGTACCATACCAAATACTGTTCAGATAATTGAACCTTTTCTTGATAACACTATTTATTGGTCAATCTATTCAATTTTTGTCAGGTATATATATCATGCCTTTTTCAAAAGATGCAAATGCAATGATAAGGAACAAAATGTCAAAACATCTTCATTAGTTTTGTCCACTAAATTTTTTTTAATCTACAAAGCCACCTCAATTTACTTAAGTGTTATCAAGACATGCACCTTGTATCAATTTTGAATATGTAGGGTGGGGGACAACATGCAGTCTGTGGAGTAATTTTATTCCATCCTTGACTGAGGCAATCTTGAAAGAACACAATGCATCTCTTCAACAAGGCTGAATAGAGTAATAAGAAATTAAAAAAATAAAAATAAAACCATGTTTGATGGAAATGTATATGATTTGATGATAGCAAAAACAAACTAAATGTCAGTCTGAAATTAGAGATATTGCTGTATCAATTCAAGGAAAAAAAAAAATAAGAGAGAGAAAGAGATAAGGTATGTCCTGGGTATGACACTAAACTGTCTCAGCAGAGCCTAGAATGTTATTTATGTATCCCCTGCACAGGGGTAAGACCCCTTTCAAAAGGAGTCTCTTGCATCTGATGGTGAGGCTCCTATAATGAAACTCTGAGGAGTGCAGAGTACCCCTTTATTGCCATTATTCCCAGAGTGGTAATACCTGTTGGGATCCCATCTATAGCTCAAATCGATGTTTGAAAATTATTTGGTTGCAAGTAATCCTACGTTCAAATTATTTGTATTAGATAGGAATACTTGATATCATAAGTGTATGCAAAAAACTCTTAAGAAACAACTACACAAAAAAAGAAAATGTAAATATGAATTTACAATGTACAGGATTCCCTAACTTCTCAGCATAAAATAACTCTAGACCATTTTTTAAAAAATATCAATAAAAATAAAACAAGTTTATTTTGTTTGAATAGCAATAAAAAAAATCATATCCTAAAAATAATCTTAGAATGCAGAAACTGAGGTCTACCAGCTGTTGTTAAACACTGTACTAGACTGACTACAGTCATTGTGGGACACAAGTTGTTATACAGCCAATTATCAAGTGGATGAAAGTAGTCAAAGATATTGGGTTAAAATTTAGTCTATTATTATTTTATAATTTTTTAAAGTTTTCAGAATAAATATATTTTGAAATATTAAGCTGATCTGATATTGATTTATGAGCGATGTTTTCCTGACAAACCACAAATCAGCTATTTAAGTTTTCATCAACAGGTTTTGTCTAGAGTAATGTTTCTGATATGGCATACCAGAAGGATATTTTTCCAATGTGCTACAGACCAGTACCCTATTTGTACTATATTATTTGATTTATGATCACATTCCAACTATTTCTATCTGTTGTATCATAGCCCATCTTTCTCCAGGTTTACAATTAGTTTAAATTCAGTTTTCCTTCTCCTAGACAAGTTCTCATACCAAGGTTAAAGAGTCAGTCTACCCTACATTTTACTTATCCAGGATTTGAACTTGGATAGCCAAGTTCACTTCCTATGACAATAACCATTACAACATGAACTCTACCTTCAAACCAAAGACTGCATATAAAAAGGAAAATATTTTTCTAAATAACCCTTTTCCACCACAACTGTTCAATACCAAATACAAACTGTAAGTATTGAGTAAGCATAAACATAATTGGTATGTGACCAATGACATACCAATTATTAGTGAGCATGAAGTTCAATCACTAATTTTGTGCTCTATACTTTTGGCCTTGAACCAAATCTAAGCTTCACTTCAGATTTTAAAGATTACATCATATGGTGCAATGATTGAGCTAGGCTATTCAGCCATTATTAGAAAGTTGGATTCTCACCGAGTGCTCTATACTTCTAGACTTATTCCAAACTAAACCAAGCTGAGTAAACAACCATATCAATAGACAAGGTACCAGAGTAGCTCGTAAGCAAACATTTTCTTTTCAGTTACATATAAATAACAAAAGGCTGTTATATAATCATTTTAAATAGTGTCTTTATTCCAAAATTAGCTTACATATAATTCTTGCTCCATAGCTCATTTGATATCTCAGCTGGGCAGCACATTTAAATTTCAATATCAGATCAAGGAATGTTATAAGACTAGCAAGCAAGTATTAGAGAAGAACCTTGTGTAAGTGTTGATAAGTAATTATTATTCCACTCCAATTCTAGATAAATACCCTGGGAAAAGGTATGAACTCCCTTATCGACAAGCTATGGATTAGATGATAATAATACAACTGTTTTGCAACAAATAACCCACAAAAGTTGATATACTATAAAAACAAAGAAATCAAACCAATCTATCCAAGATAGAAATCTAGTAGATTATTATATCAATCAGCATTATTTACTCTACAGTCTTATTTAATCTCTTGACAGCAAAAAATTCACTTTTTATTACCACAGTTATTCAAATGTGTTTTAGAAGAGTATAGAAAAATAATACTCATTCAAGTTTTAAAAATAGAAAATATTCTTTTCTTCTTTTTCGCTCAACATCATGTAATATTGATGAAGAATTATCTCATGAACAGAGTTGAGAAAAAAAAAAAAAAAAAAAAAAAAAAAGAGAGAGAGAGAGAAAGAGTGAGAGAGAAAAAGAGTGAGAGAACTTTTTTCTTTACATCTAATCCACTCAGTTCAGTAAAAAGACTGCTAATACTGCTGGCTTTATTGAATACTTGAACGAGAATAGTTAAGAGAGAAAGGCAAATAAAAAAAAATGCACAAATGTGACAGTGTTTCTACCACCTACACAGACTCAATCAGAAAGTTGGAATTTTTTATGCAGATAAGAGGGCAAGAGAAATGGAGACAGCATCATATGACGCCATCAACTGCTTTAAAGAGAAATGAAATCTGACAGTGTCAAGAGTTGTGATAGATGCTGAAATTGAGACAAATCCTGTGAGGAACCAAAAATCAAAAGGGTATAGACAGGACAAAAATTATTATGGAACAGAATTGGAAATAAGCAGATATTTTAAGACCTGTTCCCTCCACCCCACCCCAAATTTTCAGAAAAATTAATATCATTTCATAATCTAATAATTTGACCAATTCTCTTCCAGGTGATTTCAAATTTTAACATGTATAGAAACAACTAAAAATTCAATTTTTTTTTCTTTAGGTAGAGAAATTCCATTCACTGGAAATGAAAAGAGAGCTTAAATATTAGTGTTCTACAATCCAAGATAGAGCTACCTGTATAGCTAAATTACACTTAAATTTAAAAATGCAAATATAAATTCTAACTGGCATTATTAAGTTTTTAGAATCATCAGACAATGTAGAAAGCTATTAATTTGCAAATTCAATTATGTAAATAATGATCATAAAATTATGTGCGGTTTTAGCATCTTAAATTTAAAATTCACTTTACTATAAATATCAATATATATTTCAAGTATAAAATAAGCTAATAAAACAGAATAAATAAAACTCAAGACAGAGTGCTCCAGATTGTCAATCCTCAGGTAAGCTAGAATTAAATATGTCTGTTGAATACTAGCACATAGACAATGTAAGTCTAAAAATTTTATCCTGTTTTATCATTTTATTTTATACTAGAAATATATTGTGATATTGCTTTGCATTTTCGGGCATAGAGCACTCTAAAGAACTTACAAATCAAGAAGAAAAAAAAAAAATTAAATAAATATAAATAAAAAAATAATATATGTGTGTGTGTGTGTGTGTGAAGATCTTGTGGTACCGTACAGAATGTAAATATTACTTTAAAAAGTGAGTGCATGGTATTAAGAATATTTTGAAACCATAAAAAGGAATTAAAATCCTTAAAATAAGTCCCTTTGTTTCAGTCACTTCTCTTCAAAGAATTGTCAGTGACAATCAATTTTGTACTAGAGGAAGTAAGCATGGGGCTGTAACCAAAGGAAAATCCATGAAGGGTGAAGAAAAACATATTGAAAAAAATATATATTACAGTAAGCCAGCAGAGTTGGTATGGTTAATGATGTTTTCTGATGGTCCGAGAAAGTTATTAAAAGGAGATAGAGTATAGAATTGCTTTTGGGTGGAGGGGAACAGATCTTATATCTACATATATTCAATTCCTTGTTGATGTCTTCAAGATGCGTGTGTATGCACGCACACACACACACACACACACATATGCACAAATAATTTTAGTAATTTGTTAAGGGATAAAAAAGATTAAGAATAATTTTCCTTCTGACACCACTTATGTTTAAAAGGGGCTCTGAAAAAAAATTATCAAGGGTTAATAATGATCTCCAAGTGATTTCAATCATAGCAATGTGGTCTAATATGGTATTATGATACAATATTGTCTATTTGATAGTGAAAATATTCAGAGGATTCCCTATTTTAATAAATCTAAAAATCATTAAAAAAAAAAAAATAAAAAAAAAAAAAAAATACACACACACACACACACACACACACACACACACACGTCTTTTGTCCACAAGAGCACGAGAGGATTTACTACAAACAATGAATCATAAATAGAACAAAAGACAGAAAATATGTAATTTGTGTTTTATTTTATCTATTATTCTTGGAACAAACAATACATTTCAAATGAGGCAGCTGAAAATAAAAATTTGTACTTGTCTCAACAGCAGCAGCACCTGACCTATTCCACAAAATATTTGTGTGTGTGTGTGTGTGTGTGTGTAGCTGACTTAATTTCACGAGTGTCACAACCAGCTTGACAACTAATCAGTTAGAATGAAATAATTTACTACACATCTTACAAGAGTGAGTGAGCTAACTCCTAAAATTCACAACTGTCTAATTAAATGTCTTACAATCACTCAATGATCAGAACATTAGTCTCCAGGCTGTACCCTTATGCAAACAGTTTTGCTAAATAAAAATGGACCTGATGCCATCAACATCACATATATATATATATATATATATATATATATATATATATACACACACAAGATTTTTTTTTTTTTTTTTTTTTTTGGACAACTATATTCTTCATTTTAGTTACAGAATATCAATGCTGGAGACTTTGGCATCAATAATTTAGAAAAATACAACTAAATCTATAATTGGGACTGATTACAATTAATACTTTAAGTAAATGGGAAGTCATTATTATAGGTCAGGTTAGGTCAAGGATCATTCCTTACTGCTGGTACCATATAACCAAGTACAACCAACTGAATTTTATTTGAAGAGATGGGTACAGTCAAGTAACCCCCATTACCCTGAGAGAAGGGAAATACTCAGCATGGCACTGATGACCTAATAGGTTATGGGAAACATCCATCAAATGAGACAAAGACAACTGAACACAAAACAAGAACAGGAAGAGCTTATGGGATAGTAGCCAGTTCAATAATAAGCAGGTTCATACAAAGCTGGTAATACTACTCCTGGCAAAATTTGTAGAATCTAGAAGATGGTCACTTTGTTTATTCTTTGTTCTTTTTTATTTAGCAGTAAATAACCTAATAACAGACAAGATAGAAATTTTTTTTTTATTTAATAGCTGAATATTCTGGGTTCATAAAATATTCCTTAAACAAACTAGATGAAATTAAAGACATATTTATTCCAGGCCATGCAGAGGAAGATATTATGAAATAACTCATTGTTAAGGAAAAAACTATGGAATCATTTTATAATATTCACTCAAAAAAACGAGTTCAGAAACCAAGACATGCATATTAATCTGCAGATAAAAGACAGATCTTACAAGCTTTAAAAATTGGCTAGATATACCTAATTGAAAGGAAACACAGCTCCAACAAAAGAACTGTCAATTAAAATTATCATAAAGCACATTAAAAAAAAATAATAATAAAAAAAGTAATCATTGTGGAGTATAGCAAAAGACACAGGTTTTCTCCACCAAACAGCTGGGTCTAAAATTTGCGTACAAATATAAGAAAAAAAAAAAAAAAAAAAAAAAAAAAAGGAATAATTAAAAAAGGAAAATATACTGTGAGACCACAAAAGCATCAGGAAAGAAAACTAAGCAATCTGTCTTGAAAGTAGAAAATGTCCAACAAATGAAAAACAAATGGATGGAAAGGTAGGCCATATTAGAAACTGCTCATTAATTATTTTTGTAATTGGTACTATATACAGTGCTTATATATATGTTTGTGTGTCTGCATATATACAGGATCCCCCTTGACTCTCTTACAATATCATCATTCTTTACCAAACAGGCCAATCTGCCCCAACTCCTAATACCAAACATGCCCCTTCATAAATTTGTGACCATAACAAAGGGGCTATCACCTGATAAACTTCATGCTGACAGTCAATTGGTGGCCTTATGGGTTATCAGAACAGACTTCTTGTCTACAACAACTATTAACTCCACAATTTTCACTTATCTTGAAAAAAAAAAATTAAAGAAAAAAAACAAACACACACACACAGGAGAGAACATAAAAGAAATTTCTCCTTTTGAAATGGCCCCAAGATATAGGCATGACTTATACAAACTTTTAGGGTTTGCACCAACTTGCTTGATTGTCTCCCATGATATTCCTAAAAACTCTTGACCTGTCCCTCACCTCAATATCCTCAGACCCATTCACTACCAAACATTTCATTACCAAGTACCTTAAATCAATAATCCCTTTTTATCAAAAAAAGATTTACCATACTGCCATAGAACAAGCATTATTTGCTCCACTCCCACCTATAAATTTTTTCACATACCCTTGACACTTCAAAGTCAATAGCCATTATTCTTTACCCTCTGAATATTGTCCCTACAAATGTATGTCACTCTAAATTCATTGGAGTCTTTCAAAAAAAAAAACAAAAAAAAAAAAACAAAAAACATTTACTAAGTTTTTCCAATTTGTTGAGAATAAATAGAGCACAGTTTCTACTTTTATAAAACTAATACTTTTTGTCCATATTAAGTTATTTCATGTTATGACTAAATTAAAAGGGTCCATTAGTAAGTTCACATGCTGACGAAGATACTCATGGAATGTAATCAAATTAGGTTTACTTTTTCAACATAAAACCCCCTTGTGATCCACACACTTCTGCCATCAGCTTTGCAGTGCTTGGATCCCATTAGTCAAGGAAAAAAGTCATCAACAGCAGATTTGACATATGAACTTTTTAAACCACTCTCATAGTCCAACTTTACTTAAAATTTTCATTCTAGTATTTAAACTATTATTTTGAGATTTAAAAGTTTGACGATTCATCTCTGCTTAAACTTTACAATATGTTCTATAGACGAGAAACTGACAATCACTAAGTGCCACAGACCCTGTGTTTATGCTATCTTAACTTGGATATATATATGTGTGTGTCTGTGCACAAGTTTATTTTGAGTCAAAAAAAAATGTTAGTGACTTGAAAAGATATTGTTTACATAACATATGTAGCTGAACCATATGCTGGCCCAACAATATTTATAACCACCTTGAATCTAGTAAATCAAAGTCATGTTTCAACCTTTGAGAAAAAAAAAAAAAAAAAAAAAAAAAAAAAAAAATCATCCAATCTTCCATATTTTGGAAATTTGTGAGAAGAAAAAGGGCAATAACTTAATTTTAAATTTTATTTCATCCTAAGAACCAATTCATTTTAAGTATTATCCTTACATTTTTTTTTTTACCATTTAAAATTCATGCTGCAATATCTCAAATTCTAACCATTAAAAAAGAAAAAACAATGAATTTCAAATTGCATCATAGGCGAGTATCATTAACCACATCTATTAACAACAAATCAAGCAGCATTCCATCAAAAACTCGAAAACATTAACACTTTTTCTTAAAGGCTGAACTCAATAAGGCTGATTAATCTAACCAACAATTTCAGATTTACAAAATGCTGACATGAATTTGGTAATCACTAACCTAAAGTTATACATTTATATAATAATAAAAAAAAAACTAGATAACACATAAACAGAATCTAGTGATGAGGCTCCAGTTCTAGAGTTTTGGTGAGTGTAGAATCACCTCTTCATTATTATTACCATCAGATCAACTCTGACCCAGAGTGGTAGTTAATGTCCCATCTATAGGTCAAATAGATCTCTTATAAGAGATAGGAATCCTTGAAACCATATAACTGGGTGTAAACAAATTATTACTCTTATTAAATAGGAATAGTTACTTGAAACCATGAGATTGCTTGCAAAACTAAAGGGTTGACATGCCATGGAACTAAGCAACCAATCTTCTAAAAGGTATTCTACCAAAAAGAGTATATATGTTTAGAAACTGTTATAAAAAAGGTTAAAAAGGAATTGATTACAAAACTTGATTATAGAATGATAAACAAAGTGAGTTTAAAAAAAAAACAAACTTTTCCATAAAGATCCAAGAAATACTGGTGTATATTGATATGATGATAATGTATCATCTAAAATTAATAAAAGTTACTAAAATAGAGAACATCTAATGCCACAAATAGCAATGAGAACTTGATTTTAAACCAAAATGAAAAAAAAAAAAAAAAAAAAAGGTTGGATGATATAGAGGAGGGGAAGAGATTTCTATTGTGCTTGTGGAATTTGTTGCCCAAATAAAAGAGAGAGAGAAAGAGAGAGTGTGTATGTGTGTGTATAATCCAGAATTGATACAAATTAACCATCACTTATTTAACCACCTGTAATCTTCTATTAGCTAATCTGAACACAATTTCAGTTCATTTCAATATATTGTCACACCAACCTGCCATTATCTATTTTTGGTAACATCAGGAACAGCTGTTGATGGTAGATGCTACAAAGAAATAGACAATTCTTCTGTTAACCCTTTCGCAGACAGAAAAATTTTTTAACTATTGTTGAATGGGCAAATTATTTTCAGAAAATTTGCAAAATAGAGGGTATGTTCGAACAAGTCAGTTAATCATTAAAAAAATGATAATTTGATCCATGAAAACGATGAAGTACTCTTTTTTAATTATATCTTGCAAAAACAACCTTTACACAATCCTACACCACAATGGGGCCTCCTACCGATGTTTCTATACAATAAGATTGATTGGGCAATGAGCAGCCAATAAGTAAATGCCTTTCATTGAGCTACTGAAAAAACAAAAGATGTTCTGTCTGCAAAAGGAATAAGTGCATTCAGTATCATAAACCAGTTTTAGATATCTCAAGACATAGTTCTAGAGAATAAAGGAAATGTTTCTCTTGTCCAAATGGCATACACTGTCAATAAGAAACTTTTCTATTATACAAGTAGGGGTTATCTGAGCAGTTAAGTAATCAGACAGTGTTCAAGGGCCCAAGGCATTAAAACACCCAAGTAGTTAAACTGTTTTAACACTATGAATACCTGCTTTTTTCTCATTACAAATCTAAAAGCTATGTTCATTGGTACTCTGAAGGAAAGGATATGAGCACCACAATAAATTTCTTCATTTTTATGCAACATGGACATTTAGAAACAAATGTTGGATTAAGATTGTGAATATCTCTATGGAATGGATTAACAGGCCAATAACTCTGTTTACTCAATAGCCCAGATAATTGTCCATCAGCTCCTGTATATATTTACCCAACTCTCTACCTGGATCTAACACAAGGTTAAAGAGCCAAGTCTGCTCTACCATTTACCAATAGCCAGAAGGAGGATAATTGGATGCATGAGAGCATTAGTGGTATGTTAAATGGAAAAAGCCTTGTCCAGGACAAAAAATTGGGATCGCAGGGTCCATTTCCTACAATGATAACTGTTACCCCAGATACACAACAAATTTTTGACAAGTCAGAAAACAAAAGAATACCTGCTGGACTAACCACTTGAGAGAAGGCAAAAGAAATAAGCTAAAATCTTTAATCTTATATTCCATAGGTTTTTCATAATGCTGGATTAGCAATGGTTGATTTAAGTGATAATTAGTGCTCATATAATTTGGAAACTATATTTATTTTTCACTTAAAAGATAATTCAATAGTTTGGTATGTTGAGAGAATGTTCTGACAGAGATCAACAAGAATCACAGCAATCAGAAAGAGAATAACTTTCTTGGAAAAAATAAGATTGTCCAAAAGATAGTGAATTAAGTGTTTACAGCCATTTGCAACCGAGAAAGTTGTCTGACTCTAATAAACTATGAGCAGTGATTATTGATAATGAAATATATCAAAAGCTAATCTTTCAAATCTAATAATGATCAGTTTCTCTTGATAGAAAAGCATTATTCACAATTGGAGATGGTTTAAAAATAAATCTTTTTATATAGATATTAATGATAAGTGAATGAAATGAGATCTTTTGACATATCAAATATATAGTGACAAACAAGATTTATGTAGATATTCTGCTCATTCTAAATATAAAAGAAATAACAAAATATTGTAATCATTAAACATCACAGAAAGAAATTCTCAAGTCCTGAACCCTGCTTCTTTAGAATGCTCAGTTCCTCAGATTAACATGTTCTTTGCAAAACTGTCAAATCATACCTGCGTGTGTAACCATAACCAAACAAAAACAGTACATGATAGTGCAATTGTTATCAAAGCAATACACTTAAAATGAATTAACTTAAAGAATAAAGCAATTTACAGTCCAATTTATAAGTGAATAATTTAGTGAAGTCTGCATTCATGCTGAATGTTATTTTTTTGTTTTTTTAATATCACCCAAATCCTCAATAATTACTATCTTTCACATCTACCTCAATAGAAACATCAATATCATAATCATGGACTACTGCAAACAAGTTATAGACAGGTTCATGGGTTATTTACTATAACCAAAATCCTCAGATGTATTGAGTGATGAAACAAAATTAGATTAAATAAGAATTTAAATTTCTTATATAGTCTTGTTAAAATAAGTTTTTCAGTTTAAATTGAAATTCAGAGCGTTTTATTATAAAATGAGTTGATTTATTTTGAATTGTTTTTTTTATTTTTGTCAAAGAAATGAAAAAAAATCACACATACATTCTAATGAAGCTATTCAAATTTTCTTGGACTGATAGATGACAAGTCAACCTGTCTAGAGTAACTTTAGAAATTGCGTTAATTCCATGTTCATACATTATTGTGTAATTGTTTAAGAACATTTTTTGCACATAGTCCTATCAAGTACAGTCCATTTTTAAATAGATGTGGTACAGTTTTTAAAAATATTGAAATACTTTGATATTTTAAAAACGAAAAAAGTTTGCCGAGAAAGATTTTTCTAGAAATAGTGTGTATGTGTGTGTGCATCAGTTGTCACTATCCACAATTGTTCAAAGTTACTACGATATAAATAACAATGCAAAGACGATCAAGAAAAGCAACATTCGTCAGGACACAAAGTCTCTTTGCTAGAATTAAGTTGAAGATACAAGGTGAATTTTATAGATAAATCAGTGCCTCCCTGTAGAATTTGAACCAAAAACAAATGACCGTAAGAAAAGAGACACACAGTCACTGATTAATATACAGTAGTTAACTACTTGTTGGAAGAAAAGATATAAAATCTTTTTAAAAATGAAGTAATAATATATATACATTTATCTATAGAAATCTGCAAACTTATTTTTAACATGACTTCCTTCCTTGTGAATAAAGTTAATTAAGTAATGAATATTAATCGCCAAGATCAAACATTATACAGTGAAAAATTCAGCCAATAATGAGATGTCAAGTCACAGACATTGATTCACCCTTATGCACACACAGTGTGTGTGTGTAATTGATAATGTAGTTTGCTATATTTATAAATAAAGAGCGGTCAATATCGGTGAGAGCGTATGTAGATATATGTTAGAAGAGTGTAGATAGCGTCAACAATGCTTAGTGACAGTCAGTTTCTCGGCTATGCAATCATCCAACCACACACATTTTTTTTTTAATTATTTCATACAAATAGGACACATTAGAGATAGGATATTAATGAGTGGGTTGATCTCCTATAGATCAAACAGCAAAATACAAGTGCACCAACATCAATAACTAACATAGATTAGAAGTTCAATACAATCAAGGGAATAAATACAAAAAAGTCATTTTTTTCAAATATTTTATGAACAAAACAGCAATGAAACACTAAATATCATAACTGATTGCTTTTACATCAAAAATGTACACATAGATAAAGTCAGTTTTCTTTCTTTTTTTTTTTTTCTATATCAGGTTCTTTTACACAAATGAAGATAGCAAATTCTTCAAAAGATTTATCAGATGAAAGAAAGGAGTCAATAATGGAAGAGAGAGAGACCACCCAAGAAATTGCTTTGTAGAAAAAAAATCTCAAAAGAGAAACTTGTTCATCATGCAATGTGTAGATAACGATAAATGACAATTTCATTAATTTGACCAAGAAGGAAAGTTTAAAATCAAAACAAAATACTTAGGGACACAAGTAAGCATATGGGAAGGAGGGGGTATGAGAATGATACATGTAAGTAGGTTAGTACTTGATACAAGAGTCACAAGCAATAGAAACTAAACATCCAACTAAAGTTCATAAGTAAACATAACATGTACTTTATTAGTTCATCAAAATAAAATAAAATAAAAAAGTGAAAAGTAGTTGAAGTTTTCGTATATTTGCCATGTTATAACATTTTTTTAAAAAAGGTTCATGCCTGTATTCTCTAACAAATGTAACGGCCAAAAAAGTAAGAGAACCTGAAGCCATAATCTCACGTTGACTTAATTTTGAGAGTTTCTTGTTACACTGTGTTACTTCGCATACAAGATTAAAATGAATTCCTTGTTTGTTTTGTGAACTGCGAGGGCTCAAATTTTAAATAGTATTTATTTTCACACAGAAATTGAAAATATGGTTTATAAAATACTAAAAAATTAAGTGCTATTACTGTTGACAAAGTTTGATAAATTACATAAGATCCTTACTTATTATCTCTCTTCATCTGGTCTTGCTGCTAAAAACAGCTATGTGTTTTTTGTTTTTTTTAACTCATGAAAGATTATAAGAGAAAAAATATTTCTGTTCTACTAAAAATATATTAAACTAAAATCCAGTAGGGAGGTACAAATAAATATTTTACACACTAAGAATAGACGACGAGACACACAGGACAACACACTAAGACATTAACTTTAAGAACATGCTAACACAGCACAATGAATATTTTTGTTTTTCGTTTGCCCCTTCTTAAGAACTAAATGTTGAGATTTAAAGAACTTTATGTATAAATACAATGAAAAAAATTTTTTTTTTTTTTTAATGAAACATCCAACATCAGATGTAGGAATAGGGGACAGTGTAACAGTTTGATTTATTCTTTTGTAGTGAAATTTTCCAAGAAAATATTGTTTTCTTGACAAGGAAAATTCCTTATAACCTAACTGCTTATCTCATGAGTGTACTTTATGCATGTAGAAGTACATATTAGGTACATATTACATCATTCGGACAAGTTTGGCACAAGGCCAAAGTTATAAAATACTCGAATTCTAATTTACTACCAATGGCTTGCAAAATCAATATGCTTACCAATGCCCTACAGCGGGTTCTCTGTCGTATTATATGAATGCACATAACAACTGTACACATGAACAGAGGATATGTCACTAGGATAGAAATTCAATAGTTATGATGCTGGGAGATTCAAACTCCATCATCATCTGACTCTAATGATGATAACAGCATGGAAAGAACTTAGGGAGATTAAGACAACATGCCAGTCTTTTAAACCTGGATGTCACCCTGCTTTTCCCCACACATCCTTTCTCCTTGCCACTGCAGTCTCTCTTCCCTCACCCATTTCTTGGCTACATCATCTGGGGTTGGTGCTGACAACTACTACGAGATCACATCAGTTGTAGTAGTTGTAATAGTAGTAATTGTGATACACACGCAATAAGTCTGTCGCCGTTTCTTCGGATTCCCCACCCCCAAATGGAATTATTTCTTTTAATTCTTATTCGAAAAAATGAAATAAAAATAAATTAGTGGGTACTTAATCAATGGATGAAACTAATTAATAAAAAGTATAAACGTTGAGGGGGGGGGATTATCAAGAAGTGGGCTAAGAATTGCCCAGTTGTAAGTAAGTGGTATATTCCTGTTATCCCCCCCCCACCTTTAACACAGACACCTGTGTAAATGTGTGTATGAAATAACATTACACATCTTACTTAAAAAGAAGATTGAAGGGTTTTTTTACGTGTCTTAAATCAAAGTGCATGCTTTCCCTTTTTTTTACTGATAATAATAATAATAATAATATTAATAAGGCACATGACTATAAATTCAATTCTTAAAAGGCGGGGGCATTTTTAAATCGTTTTTGAGATTAAACTTTATTTGAAATCTATTTCAAAGACTAAGAGACTTAAATTCCCAGTCTAAAAACAGTTGACAAAACTAAATATTTGTCAAAGAATTATCATTAAACAACGAAAGTTTTATTTCCCCAACAAAACTGTAACAAAAGAATTTCAAACCATTTCTCATAGTATACGTTTGGGGAAAACATGAACTTAGAAATATAACCCGGCAACAGATTTTAACTTTTCTTTTTGTTTGGTTTGGACTTGGAAGTTATTTCTGAATAAAATGGTCAGCTATCGTTAGATATATATATTTTCCAAATGTATTGTATGAAGAGTCTTTCACTATATACATGCTTGAAGTCATACATAAAGAATATGTCCAAGTTTCCAGTAAATTCATTCATGTATTAAGACCCATATTTGTACAACTACTAAAACAAAAATTAACAGCTAATATAACCCCAAAATGAATTTTCTTGCATTTTTTTAATTAAGTTATTATTCAAAAATGGAACTATAACTTTTACATGTTAAAAAATATAGGACTTCTCCAAGGATCCGAAAATAAGGAACCTCTTGGAGAAGAGAATTATAGGGGATGATTTTTTTATGCTTATGTCGAAAACGTGGCTTTTCTTTCATTGTTGTTAGAGAGAGAGAGAGAGAGAGCAAAGAACATAATATATGTTTACTTATTAGATAAATGAATATTGTAAGAGATAGTAATGAAAAGTAAATATTTTTCTCAAAAATTGGTTTTAGTTTTCTTAGTTTTTCTTCTCTTTATATTGATTAACCTCAAACAACTAAGTTAATCAACATTTTTAGTTCGTTGTACGAAGGAGGGACCACTACTACCCACGGATAATGATTTTTTTAAATTCATATATTCGTTTTAAGTAAATCAAAATAATGCTATTTATTCATATTCAATTATTTCTTTTTTTCAGATTAAGAAATATGTATATTGGTTTGTTTATTATTTATTATAAAGTATTAAAATATATTTCTAACGTGGGTTTCTATTTTGGTCTGTTCGTCTTTTTGAGCAAAGACAGAAGAAAACATCTCTTCGTAGAGGTCCAATAGATGAAGGAATAAAGTAAAAATTGAAATATGTTTCTAATATCTACTAATAAAGCAAGTTCTATCCTCTTTTCTTTTTTTTAATCTTTAATCTTCAATTAACAAGGAATTAACCAAATTTCGGTAAACAGCGAAAAAAATATTTAACAGATAGAATCAGATTTACACACCACAAAAAAGTATTCGTTGGTATTTTAGTACTCTATGTATTTATCATTGGATTAAGTATCAATAATAATTAATTAATCTTCTTTTTTTTTTTTTTTTAATCTCAAATGGTCCCAACTGTGTAGTAGTTACTTACAAACGTATCCTATCCAAGCCGGATAAGAATTTATCATTAATCCATGTTATTGAGTATTTTAAAAGTATTAAAATAAAGCTGTATTTTGATAAGTATTGTCAGAAGATCAAACAGTATTTATTCGATTATAAATAGGTACTTTTTCTTTCGGCTCAAATTCTAAATAACAACGAAGAAAGCCGGCTTTTTTTTTTTTTTGATTTGACGACAAACAAAATTGCAGTGTCGTCGTCCGAGTGAGTTTTTTTTTTTAAGTCCTTAAAGAAAAATAAAAGGAAGAAAAAAAAACGATAAACACCTTTCTTTCATTCTCCTTACTTTTATCTTTATTTTTTCCCCTATTTTTTTCCTTTTTCTTTTTTTTTTCTTTTCTTTTAAACACTTAGCAGACAAGACATTATTTTCTTTACTTCTTTTTTTCTTTTCTTTTTCCTAAGATAAAACATTTTACACCCACCATCAACAAAAACAGCGCACGTCTCGCATCACTAACTCCGCATGGACAATGACCTGACTTACCTTTCTCGCTGAAACTTAAAGCCCGTACTCTGATATCCGAAAAGATGAGTGATCAAGAGGTAATAATTTAAAAAAAAAAAAAAAGACCCAGGTTCGCTCCAGATAAGCCCCCAAAAACGTCTCTCTCTTAAGCAACAACAACACTCCACTGTGTTAGGATTTGTATGGAAACATCATGGCGGATAACTTCCACTATGCGGACGTACACTACGGTTGCATTAAATAAAAGCCGACAATAAAACGAAAATGAATTTATATTTAAATCGGTGGACAGGCAGTTTAAAGGATTAAATTTTCATTTTAAATCCCAGAAGCGGTTTTCTCTGCGATTCGGATATCTTTCGACACGTTAATAATCCGGTGCTATTTCGTTTTATCGGAGGGAGGTGACAAATTATAAGGAACAGCCAGACATTTCTCATAAACAAAAGTTTCAAGTCTTGAATTTTTTTCAAAAGAAAAAAAAATAACTTCATCTTTTGGAGAAAAAATATTTTAGAAATATTTTTTCCTGTTGCAAAAATGATTTTAAAGAAAAAAAAATCAATTGTTTGACGAATTTTTAGAAGTTTGCTTTTTGATATTAGAGATTTTAAAAAATTTTCAAGAATTCTGATATCTTCCTTTGAGAACTGACAATAAGTCTGGAAAAATAATTGAAATGTTTTTTTTAATGCTTTAAAGATTTGTTCAAAGAAGAGAATATGAAAACTGCTAATTTTTCTTCTACTTTTTCAATTCTGAAAAAAAAAGTTTTGCTGATTGAAAAAAAGTGGGGGGTGGATTTCTCTAGAAAATAATTTAAATATCCATTAAAAAAAAATCATCAAAATTTTATACAATGTCCATAAAAATTTATATAGCAAGTTTTTACTGATTTAAGCATGAAAACACCATGCCAGAATATGGGTTACCCACTGAGAATTAAACAAACTAACAATGGTATGTTAATCTAACTTCCTAAACGTTACACTACATGAACTACCCAAAACATCATCATGTATATATGTGTGTACATTAATATGCATACATGTATATATTTGTGGGATTTGAAGGTATTTAGGGAGTTCAGGGGCTAAGGGCAAGGCTGTGTTGCCGTAAGATATCTGACTCCATATTTTGGTTATATTATTTTACCCCACGTTAACTGGCTGGCGCAATGCCTTGCCCAAAGAAAGTCCAAAAGAAATATACAAAAAGAAAAGATAGAAACAGATAAGAGACAAAAACATTTCTTCCATACTTTCCTTTATTTACTTGGTGAATGGACTAACCAACGCTACGTCCCAAGACGTAGCTTGGTGCCCAAAACACCAGACAGTAAAATCGGTCTTGTCGGTTTGACGTCACTACCCGAAAAAAGAGGTCGGTTCACAGAAAACCTGAGTATTTATCTCTCTCTACCGGCTCCAAATTCGCTACTCCAAAATCCTTCTAATTTTGGCGCGACTGCTTCCCATTGGCTACTTTACTTTTTATTATTTTTCTTTTTTCTGATTTTTAACCGGATGGATGCGTGGAGCCTTATGCGTGGCGACGCGTTTATACATTTTGTATCTGGCAGCTGATGAGTCAACATCCGATTGGGAGTTTTATTGTTAATTCCTAAATGCCCACATATTTCACGCGTATGTATATATGCATATACATAAGTGTGAGCGTATATGTGAACATTAGAGCCATTCTGAGGTATAAGCAATGTAAGTGCTAACTTAGGGACTCTAACCTGCCCAGTCAGCTGAGGCTGTAGAATATACTGACTGCACCTCTGCAAAGGGGTAAGACACCCCCCCATGAGTGTTCTGATTATGGTATTAAATAACCTAAAAAGGTTGATATGCCAAACAAAAAAACAAACATTAAGGACCCAGACAGCACTTGATTTGTGTGTGTATGTGTATGTGTCTAAGTTATTATGTCAGATAGTATACCTGTTGGCTTTTAAAATAAAAGCGTCAACCATGAATGACAGACAATATTGTTTGAAGTGGTGGTTGGAGACCAAATTAAATTCTCCTTTGAGCAACATAATTGCTTGGGCTAGCCCTGATATATGTATATATATAAATAAATATATATATATATATATATATATATATATATATATATATATATATATAATCAACCACAGAGAGACCGTTTTGTTGTATCACAATACTTCAGTGCAGCTAGACTGGTTAGATGCTTCAAGCTAGGATCGAAACCCGGGTGACTTTATGTCAGTCGGACATCTTACCCCAGAGCCATCGTCATTCTTGGCATAAGCGAAGGAATTCTTTACGTATATCTTTTTACATAGTCATTATCAGTTACCTGGAGTGCTCAATTCTTGAGAAGAGCTATTGCATTTCAGTATATGTAGCAGCTGGCAAATTCCCTACGAGAGAACTAAACCCACTTAAGAGGATCCAATATATTATCCACAGACAGACTGTTTTGTTGTATCACAACTATTCAGTGTGACTAGACTGATGAGATGCTTCAAGCTGGGATTGAAACCCGGGTGACTTATATATATATATATATATATATATAATGTAAAGTTGGCGACCTTAGTTGAGGATGATCCAAAGGCTCCCTTTTCAATAGCTACTGCACCAAGGTGTAGGTGACTTATGTTAAATTGAATTGTTAGAAATAGAAATGTTTGACCATTTAACAGTGTGTAAACAAATGACTGATGTTTAATTATTACTGTTACATAGCAATATTTGGGACCATTTAACTGTGTGCAAAATATGAGCTGAAGCTCATTTAGAAATGTTATCAAGAAAATGTTTACAAATCATATATATTTAATATATATGTATAAACAGTATTTGGCATTATATAATCTCCAATAGTTGATATGCCATAAAACCAAACCAAACCAAACAGTTATATGGTTTCAAATATTCCCATATTATACTAATAAATCACATTATATGGATTCGAGTAACTATTCCTATTTAATAATAATAATTTGATTGCAGACAGTTATATGGCATCAAGTATTCTTATCTAATACTAATAATTTTAAAACAGATCTATCTAATCCCGGTAGATCTGAGTAGGATTGTTGTATAGCCATGATACAAGTATACAAATATATGGATACGTAAAATGTTCAGATGCATAGGAATCCCGAAATACGCAAAACACTGACGACTTTCTTTGTTCAGGTACGAAACGTTTATTAACTTTTTTTTTACTTTTAGTTTTCCGACATGAGGAGAGAGAGACTCAATTTTTACTATGCTGACTGTTCTATCTGACCCAACAGTACATGGCACATCCCATAGACTACAACTCGACTGGCCTCACCCAGGTCCGTATCTCAACTTGCTTCATCCAGCGTCAGATCTCAATTAACTGCTTTTTTCAAAAATCACCAAAATTCTCAGCCCATTGCTTCCAGGCATGATGTCATTAACACCCCAGTCTTATTTCCTATCTGGGGTTTTTATTCTGACATTTGTGATTGTCACATCCTCCATGCGTGAGCGTGAACTGCACTCAATGTGTGCACCTGCAGTGCACTAAGCTGAATAGTTCTAAGCCTAACCAAACCGAGGGGGTGTCCTCATGGTGTAATGGTTAAAGCGATGGACTGCAGGATCGTAGTCTGCGAGTTCATACTCCAGTCGCACGATTACGTTCACTTTTGGGCAAATACCCTAGGGAAAGGTATGAACCCCCTTATACTCCCTGCTATGGGTTAAATAGTACCACTACTGTTCTTCTTGGAGAATGGCTTTAGCATTAAATAACCTAAAAAGAATTGATATGCCATTAAACAAAGAAACCAAACCAAACCAAACCTAACCAAACCGAATGATAAGATACAACCAACAAAAAATGATGATATAAAAAAAATCCTTCCGCAATTATATAACAGGATGACAACAAATGGTTACTACATTCTCCTAAAGCTCTAAAACTAAAACCTCAATTCTGGAAGCAGTTTATTGTCATACCTTGTCATACCCCATGAGTTTTATCCCTCTGCAGAAGATAAAGTCTGTATATACAAGGATTTGCTAACAGGACTATATAAGAAAAGGAAGACAATACAGAAAATTAAATTGACACATCTTGCTGTAAGTTTCATCAGAAAAATAGATGAATTGTTGGGTAGATTTGGCTCTCAAGCCTTAGTAAGGACAACCAGCAGAGAAGGAAAGTTGAATTTAAATCCATACAAGCATAGCAGAATAACTTGCAACAATGCAGTGGCAGAAACCAGGACCTGGAGTCTCTAAGACAGCCCTGCATTGTGGTCTATCTCATACTGGCAACTCCTACAGTAATACTAATGCCAAGTTGTAGCGCATCATGCCCTTCCATTGTATCATATCAATGTCATATCAAAGAGGAAAGATCGGCAGCATGGGTACCTGCCAGTCTTCCATACAACTTTACTCAGTCCTGTGCTGAGATCCAGAGGCAGATCTGTAGGCTCACATGACTGATTGATACCAGTATAAATATAGATGCAATATTTTTTTTTTTTTTCATCATACAACATGTAAAAGCACCTGCGATACCCTAGCCTCATCAGCCGCCAACCAGGGTGATAACATATATATATATATATATATATATATAAAACATATATATATATATATATATATATATATATATATACATCATCATCATCATCATGATGTTGTGCCACTTGCACAGATTTCCTTGACTCTCTCTCTCTCTCTCTCTCTCTCTCTCTCTCGCCATTCATCTCTATCGTCCATCGCTTCTGGCAAGTCTTCTTGACGACATCCTGTGTCCATACTCAGCTGTAATATATATACATATATATATATATATTGGGTTATGTCATAAATAGTTTCTCTCTATCATCTCTAAAATGGAGAAATAGTGGAGCTTTAGGGAATGCAGAGTACCCCTTCATTGTCATCGCTCCCAAGTCCACTCTGACCCAGAGTGGTAGCGCCTGATAGGTTCCTATCTACGAGTCAAATAGAACTGTTTAATATTTAAGCAAACAAAGGACTTATATTGTTGCAAACAAAATGACTTATGCTAAATTGAATTGTTTGAAATAGAACTGTTTCATCATTTAACTGTGTGTAAACAAATGACTGATGTTTAATTGAATTGTTAGTGATACATAGCAATACTTAGAACTATTAAACTTTGTTGACTTATGTTTATAAATCATATATATCTATCATGAATAAACTGAATTTGGCATAAAATAACCTACAATGGTTGATATGCCATAAAGCCAAACCAAACCAAACCAAACCAATTTAAAATGTAGGAACTGATTATGCATGTAATGTTGTGGGAGTTTAAGAATAAGAAAAATACAATAAAAACAGGTAAGAAAATTTGTAGGTATCTTTACCAACTGATAAGTCCGAAACTGATTTTCAAAGTTTTGTTCTGGCGATATGTCATTGAGAGATGAATCCTGATCAGGATGTTCATCAGACCTCTATTAAGGTGTTTTAAGAAAATTGGTGATATGCAACCCACACAAAAGTACTTGAGAATTAGCACTTGACTTTAACACATCCTAATCCACAATCTACTGCCACTTGAAATAGATAGGAAAAGTGAACAAGCTAGGCATATTGGTTCCTCATTCTCTTTGTGTGAAGAATAAAGAAGGTTGCATGTTTGTAGAAACTAATCTTTTTTCAAGGCAGGGAAATGACCAATTTCTCAAGAATATCATTACAGGTAATGAAAAACAAGTCTTTTATGATAATGTTCAATGCAAAAGGAATGGATTGACAAGGACAAATCTCGACTGCTTACCTGTTGTGATGCTGGCAAAAGAAAGACACGGGGAATACAAAAAGGTTGATGGAAAAACATATATATTCAAGTTACAGAAACAAGATACAAGTGAACCTGGTTAAACAGTAATTAGTTAATAGGAAGCTGAGAGTCCTGTTGGTTTGTGACTAACCATCCACTATGCAAGTGGTATCACACATGATTGTGTCACGTTGGTTTGGTTAACTCCTTGATGCTCCGTTGACATGTATTTACAGAGGAGAGCAAGTCCATTATGTAGGGAGTACAACACTACCCTTCATGGATGAAAAGTCATGCTGTGTGTATGGTGAAATCACAATGGTATTATTCATTTTCAATCTTTAAACTGCAATCAGACATTCAATGCAGACTTATAATCTCAACAGCTGCAATGTGATGACGAAAATCTTCTTAGAAAATGTCCTGCAGTTGTCAATAAGAAAAACACTGTGCTTCTTCTCAATAATATAGTGCCACATTCAGCAAGAATCATGCAGGAAAAAATATTGGGTTTAGAATGGTCTGTCTTACCCCATCGACTATATTCACAAGAACTTGCATCAAGTAATTTGTATCTTTTTCTGTGGCCTGGGTATCACACTAGATTTCATCCAGGTGTAGGGCTTCAGTTATGAAACACAAGAGAATATTGAGGAGTCACTCTTCTGTTGCCATTACTCCCAGATCCACTCCAACACGGAGCAGTAATATCTTTTAGAAACTGAGAAACTTGACTTCTAAGACAATTGGTATAGGTAAATTTATTAAATCATTGTTAGTATACTGGAAACCATTTAACTGTATGCAAGCTATTTGTATTGAGAATAGTTACTTGAAGCTACAATTGTTAACAAAAGTTTATTATTAATTACTTGAAAACATATAATTGCTTGCAAAGTATTAGCATTAGATAGGAATACTTGAAACCATACAAGCCTGAAAAAATTGATTGTTATTATCAAGGAACAGTTGGGGGTGTCCTCGTGGGGTAATGGTTAAAGCGATGGACTGCGGAATTGTAGTACGCGAGTTCGAACTCCAGTCGCGCTATTATGTTCACTTTCGGGCATATACCCTTGGGAAAGGTATGAACCCCCTTATCCTCCCAGCTATGGGTTAAATAGTACCACTACTGTTCTTCTAGGAGAATAGCTTTGGTATTAAATAACCTACAAAGGTTGATATGCCATTAAACAAAGAAACCAAACCAAACCAAGGAACAGTTACTTCATATCTTATATAATTGTGTATAAATTATTAGTATTAGACAGGAATAATTGAAACCATATAACTGTGTGCAAATCATTTGTATGAGATAGAATTACTTGATATCATATGAATTGGAATAGTAGTATTTATGAGTTTCCCATATATGAATCATCTGGATTTGTTTGATACAATATTTAAAATGATTGTGAACCATATTAAAACTTTGGCTCTTAAAACATTGATAATGCAACTAATCATGAAACATTACCTGTTTGAAATGATTGTCAAGATACATTTTTGTACCATATATAATTGGTTGGTTGGTTTCTTTGTTTAATGGCATATCAACCTTTGTAGGTTATTTAATGCCAAAACCATTCTCCTCAAAGAACAGTAGTGGTACTATTTAACTCATAGCTGGGAGGATAAAGGGTTTCATACTTTTCCCAAGTTTATTTGCCCGAAAGTGAATGTAATAATGCGACTGGAATATGAACTCATTTACTACGATTCTGCAGTCTATCACTTTAACCATTACACCATGAGGACAGTCCACATATATAATTGGACACCATAATTGTTATAATAATTTGCAATAAAATTATCCGACAAGAGATGACATACTGTAAAATCAATAAGCCATATAATTATGTACAAATTAGTAGGAGGGATTCCATAGTGTAGTTGCTAACATGCAGAACTGTAACATCATTGTTAGTGAGTTCAAACTCCAGTTATGCAATTACATTCACTTTCAGATTAATACCTTTGGAAAAGGTATGAACTCCCTTAATCCTCCCTGAACAATGGGTTAAATAATACCACAACTCTTCTTCTACCAGGATGGCTTTGATATTAAATAACCCATGAAAGTTCCTATACCATTAAACAAAGAAACCAAACCAAACCGAATTATTAGTATGATAAAGGAATACATGAAATCATATAATTGGGTACAAATTATGAAGATGATATAAGAATATGTTAAACCATATCAGTGTGTACAAATTATCAAGATGAGATAAGAATATGTGAAACCATATAAGTGTGTACAAATGAAGATGAGATAAGAATATGTGAAACCATATAAGTATGTACAAATTATCAAGATGAAATAAGAATATGTGAAACCATATAAGTGTGTACAAGTTATCAAGATGAGATAAGAATATGTGAAACCATATAATTGGGTACAAATTATCAAGATGAGATAAGAATATGTGAAACCATATAAGTATGTACAAATTATCAAGATGAAATAAGAATATGTGAAACCATATAAGTATGTACAAATTATCAAGATGAAATAAGAATATGTGAAACCATATAAGTGTGTACAAATTATCAAGATGAGATAAGAATATGTGAAACCATATAAGTATGTACAAATTATCAAGATGAAATAAGAATATGTGAAACCATATAAGTATGTACAAATTATCAAGATGAGATAAGAATATGTGAAACCATATAAGTATGTACAAATTATCAAGATGAAATAAGAATATGTGAAACCATATAAGTGTGTACAAATTATCAAGATGAGATAAGAATATGTGAAATCATATAAGTATGTACAAATTATCAAGATGAGATAAGAATATGTGAAACCATATAAGTATGTACAAATTATCAAGATGAGATAAGAATATGTGAAACCATATAAGTGTGTACAAATTATCAAGATGAAATAAGAATATATGAAACCATATAAGTATGTACAAATTATCAAGATGAGATAAGAATATGTGAAACCATATAAGTGTGTACAAATTATCAAGATGAAATAAGAATATGTGAAACCATATAAGTATGTACAAATTATCAAGATGAAATAAGAATATATGAAACCATATAAGTATGTACAAATTATCAAGATGAAATAAGAATATATGAAACCATATAAGTATGTACAAATTATCAAGATGAGATAAGAATATGTGAAACCATATAAGTGTGTACATATTATGAAGAATGGATAAGAATATGTGAAACCATGTGAAACCATATTATTGTGTACAAATTATTAGTATGATATAAGAATATGTGAAACCATGTGAAACTACATAACTGCATACAAATTATTAGTATGATATAAGAATATGTGAAACCGTGTGAAACTACATAACTACATACAAATTATTAGTATGATATAAGAATATGTGAAACCATATAATTGTGTGCAAATTATTTGTATTAATGATTTCTTTGAGTATATAGTATAACGGTTATATTCACTGGAAATGGAATCAGTGACCTAAATTAAAATCCTTAATGAGGCTGTGTGCATTTCACTTCACACTAATGCCCTTGGAAAAGGCATGAACCCAACTCTTTTTCTTCCAGCTATGGGTAAATAGAAAGTTAGACTGGACTCTTTAGCCTTGTTAAGGCAACTGGTCAAGGAGAAGGAAACTCTAAATTCAAGTAAGCTGTACTCCACTTAAAAATTGTCTTTGTATCACATTTTGTCCATGGCAGAGGGGTTGGGTAAATTCATATTTCAAGCTATAATCATTTGCAAATGGTTATTATTAAATAGGAATTGTTAATTTAACTACCCTGTTGGCAGAGGCAGTACAATATGCTGACTGCACCTCTGCAAAGGAGTAATCTCACCATTAATGAGTGTCCTGGTATGACACTAATTTGCATCTGATAGTGAGACTCTAGTCCTTGAGCTTTGGGGAATGTGGAGTACCCTTTCATAGCCATTTCTTCTTGGTCAACTCAGACTTGGATTGGTAGTACCTGTTCGGTTCCCATCAATGGGTCAAATAGAACAGTTCTATCATGTACTAAGGATTATTATTATTAATTGTTTGATACCATATAACCGTGTGCAAATTATTTATATTGCATCGGAATACTTGATAAATAGAATTAATTATATCGAATAGCAATACTTGAAGCTATTTAACTGTGTGTAAACAAATGGTTAATATTAGATAGTATTATTAGTGTTAGATAGGAATACTTGAAATTGTTTAAATGTGCACAAACAAATAAGCTCTAACAACTTGTTTTAAAATAAAGGTATCCACAAACTACTCACTTACAAAAATATACAAACAGGATTTGGCAAAAAATAACCCACAAAAGTTGATATGCCATAAAATGCCAACCAACCAATCAAATATTGTTACTTTAAACCATATAATTGGCTGCCAAGAAAAAAATGGCTTTGTCATTGAATAACCCAACATACATTGACATGCCATAAAACCAAACAAATATATATTTTCCTTCTAGACTTAAAGAAAATCAGTCTCAATAAGACAAAAAGACATCTCCTGCTATTTCATTACCTCAAGGTTGACTTCCAGGTCAGTTTTCATTTTATGATTTCTCTCCTCTAACAACTCAACACTGTGACTCTCTTTACCACAGGTAGATAGACTAAATCTTTAGGGTGCCCTCTTCCTTCCTCACAGCAATAGACATTAGGCATAGGTAAATTTTCTTTCTTGTCAGCAACTTTTAGATATGACTGCTGCAAGCATAATTTCATTGTTAGCTCGTCCTGTCTTTCTGTTCATCTCTGTGTCTGTCTGTTTGTCTCTGTGTCTGTCTGTCTGTCTGATTTTCACATAAACACGGTTTAAGCTGCAGGGTCACATGATATGTATGGTTCAATTTGCATGACTTTCAGGAGAATTATGAATTATGAATGGTATCAGGTTTGACCTGTGGGGGTCATTGGGACGTCAATGGAAAGTCAATTGATACGTGTGATTGTGAGAATAGGCGAACGTAGGCTTACATGATAATATGAATATCTGACTGTGTGAATGTATAAGAGTGTAAATGTGGTAATATATACTTCTTTGAATATGCACGTACAGATGTATTTGTGGGAATACATGGTTGTGTATGTGAATATCTAACTGCCACTGTGTGCTTATATGACTGTAACAGTGGGATTATATGAATGTTATAATGTGCATATCTTTTATATATTAAGGTGTATCAAAAGTATTTTCGTTTTTTAATTTGTTATATTTGTGTTTGTTAGTGGAATTGATCAGACCAAGAATGCCATTCTGACTGGTAGATAGTATGGGAGGAAGAAATGGTAAGAACAACAATAGAATCAACCAATGGAGGGATATTTATGAATAGAAATATACAAGATGGTTCCTTTTCCTTATGTTTGTTCAGAGTGCTTACAAAGAAGATAAGTTGTTGAGTGTCCATTTTATGATTGTTAAATTCTTGGCAAATGTTGATGGATAACTTATTTTGGGCTATCCTTCATGAGTATGTGAGGTAAGATGATTTGGTCCAAAATAGTTTCCCCAGTTGGCTGGGGCTGTAGAACATATTGACTGCACCTCTGCAGAGGGGTAACACCTCCTGCATCTCTAACGAGTGTCCTGTACATGACACTAAACAATCTGATGGTGAGGTTCCAATAATACTGGAGCTTTGGGGAATGCAAAGCACCCCTTCATTGCCATCACTCCCGGGTCCACTCTGGCTCAGAGTGGTAGTACCTGATAGGGCCCTATCAATGGGTTAATGGGAAACTGAATTGTTTAAATTAGAACTGTTTGACTAAACTGAATTGCTTGAAAGGGAAATGTTTTTGACAAACTGTGTACTTACATTTAAACTTATGCTAAACTGAAGTGTTTGAAATGGAACAGTTTTGACATTGAAACTGTACTTGCACGAAACTGAATTGTTTGATATAGAACTGTTTGGACATTTAACTGTGTGTAAGCAAGATTTATACTTATAGTAAACTGAATTGGTTGAATTAGACCTGTTTGACTAAACTGATTAGCTTGAAATAGAAATATTTTTGACAATTAAACTGTGCACTTATGCTAAACTGAATTGTTTGAGATAGAACTGATTATTTGCATAAAAATTGATTTGGAAGTGCTCGTAGTGAAATGGTTATCATCGTAGGAAATGAACACGGCGACTCGAGTTCAAATCCTGGATGAGAATGATTGCATTTCACATAGCACTAATACCCTTGGGAAAGGTATGAATCCAATAATTCTCCCTCCAGCTATGGGTAAATAGTAGGACATACTGGTTCTTCAGCCTTGGTGAGGCAACAAGTCTAGGAGAAGGAAAACTCTGAATTAAAACCTGTTAAACTCTGCGAACTACCCTCTGTGGTCAACATTGCTTTGATTTAGATTTATTTATTTAATGGAATATCAACTCATCATAGGTTATTTAATGCCAAAATTTGTAAATGTTTAACTATATTTTCAATGCTCCATTGCATTTTCTTTTAACAATTGTAACGTAATGGCCAAGGGATTTCGGTTCATGCCTTTGAGTTTAGTTTGGCTGAGAACCTTTTGGCTCAGCACATGGGTTAGTTAGGTGCAGACCTTGATGTAGGTGGTAATGCGCACGTGGGGCGGACGTGCTACTCAGAGATGTCACAATAGCCCGAAATGATGGAACAGGGTGACAGGGTGTGGGTGACATCACGCACCGGAAGCACACGGAGGTTTGTGGGAGATTTGAAGAAAGTTAGAGAGTTGGAAACTAGACACCAAACGAGGAGGTTCGACTTTTGCGAGCCCTCCAAAGCAGGCGAATTTGCTCCCTATGGGTGCCGCATGAGATGGGGGCCAGATGAATAAGACAGCATAGCAAGATTGTGTCTCTCCTCCTTATGTTGAAACCTTTAACTCAAAGTTAATAAAAAGGTATCATACCTGAACAAGAAGTCCTAACATGTTTTCGAATTTTGAGATTCCTATGTTCTTTATATGTTCTATTGTTATGAACATTATATGTCTATTTTGCTCATGGCGTTAATTGTGGCTATAGTACACAATTACACTTATTTATTTGTCTATAATCATTTGTTTGCACAGTTATATGATATCAAAGTTTGGTTTGGTTTGGTTTGTTTAATGGCATATCAACCTTCATGGGTTATTTAATGGCAAAACCATCCTTATAGAAGAACAGTGATACTATTAAATCAATAGCTGGGGGAATAAGGAGGTTCAGTATCTTTACCAAGGATATTATTCCAAAAGTGAATACAATAGCATGACTGGAGTTTGAACTTGCTTACTTTGAGGCTTCAGTCCAGTATGTTTGCCATAATGTCACAGAGACTCTCCCATGATATCAAGTATTCCTACATAAAACAGTTGTATAGTTTCGAGTATCCATATTTAATACTAATAATTATATGGTTTCTAGAAATTATTTCTATTTAATAATAGTTATTTGTTTGCATGCATGATATAACTTAAAGTAACTAATTATAATAATTTTTTGTGAACAATTATAGCTTCAAGTAACTATTCTTAATTCAAATAATTAACAGATATATTGCAATAAGTATTCCTATCTAATACAAATACTTTGCACACAGTCGTATAGTTTCAAGGTTTGGTTTGGTTTTTTTGTTTAATGGCATATGAACCTTGGTGGGTTATTTAATGCCAAAGCCACCCTTCTAGAAGAATAACAGTGATACTATTTAACCCATAGGTGGGAGGATAAGGGGGTTCATGCCTTTTGTCTGAAAGTGAGCATAATAGCATGACTGGAGTTCAAACTCATTTATGACGATTCCACAGTCCATCACTTTAACCATTACACCATGAGGACACCCCCGTATAATTTCAAGAATTCATATCTAATACTAATAATTTATACACAATTATATTTTATATCAAGTATTTCTGAAAGTGTTTATTTTAAAAAGAATTTATTTCAAGATTAATTAAGTTATCAAGCTTATTTGAATTGACAATTTGGGATTATGAAAATTTAATGTTTTTAAAGATGTTTAATTCAATAATAAGAAGGTTGGTTATTGCTTTGAAATATTTTCAAATTTGAAAATAATTTTTAAGTTTTCTTTTTTGAAGATGCTGTGTTAAATAGAAAAATCAACCCATAAAGGTTAATGAGACTATTTTTTTATCATTCTATATTGTTACTAGTGTTTATTAAAGGATAGAATGTACTTATTTTTTTGTTGCTTTTTTTAGTTGGGGTTATTTAATTTATATACTTTTTGGGGTTAGGGTTTCTAGACATATCCATCAATCTTCATGGATTTCTAGTATTGATGTAATATTATGAAATTTGTTTTTCTATCCTCTATATTACAGTGAATTTAGCATCTTAGTTAAAATCATGGTCTGTTCACTCGAAAAATGATTCAACCAAGAGTAATTTATTATGGTTTAATGATCTTATTCTATGTCAGTAGTTGTTTATTCTAACATTGAAAAGCTATTCTGATTTCCCAATATATTACTTGAAACAATGTATGAATTCTAAAAGGAAATGTTTTTGCTATTACTGTTTGATTCCAGGTAGATTTTTAAAATCTTATAGTTTATAGAACTAGTAACTGAATTAGGGTATTTGATATGTTTATGAGTGAGTCTGCTTTTATTTTTTTCATTACAGGGTTGACAAAATTTCATTGTTTTTACTGGCGGTTTGTTTCTGATAAATTTATTGTTTTTGTTGCTTCCTATTATTCTAGGATTTTTAAGTCTTCAAAATGTGAGTATAAACTGTTTAAGAAATAGATATCTTAATTCATGTTTTAGTTTAAAGATTTCCCAAAGGTTTTTAATTACTTTTACACATGGAAAGAGATTATTGTAAAATGTTGTCATGAAATATATACATATATTTTTTTACTCCTTGCAAGTTTTTCACACCCATAGTAGCTTGAAGGCGCCTCTGGTGGTGTAATGGTTAGCAAGCTGGACTAGCAAACCTACACGAGTGAGTTCGAGTCTCATTGGGTGCCTCTTTCATATGGCCTTGTGCCACATCTAAGCAAAAAGCTAAGTAAATTACCACCCATAGTAGCTTGTGGTTATCACTAAATTCTGAATAACAGCAAGTCTCCTCAGCTCTCTCCGACTCTTCTAAATATTATCAGCTATGCTGTGATCTGGACAATCTCATTTGTTCCTGAGATTTTAATTCTCCCAGTTTATTTTCTAGGTACTGTGGCATTTTCCATGTGCTCTGACTGTAATTGGTATTACCATCATCTTCCTTCATATTTAACAGCTATTTTAACTCTGTAGCAAGGTCCAGATATTTCTTGACCTTTTTACTTTCCTTTGTTTTAACTCTGTGATCTACAGGAATAGCAAAGTCAATTAGCTGATCCATTCATTTTTTTCTTCTTTATCACAACTAGGTCTGGTCTTGTGGCCAGGATTAGGTAATCTGTTTTTTAATCTCAAAATCCCAGAGGATTTTCTTGGACAGTTTCTAGCTTGTGTTAATACCATTTGTCTGTATGGTCAAAATTATTTCACTCTTTACAAGTTTTTTTCCACCACTGGAGTCTAAGGGACAGCAAGTCTCCTCAGGTCTCCAGAACTCTTCTGAGTATTCTGATTTTAACAATGCTGGATGGTAGCAATTCTTCCTCTGATTTCCAACTCTTCCAGTCTTTTCCCCAAGCCTTTGGGGACCATTCCAAGTGCACTAACTATAATTGGTGTTATCCTCACTCTCATGTTCCACAGTTTTTTAGTTCTCTGGCAACGTCCAAGTATTTGTTTGCTTTTTCACTTTCTTTTATTTTCACTCAGTAGCTTACCAAAACGCCAAAATCCACTGGATGGTAAGTTTGTAGGAGGAGATATTGTGTTTTGATATTTAATTTCCATTTTGTAGCGGTATCTTTTATTTGTTTTTATATGTGGTTGCGTGTTCTCACAAGTCGGAAGGTCGCCATTTATAGTAATGGGGATATTATTATTATTATGATTATAGGGTTTTTAGTTATAAGTTGGTTTAAGTTGGTTATGTTAGTATTACATTGGTTGCATTGGTATTTCGTTGGTAGCGTTGGTATTTCGTTGGTTGTTATCCCCTCGCTAAATGTTGATGCAAAATAAAAGTGATGGAGAAGAATGAAGACGTCGTTAGGTTTTAAAGGAAGCTTTTAATGGCAGCATGAAGTAAAGGGTTTTACGCTGGTATGCTGCGAGACTAGGAGTAATGAAAGAAGGTAGGAAGTTGTTAGAATGTATCATCTAATTTGTTTTTAACTAGGATCTCTTGGTCTAGAAGAACAGACCCAAGGGGTCCATAAACTAGATGACTCTCCTCATAGTGTATGATGCTGCTACTGCTATTCAGGAGCAGATGAATAGACGTCCATTCCCATTGAGGATTTCTGAGGGAGAGAGAGTTTCGCGGGCTTTCTTCAATTTTTGGTGCTGCTAGGAAATATGGTTCAGGCTGAATTGGACAGGTCATCTTGATTAGGTGAAAATGTTCGGCGACTCTAACGGTCAAATTAAATTACGCGCCAAAAAAAAATACAAGTTTCTTTCTGTTACAAGTTCTTTTTTTTTCTTGATTTACATTAGATTAGGTCTTCTGGCTGGGATTTGGTATCTCAAAACCAAGTTTAAAGAACTCAGACTTGCCCTAATATTAAACCATAGAATAGATGGATTCATGCTTTCCTCAAAGGGATTAGCACAAAGTGAAACAAATGTTATATAATTGCAGAAGGATTTTTTTATATTATCATTTTTCGTTGGTTATATCTTATCTCTCGGTTTAGTTAGGCTTAGAACTATTCGGCTTAGTGCACGGGTAGGGGCATACATTGAGCGTGGGTGTTCACGCTAGCGCGGGAGGATATGACAATCATAGATGTTATAATAAAAACCCCGGATAGGAAATGGACTGGGGATGTGAATGACGTCACGCCCGGAAGTTATGGGCTGAGGATTTAGGGTGATTTTTGAAAAAAAGCTGTTAGTTGAGATTTGAAGCGGGACGAAGCGAGTTGAGATCCGAACCTAGGCCAGTCCAGTTGGGTCTATGAGATGCGCCGCACGTGGTGGGGTCAGATGGAACAGTCAGCATAGTAAAAATTATGTATCTCTCTCTCCTCATGTTGAAAACCTAAAAGTCAAGAAGGTAATAAAAGTTTTGTACCTGAACTACCAAGAGTCGTCAGTGTTTCGGGATTCCTATGCATGTGAATATTTCACGTAGCTGTATATTTCACATACCCGTGTCATGGATATGATACACAAATAGCTTTTTTCAGGATTAGAACTCGGGTTGCCAATTACATTTTCTATGATGATCACTGTTACACAAAGTGTGCCTCTGTATATATGTATATGACTGCTTGTGAATACATGCGTTTAAATGGATGAATATAGTGACTATAAATCAAGCATATGTTGGGTAACAGTGACCTGATGGGCAGACCAAACATAGAGATGAATACAATATGGGAACCAATAATCAAAAAGGCTCAATGAAGAGAAAAAAAATTATACATAATAGTAGTGAGTAGTATCTCACAAGTTGACGGAGACATTAGGTTTATAAGTCCCAAAAATTCACTCTGAATTGTCCAGTAGGACACACGTTACAACTGCTATAGACATTTGGTTGAAAAGTGCTTTTTTGTGAAATCATCTGAAGGTTGTAGGTTCAATCCCAACAACAGGTAAGATAACAAAGAACACTTACTATCGCTTAACACTTGTACCTGGTCATGGTTAATGGAATTAGAACGATCCACCACCATGGATTAAATAAAGGGTTCTGTTCAAAGTTGTGTACAGGCTTCCGAGTTTGACATGAAACACCTGAAGAAGGCAGAAGTATGCATTGGCCGAAATGTTATGAGTATAGCAATAAAGATGAAGATAATAGTCCAAATACTCTAAGTGATAAAATTACCATGTTTCATCTCAGAAATTTAGACAAATAATATAACAAGCACAAGCCAAGAATAAATTTAAACAAAAATTTAAAAGAATATACATTTTTTAATTGATTGATTGATTGATTGATTGATTATAACTACATGCATCTGTCTACGGTTATTTCATACTTAGAGGTTAGGAAATAGTATATATTGTTTGTTTATATTCACATCTTTTTTGGGAAGTTGTTTCTTAGAGTTTTTTTTACATAGTTATATATCAAGTATTTCTATCAAATATAAATAATTTTCACATGGTAGTATGGGTTCAAGAATTCCTATCTAATACTAATAATCATATGGTTTCAAGTAATTATTTCAATTTAATAACAGTTATTTGTTTGAACAGTTATATAGTTTCAAGTAATTAATAATTATAATCCTTAATAAGTAAAGTTGGCGACCATAGTCAAGGGCAACCCGAAGGCTCCCTTTTCAATAGCTACAACATAGAGGTGTAGGGGAGGGCACTACCCGCTTCCCTGCATTGCTCCACTTTACCCTTGATATGTACCTTATAATGCTGAATGTTTAGCAAGGAGGTATCAAGTACCTTTTTTTGAGTCTTTGGTACAACTTTACCTGGGATGACACCTTGGTCTCAAACACTGTACCCATTAGGCCAACCTCAAAAACCAAAGTGAAGAAGTGTTCCATGCCAACGGCGGTCAAGCATGGGTCAGTCAGTCCTAAGACATAGGCAAAAGTCTTCCCGAAAGGTGCCAGATCCGTATGATAGAATAATCCCTAATAAACAATTATAATTTTAAGGAACTCTTAATACAAATACTTTACACACAGTAACATGATTTTATATATTTGCTTTCAATACTAACTGAATTTTAAACAGATCTATTTGACACATAAATGGGACCCTAACAGGTACAACCACCTTGGGTCAGAGTGGGCCCAGGAATAATGATAATGAAGGGATACTTTATACTCCCCAGTTCTTCAGAACAGGAACATCACCATCAGATGTAGCTGGGGGGTGTCCTCGTGGTGTAATGGTTAAAGCGATGAACTGCGGAATCATAGTACGTGAGTTCGTACTCCAATCGCGCTATTACGTTCACTTTCGGGCAAATACCCTTGGGAAAGGTATGAACCCCCTTATTCTCCCTCCAGCTATGGGTAAATAGTAGGATGGACTAGGTTCTTCAGCCTTGGTGAGGCAACTAGTCTAGGAGAAGGAAAACTCTGAATTCAAAACCTGTTAAACTCCGCTTAAAATTGACCTTGTGTCATATCCTGCCCGAGCGGAGGGGTTGGTAAATAGTGCCATCAGATGTAGCTCAGGATCATACACAGGACACCCACTTTTAAGTGGGTAAGTCTTGCCCTTCTTCATGGTAGACAGCATATTCTAAGCTTCAGCCACAGGGGGACATTCTATTGATAGTTTTAAGAAAAATGTGTCGAATTTGTGTAGAAAGATTGTGTTGTACTAATTTCTTCAGCTGGAAAACATTTCTCTGTCTTAAAACTGTGTAAATATTTAGATATATATTCGAACATTATCATCACTTTGTTGAGGAATGAACATGATAAAAGTTTGCCTCTATTTCATAGAATATTAGTTGATAGGATAGCAGAATGAGAGATGAAGTTTCTTTGTTCAAAATAAATGCAAGAACAATCATACCATATTGACAACATATTTTATTACCTGACTACCGACCCATTGGTCTATTGGATAGAGTGTTAGCCAATAGCCCAGGAGACAGGGGTTCAATCCTAGGTCAAGTCATACCAAAGACTCAAAAAATGGTACTTGATATCTCTTTACTTAACTTTCAGCATTGGGTAAGGTGGAGAAATTCAAAAAAAGTAGTAGCACTCTTCCCTACACCTTGGTGTAGTAGCTATTGCAAAGGGAACTTTAAGGTTGCCCTTGACTACAGTCACAAACAACAACTTTATTACCTGAGCAAACTTACTAGAAAGTTCTATTAATCAGTATTACTTGCACATATAAAAACACAGTATGTTTACACATAGATCGTGGGTAAGACTTAAACCTCACCGATTTACAGTCAATTCACTCCAAAAGCATTAATTCCAGCCTAGTCACTGAGGTTAAACAGTGATGAATACTGCTCATGTACTTAAATGGGTAATCACACAATTACAACAGACATTGTAAGTAACCTAATGCCTGTGAGCAAGACTAAGTAAAGTTTCATAAATAAGTTAAGCAAAGATTAGCCTGTTCAGTTCTTATATGGGTGACCACACATTGATAACTGATACTGTAAGCAAGCTACAGCTTGTGGACCAGACGAAGCAAAGCTTTGTGAATAATCAAAGCAAAAATGAGCTTGTTCAATACTTGGATATATGACAAGCCTTTGATGTTTGCAAGCAAGTTCTATCTTGCTGTCATCTCTAACAATCACCATCTGGAGATGTGATGAAAGGGGTCAAACTCTAAGGAACAGGAAGAGTCAAAGACAGCACTCTCTTACTTATACACATGCACACCTCTCTATATATGCAGGAGCCGACATCTATTTTGAATCAGTATCTTTACGATCTTCTACATGGTCACTAGTAGAGAAGCATGTATATGCCAAATATTTGGCCTTTCTTCTTTTTTCAAAAAAAACCACAAGAATGGAATCAAGTCAAAAACTGCTGGACAAGATAAACATCAATCTATTAAAAGGAAAAAGACTTTTTTACACTCTCCAAATCAAAGAATATATTAGACTTTTCATTATTCAGGATAAATGTTGAATGGTTTTTCATATGTTTCACATATGTTGTCTTATCTTTGATTGGAGATTCTGTAATAATCAAAAACAATACTTGGATAGAAATTCCACCAAACACTCATCCTAATGCATCACATTCTAGCATTGCATTTTCCATTGATCCCTGTGTGAGACTTGAATTTCTCTATTCATGTGCATATATAAAATAAGTTCAAAAAGTATCAAGACTGAAGCTATACTTAGCATGACAGTGTTGAGTCGGCAAAAGAACATATATAAGAAAAGATGTATTTAAAGATACATAAGCTTAAAAAATAATTTAGTTGTTTCTTTTTGACAAAGATATATTGTACACATATAATGATTTGTTGCTGGTTCAAGAGTTATCTGTGGCAATTCACTTAATTTAAGACTACAGGAACATATAATGATTTGTTGCTGGTTCAAGAGTTATCTGTGGCAATTCACTTAATTTAAGACTACAGGAACATATAATGATTTGTTGCTGGTTCAAGAGTTATCTGTGGCAATTCACTTAATTTAAGACTACAGGAACATATAATGATTTGTTGCTGGTTCAAGAGTTATCTGTGGCAATTCACTTAATTTAAGACTACAGGAACATATAATGATTTGTTGCTGGTTCAAGAGTTATCTGTGGCAATTCACTTAATTTAAGACTACAGGAACATATAATGATTTGTTGCTGGTTCAAGAGTTATCTGTGGCAATTCACTTAATTTAAGACTACAGGAACATATGTCACAGTGGCAAAGAATTTTAACCACATATGTGCTAATTGTTCAAAGAGAATCTTTCATTGATCATTCTCTTTGGCTGGTCTGGCGAGTCCTGGCAGCTACAACTGGGTTTTGGTTCCATATTTACGTTAAATATAAAGACCAAGGTGTAAGCAAATAAAGTCACTGCAAAATTTGGCTGTGTGATTGTTTGGCTATTTCATCAGATGCAGTTTTATGTCATACACAGGCCACTTCTTTTTTTGAGGGGGTCTCAACTCTCTGCAGGAGCTACAGTCAACATATTCTAAGCCCCACTGACGGCGGGAGAGGGGGGAGATGAGGTAGCACAAGTTGGTTTTGTACACAAAATAAAGATTTTAGTTTTGTAATAGATTGTAAGAATCAACCAGTTTAAATAAAATCCATGCCATATTGTAGAGAATTTTATCTTGCATTATTTTTGCCGAAATGAAAACTTTCTGTTTGATTCACTGATTATTTTCCAGATGATCCACAGCTGGATTAGGTATGGATTCAAAACTTTCTGTGCTGATAAAAATTTTAGTGAAAAGTTTTCAGTTAACTGAAGAGATAAACTGATACGAGTCTCTGAAGAAGATGGTGCTTTTAAAAAAATTCTTTGAGAAAATTGGATTTATCTGAGTTTAAGCTTGAAATCTCTAAAACAATTGCATGATAATTCACCAAAAGTCTTTTTTATCTGTTTCTTCCTCGTTGCATACCTCAAGGACACCAAATTTTATGGACTCCAAATTTTATGGACACCAAATTTTATGGACACCAAATTTTATAGACTCCAAATTTTCTCTGCTTACTAATGCGATTCTTAGTCTCCTTTCTTCCTTGTATCAAATTTGACTGGGAGAGAACTTGGTTAAAGCCACACTAATAGGATCCTGAAGTATGTCTTTTTGTTGGGGTTTCATTGTTTTAATGGCATATCAACCTTTATGGGTTATTTATGCCAAAGCCATCCTTGTAGAAGAAAAGTAATGGTACTATTTAAACCATAGCTGGAGGGATGAGGGTGTTCTTACCTTTCACCAGGACATTAGTCTGAAAGTGTGACTATAATGTTACAATTCAGCATGTGAGTAACTATGCCACAGGGACCCACCCCTTAGCTTTTGGAATTTCTAAATCTTTTGAGGTTTCCAGTTAGAGATTTGCCTCACAGTGAAAACAGAATGCTAAACTGAACCCTTACTTAATATCCATCTGGTAAACCAAAATTTCATGTTTTATACCTTGTTGGCAGGGTTTATATCTGACTGTACTCCCTGCGCAGGAGTAAGGCTAATCTCTAAAAAAGAGGTGTACAGAGTATAACCCTAAACTGCATCTGGCAGTTGGCTCTAATTTTGGAGGTCTGGAGAGAGAGGAGTACTCTTTATTTGCCATTACTCCTCGGTTTGGAGGCATTAAATATGTACTTCCAGCAATTTTGTGGAGGATGATATTAAAGCAAAAGTAATATTGACAGTATAGACAAAAGCAGTTTAACAACAACATGATAACATAAAACAGACAATTTTATATACTAACAACAAAACAAAAACAATGCAAAGAAGAATGTTTGAATATTGTTTGTTAGATATTCGTTTGTGTGTGAATGGGTGTGACTGATACAAATATTATGTGAATGTAAGTGTGCTTTGTTCAAACATATTTGTCTGTAAGTGCACTGAGAGACTAAAGAGTACATAGCAGCGAAGTATTCGTCTGTTCACTAGCTAAACGTGTGTATCTGTATGTCTGAGGTGATTTTGTTATCCATACAAAGCCTAGAACACTGAAGTATGAAAAATATACCAATTTCATAAGAACTACGAATGTATTTTTGCTGGCTCCTATTTCAGACTGCGCGTCTGAAGTTATACGTGGTGAAATGTCTGGAGCTATGTGTTACTCACTGGGAAGAACTGAGAATGAGAGTGAAAGCTTACACGTTGTCTTGATCTATGTGTTACTAGCTAGGGAGCAAAGAGAGAGAAAGCTTTTGAATGTGCAGACTATATAGATATCCATATCTCGTGACCTGCTCCAAACGCAAGATTTATTTATGCACAGGACAAATCCAAAATGCACATACATGGTTGAAAATACATGGCACATGACTTCTTTATCCAGTCAGGTTCCCAAAACTATTTAATTTACCAACATCCCATTACTTTTGTTTCAGGAACAAGTGAGTCTTGGATCCTATTTTTCTAGAATTTTTTGCTCCAAATGGTCATCGCCGACCATTTAAAAATATAGGAGTGTAAATCCTATATAGGTCCACTCTGACCTAGAGTGAGTGGTAGTACCTTTCAAGGTCCCATCTATATGTCTAATTGATATTATTCATATTAGATAGAAGAACTGAAAACATAACAATATGTTAATAAATGATTATTATTAAATCAGGAAATTACTTCAAACTATATGATTCTATATAGATTATTAATATTAGATAATATTTTGAACCATATAACAAAAAAAATCCCTCCTTTCTAAGATATTTTTCTTGTAAAACAATTTGATACACATGAAATATAAATGAATATTTAAGTTTCTATTTAATTTTCATATAATTTTCTTTCATTTCCAGAGATGACTGTCAGTAAGAAAATAGGTTTTCCTGATGACTGTACAACAGGATATATCATAGGTAAGTAAAAACTTATTTATTCTAATACATGGGTACAGTGATTTTAATTATTGCTTTTTTTTATGAGTGTTTTTGATTTTTAAAAAATGTAATAAAATGTTGATTGTTATATATAAATTGCTAACAGTTGGTCTTCGTGATTTTAGAATCATCTTTCTGGTTTTTATTGTTTTTTTTTTCAACTGTCCATTTCTTATATATTAAATATCTACTGGAGGATTTGGTTTGGTTTATTTGTTTAATGGCATATCAATGTTTGTGAGTTGTTTTATGCCAAAACCATCCTTGTAGAATAGCAGTAATACTAATCAACTCTTAGCTGGAGGGATAATGGTTTTTATACCTTTCCCAATGGTATTAGTCTGAAAGTAAATGTATCTTATAATTGTTTAAAGTGATTATAGACAAGTTTTAAAAAATGCATTCAAAAAAGATTCTTGAGGATACCAATTTTTATCTTCTGGATAAGTTAAATCTTCCTGATCAATTTCAAACAAAAAATGTTCTGAGTATCTCCAGCAACCTATTCCTCAAGGTTTGGTTGTTTGGGTTTTATGGCATATCAACCCTTGTAGGTCATTCAATGCCAAATTCTGTTTATATATACATACATATTCAACCAAAGATTTCAAAATGAATATTAAGGTTGGTAGAATTTTCTATTAGCAGGATTTCATTTGTTTGTACAAGATTAACCAATTTTAAGTTGTCATATTTTTTGGTACATCACTGTCTCTCTCAAGAAAGACAGAATATCATCTATTTTGACATTCTCGAACAGATTGGTTAAGCTATTTACTTTGAAAAATCGCTTTCTGATAACAGCAAAAGTTCTGCATTCTATAAGAATGTGTTTAACCATGCAAGTTGTCTGGCAGGTTAAACACTGTGGTTGTGGTTCTTGTTTCAAAATGAAAGAGTGAGTAAGCCTTGTATGACCAATTCACAATCGGGATATAACAACTTGTTCTCTCTAACAAGGAAAAAGAAGATCACATGTCAAGTTTCATAAAGATTGGTACATTAGCCAAAAAGTTTAAAGGCAACAAGCAGGCAAGCAAGCAACCAAGCAAGCAAAGAGAATTATATATATATGCTCCCCACCCCCAGCAGGGGTTGAGCATTCTTGTGAATGAATTACCAATTGCCACTTGCATAATGCAAAGCTTTTCTAATGAATTGAGCACTTGGTAACTGTTAAGTGTACATGTAAACAAAGGAAAAATATTAGGTATATGTTAAATCCCTTTGCTTATGTTAAGTTTGTTGATGGTGTGCGGTAAGATATCTGACTGGTGTAAAGTCAGTCTGTTTCGTTGTATCAAAATTTATGAGTGTGGCTAGACACGTGAGATTCTTCAAGCTGGATCAAAACCTGTCTGTTGGTGGATGAGAATATATATATAGGTAGGTAGATAGATATGAACATATATATATATATATATATATATATGATAATTGTACTGAATTCAGGCATCACTGCACGACCCACTCTTTTAACCTTATCTTAGATTTAGTATTTAGAGCCTTTTGTTAGGAAGTAACTGTTAACAAGTTAGTCTGGCAGACCTTGACTACTGTAATGTGTTTGAACCTCGCTGGTATTTCATACTTGTAGCTTTATGCCGTATCATGTTAAATGAAATAAATAGCCAGAACTAAACTGATGCTTGCTAAAAAAGCCATAAATTGTACTAATATCCATTCTACTCATCAACACTTGTTTAATTGGTTGCAAAGATATTAGGTTGATCTTAACATATGTATTTACTCAAGCCATCTGCTACATGCAGGATGTGACACAAGGTGAATTTTTAAGTGGAGTATAGCTGGTTTGAATTCAAAGTTTTCTTTCTCTGACTGGTTGCTGCACTGAAACTAAAGAGACTAGTTTGCCCTACTATCTACTCATAGCTGACAGGAAAAGAAATGGAAAGGCATTAGGGAAAATGAAATACAAACAGCCACATCTAAAATTTGAATTTGACCTACCACTATATATATATATATATATATAATTTTGAATAGCATAGACACAGAGTCAATGGTGCTTGGTGACAATCATCAAGTGCCATTGACTCTGTGTCTATACTATTCAAACTTATATCTGTATATGGTCTATCACTAATATTGAGCGCACTTCCTTTATAAATATAGCAAACCATCATTAATTATATATATATATATCTATATCTATATATATAAGTACTTTGTTATTTGCTTGAAGCATTGCACAATTTTTTTTATTTTATAGTATTGAATTAAGTGAGAGGGCTATTGCAAAGTGAAATAATAATTATTTGAGTCTAGTTGGTTGGTTGGGTTTTATGGCATATCAATCTTTGTAGGTTATTTAACGCCAAATCCATTTTTATGTAAATAATCAGTTCTGTTTAAAACAATTCAGTTTAGCATGAGTACATAGTTTAATTGTCAAAAACATTTCTATTTTAAACTATTCAGTTTATTCAAACAGTTATATATAACAATTCAGTTTCGTGTAAGTACAGTTTCAATGTCAAAAACAGTTCCATTTCAAACAATTCAGTTTAGCATAAGCACGCAGTTTAAATGTAAGTACAGTTTGATTGTGAAAAATATTTCAATTCCTAACTATTCAGTTTAGTCAAATTTTACAAATTAAGCTAAATATAAGTACAGAGTTTGTTTGCACATAGTTAAATGTCAAAACAGTTCTATGTTAAACAATTCAGTTTAGTGTAAATACAGTTTCAATGTAAAAAACAGTTCTATTTCAAATAATTCAGTTTAGCTAAGCATGCAATTTAAATGTAAGTACGGTTTAATTGTCAAAAACATTTCTATTTCAAGCTATTCAGTTTAATCAAACAATTCAGTTTAGCATAAGTATGCCATTAGTTCTATTTAACCCGTGGATAGAGCCCTATCATGTGCTACCACACCAGGCCAGAGTGGACCAGGGAGCAATGGCAATGAAGAGGTGCTCTGTATTCCCCAAAGCCCCAGCATTACTGGGACCTCACCATCAGTGTTTAGTGTCATATCCAGGACACTCATTGGGGGGGGGTCTTACCCCTCTGCAGAGGTGCAGTCAGTATATTCTACAGCTCCAGCTGACTGGGCAATACACAGAGTTAAATGTCAAAATAGTTTTATTTTAGATAATTCAGTTTAGCATAAGTACACAGTTTTGACATTAAAACAGTTCTATTTTGAGCAATTCAGTTTAGCATAACTACAGAGTTTAAATTTCAAAACAGTTCTACTTTAAACAATTCAATTTAGCATAAATATGCAGTTTAAATGCAAAAATCAGTATTGTGAAGGAAGCATAGTTTAGTTCTATTTAACCCATAGAAAGGACCCTGATCAGGTGCTTCCACTCTGGGCCAGAGTGGACCTGGGAGCGATCGCAATGAAGGGGTACTCTGCATTCCCCAAAGCTCCAGCATTGCTGGAACCTCACCATCGGATTGTTTAGTGTCATATCCAGGACACTTGTTAGGCAGGAGGTCTTACTCCTCTGCAGAGAAACAGTTGGTGTATTCTACAGCTCCAGCTGACTGGGCAATATTTGAGTTTAATTAATTTCAAAGTAAAACTTCATCATCAAAGACTTTTTTTTTATAAATGAACATGATGTTGGAGGTTCATTTATAAAAAAAAAGTCTCTGACGATGAAGTTTTACTTTGAAATTAATTAGAATCAAATAATTATGATTTCGCATTGCAATAGCCCTTTAAATTAATTCAATACTATAGAATATATATATATATATATATATATATATATATATATATATATATATACACAAACAACATAAAAACATTAAGAAAGGTAAGTATTGTATAAAATGTTGCTGAAAGTTAACAAACATTCACATAATTTATACAGAATATAAAAATAATTGAATATATTTGATTGGAATATTCATTTTTTAAAAAGTAGATGAGTTCATTACCTTGACTCCCTTAATCATTATGAGTTGTGTCCAGTAATTGGCTGTGGCAGTATAGTCATTCAGCAAAAATATATCCATGAAAGAATAATTTGGTGCTGTTGACATTGCCAGTGCCAAGTAGGTTGTCTCCTTGACTGGAGGCAAGTAAACCCGGTCTTCTCTGAAATTTTTTCCTCTTGCTTGGAACAGAAGAGAAAGATTCAACGAAATTTCAAGAACCATTAATCTTTGCAATATTTCACTCCTTCAGACAAAAAATGTAAAAGTTACTGAATAAATTCTCAGAAGACTAACTCAATAATTTTGGGCATGATTTCATTTGGGAAAAATCTTTTTTTATCTTAGTTCCTCAATTTTTTATTTGAGTTTTATTATAATTGAATAAGTCAGTCTTAGGCATTATGGTTGAAGTGTTGGAGTGCAGCCTCAAAGTAAGTGAGTTCAAACTCCAGTTATACTATTATGTTCATTTTCAGACTAACACCCTTGAAAAAGGTATGAACCTCCTAATCACCTTGGCTATGGGTTAAATAGTATCATTGCCGTTCTTTTACAAGGATGGATTTGGTATTAAACATATTTGCCAACCTCTCCGCTCAGGCAGGATATGACACAAGGTCAATTTTTTAAGCGGAGTTTAACAGGTTTAAATTTAGAGTTTTCCTTCTCCTAGACTAGTTGCCTTACCTAGTCTGCCCTACTAATTACCCATAGCTGGAGGGAGAATAATTAGATTCATACCTTTCCCAAGGGTATTAGTGCAATGTGAAATACAACTAATCTCGTCCAGGATTTGAACAAGTATTCCTATCTAATACAAATAATTTGGACACAGTTGTATGGTTTCTAGTATTCCTAGCTAATAAAAACAATTATATGGTTACAAGTAGTTTTCACATAACAATATGGTTTTAAGTAACTAATAATAATTTTTTGTCAACTGTCATAGCTATTCCTAATACAAACAATTTACATGGAATCATGTATTTCTATCAAATACAAATAATCTTAAACACATCTATTTGATTCAATGACAGGACCCTAAGAGGTACTACCACTCTAGCTCAGAGTGGACCTTGAAGTAATGGCAATGAAGGGGTACTACACACTCCCCAGATCACTAAAACTCAAGCCTTATGATCAGATGCAGTTCAGTATCATACCCAGGACAATATTTTGATATTAATACCAAAATATTGTCCTGGGTATGAGGCTTGAGTTTTAGAGATTTGGGAAGTGTGTCGTACCCTTTCATTACCATTAATTCAAGGTCCACTCTGAATCAAATAGATGTGTTTAAAAAATCCCGTTTTATTTTTATAAGATAAGACATAAGAGAACAGAAAGCACAGATAATATAGAGAGTGGCCGGTATTTGGCCACAAACTAGAAGCACATAAACAGAGATGACCGGAGTCTCAGCTGTAGATTCCCCACTTCTTCATTGTTATTTCCAATAAATGTTTTAATTTTATATTCTATACATATATTTTTAATTTATTTAAAGACATATTTCAGATTGTTTACTGGGAAACAATGATCATATGGAAATCTGATCTTTCTGATAACATAAAATGGGAATTTTTTCAAGCTGTGGTTGTGTCAATACTACTGTGTGGATGCACCACCTAAACTCTACTTTAATCAAACACCAGGGAAAAAAGCAAGATAGGAAATACACAAGGACACTGCATGCTGTTTTGAACAAATCCTTGAAGCAACATCCTACAAAACAGCAGTTGTACGACCACTTACTTCCCATCTTACAAACCATCAAAGCAAATTGAACAAGACATGGGGAAATTTAGGAAAAAATCCTGTGGACTCCAATTAATGAATATATGTATTTATATATATATATATATATATATATATATATATATATATATATATATATATATATATATATATATATATTTCATTTAATGAATTTATATTTTATTTTCGTGAATAAAGATGTTTTTGTCTCCAAGATTCATACCTTTGTCAAAAGCATTTGTAGAGAGTGAATCTGTCCAAGGTGAAATTTAAACCTGGTCTGCCAATTCCATTTTCAGTACCTTTAACCATTAGGTCATTCACTTACATACTTATATTTGTAAAGAACCTATCCAGTTGAATGGAAATGAAAAAAAAAAGTTTGACAGACATTGATAAAGAAGAAAGTGCTTTAAGTTGATGAATAGAGAATTGTAAGTAAATGGATGATTGGACACAAAATAAAGCCTCTCAATCCTAAAGATTATGAAGGCAATGGTTATTGCGAGAAGATTTAAATCTTTTTGCTTTGCTGAATCTGTAAATAGTAGACCAATATGGAATAGATTTACAAAATGAATGGAATAATTTGAAGCTGGAATATAAATGGCTGGAGACAAAAGAAATATCTGCAATTTATTTATAAAAATTTTTGAGATGAAGCTTGATAAAAAAAAATGCAATATGAGCAAAGGTAAAAAATCATAATTGATCTTTGCAAGTAGTATCTGATAGATTGATAGTGACATTAGGTTTATAAGTCCCAAAAATTCACTCTGACTTGTCTGGTAATATATATGGTGCAGTGGGTCAGGTGTTTGGTTGGGTAATGCTTCTGAGTGCAATCATCTGGAGGTTGCAGGTTCAATCCAGACTATAGGTCAGAATAATGCTTGTACAATTGTTTTGCTTCCCTTGCATCTGGTTGTTGGTTTATCTTCACACATTCTCCCCCCATTTGCTAGAAGAATTTTCTTTCATTGTTTTGGAATGTCTTGTTTTGTCTGTATTGTTTGATCCTATGTTGGTATCTTTTTAGTCTTCCTTTTTTTGCTAGTACCTTCTGGCTGGTTGGTTGGGTTTTATGGTATATCAACCTTTGTAGGTTATTTAATGCCAAATCCATTTTTATTTAAATAATCAATTTTATTTCAAACAATTCAGTTTAGCATGAGTACACAGTTTAATTGTCAAAAATATTTCTATTTCAAGCTATTCAGTTTATTCAAACAGTTCTAATTCAGTTTAGTATAAGTTCATATTTTGTTTACACACAATTAAATGTCAAAACAGTTCTATATATAACAGTTCAGTTTAGTGTAAGTTTTAATGTTAAAAACAGTTCTATTTCAAAAAATTTGGTTTCGGATAAACACGCTGTTTAAATGTAAGTACAGTTTAATTATCAAAAACATTTCTATTTCAAGCTATTCAGTTTAGTGAAACAGTTCTAATTTAAACAATTTAGTTTAGCATAAGTAAGCAGTTAGTTCTATTTAACCAATAGATTCATTGTGGGCCAGAGTGGACCTGGGAGCAATGGCAATGAAGGGGTGCTCCACATTCCCCAAAGCTCTAGCATTACTGGAACCTTACGATCAGATTGGTTAGTGTCATATCCAGGACACTCAGCGGGGAGGCCTTACCCCTCTGCAGAGGTACAGTCAGTGTATTCTGCAGCCCCAGCTGACTGGGCAATAGTACATTCTGATTTATCTCTTTGTGTTATATTGTTTATTCTAATTGTGTTGCTTTGTTCTCTTTGTCCCAACATATTCTCATGTTTTTCCTCTATCTTAGCATTTTTGCTTGGTGTCATAGATTTCTTATATGTGTTTCCAGTCTAATTTCTCATCTAGGTTTTGAATTTCTTTGTGTGTTTTTTAGGAGAACCTTGATTTTTTTCACAGACTAATTTCACTCCTGCATAGATTAATTCACTTAATTCTGTGATGTTGTTCATTGAGATATGTGTGGATGATTTGTTTATTTTTTCAGTTTCTACCTTGACGGTTTTCCAGTCTTGATTCTTGAGAGATGATATTATGGTCTCTTCAGACATAATTCTCTTTATAATCACTACATTCCTTTTTACTTCTTATGTTAGTGTTTGTTCTATTGTGTTTCAGTGTGTGGTATTTCGATTACTATAACTTGGCATTTTGACTCAGTTGTGGGGGTTTGGTTTTTCTGTATTTAGTGTCTCAGTTACTTTATTAACGTCTAGTTGACATGTTTCCCTATTTATTTGTAAGTGTATTTCTCATATTTCAAGGTCAGAAAACCAACCTTTCTTTATTATCATTCAAGCTTAGTCAGCGAGTCTCTGGGTTGCCGTCTTAAATATAGAAAATTCTTCCCAGATGTCTATCATTCTTTTTTCAATACTCCCTTTGTGTAAGGTGGCTTCTAAAATAGCAGTGAAGTGCAAGTTTGTTGTCTTCCCAGTCTATTTTCTGCATTGAAGTCACTGATTTGCTTAGGTTACTTAAGTTGTCATTTGTGTATCCAGAAAAAGAACAGCCAACAATTGCAGGATGCCAATCTGGTCCTCTATGTTGGCTATCAAGGGAGCATCTGCAAATCATGACACCTAGACCTGTTGTCCAGGCCCCATGTTGAATTATGTTTTGATTTGTCATGTTTTGATTTGTCATATTTTTCATATTGTGGATATACCAGACCCAAAGGTTGTTTATTATCTGTGTTTCTGACACAGATATGACCATGTTCTCTTATAGTAAGAAAACTCTTAAGCAGGTCAACAACAAAAAAATATGAATAAAATAAAAAAATGGTAAATTTGGAAATTTATTAAGTTTTAACTTAGTTAAAGACTACAGTGGGACTACTTTTTATAGCATAACTGATGTAAATAAATCTTGCGTGGGTTTTTCTGTATCGTGATTTTGTTTGCTTTTTAACAGAAAACCATTTGGATCTTGTTACTGATAAAGTTAGCCACTTGAGTAAGATAATTCTTCTATTTTTTGCCTCTTTCATTCTGAACACTCATTCCTTGCTTGATTTCAGATTCAAACAATCTTACAAGATTGTTTTAATATATCAAATTTACATTAACTACCTTATGTATTCAAAGACTAACAGTATTGAATTTTTAAAGAAAACCAAAAATAAAATCCAAGAGCATGCGATTTCATTATTATCATTTACTTATTAAAATTTTTCACATCAGCGTTAGCTGATGGTCTTTCACTGGAGTTTGAGTGACAGCAAGTCTCCTCATGTCCCCAAGACTCTTCTCAGTATTCTGTCCGTTCTCAATAATGCTGTAGTTTGGACAGTCTCCAACCATCTGCCAACTTCCAAGTCCTCCAGTCCCTTTAATAATCCTTTAGTTACTGTACCAAAAGCACCAATCACAATTGGTATAATTGTCACCTTCATGTTCTATAGTTTTTTCAATTCCCTAGCAAGGTCGAGGTACTTATCCTTCTTTTCACATTCTTTCAGTTTTATTCTATTATTATTGGAATAGTTATGTGAAACCATATAATTGAGAATAAATTATTTGTATTAAGAATACTTAGTCATAGCTATAATTGCTAATAAGTGATTATTATTTTGTACTTGAAACCGTATACTTGCGCGCCAAAAAAAAAAGGTTGACTTTGGCATTAAATAATCCAACAAGGTTTGATATGCAGTAAAACCAAACAACAAACTGCTTCTGTTTTATGATTTTTCATGAGGCTAATATTTACCTATCATGTCGAGAAAACATGCACATACATGTGTACATATGTGCACATATGTACACATACAGACACAGCAAACTTACATATATTTACTCTCATGCACATTAATACACATGCAAGTATAGGCACAGTTTTTTAATGCACCTTAATGGACAATTGAGTCCATACCAAAATATCTTAAAGTATTATTTTTCTTTTGAGAAGTTAGTTTCATTAAGTACCTGTAAAATCTGCAATACAAAAATAGTAGAAATAATAATTGAAGACTCACAAGGCCAACCTGATAATTGTTAAGAAATATATTTCGATTTCTAGTACTCATAAAATCTGCTAGCCCCATTGGTTGGGGCAGTAAAATACACTGATTATATCTCTACAAAGGGGTAAGACCTCCTGCCAGTGAGTGTCCTGTTTATGACCTTAAATAATATGATGGTGAGGCTCTTGTAATGCTAGAGCTCTGGGGAATGCAGAGTACTCCTTCATTACCATTGCTTCCAGGTCCATTTTGGCTGGGAGTGGAAGCACTTGTTAGGGTCAAATAGAACTGTTTGACATTTAAACTGAGTGCAAACAAATCACTTATGCTAAATTGAATTGTTTGAAATAGTGTTATATGCTCACATGCCTATACATACAGAATGAATCACAACGACACAACGATAAAGGACGAGCGAAGACTTCTTTAGAAAAATATGTACCTCTCACTTTATTGTAAGGGTTTGAAAAGGGTTACTCAAGTTTTGCGTGTGAGAGGGAGCTGGAGACTGAACATAACTGCAATATATTGACCCCCACTCTTATGGCCGTCTTTCTCGTTCTCCAGGGCTGCTCAACCGGAGGCCCAGGGGCTCAGCTCTCTGCTGGATGATGGCTTTCTTTACTGCATCTTATCACCAACTGATCTCCAAAACTCCATCGGAGGTCCCGAGGGCCCCTTCGGCCGGGTGTGGCTTTCCCTACCACATCTTGTCTCCGACGTCTCTGATCCCCAACTCAATCAGGGGCCCTGAGGGCCCCCTCAGCCTGGCGTGGCTTTCTCTACCACATCTTATCTCTAACTCCAACTGTCTGACTTCTTGTCTTGACTGAGTTATATAATAGTTCAACGCCCACTCAATCGCCCACTCAATCTTTGGAATGGCATGTTTGATCATCATCAAGCAGAAATAACTGTCATGCAGTTCAGAGGTCACTCTCTTCCGGTGCAACAGTCTATGAGTGTATCATGGGATTTTTTACCTTGTCCCATTTCGTCAGCCAATTTCCGCCTGCGCGATTTCTTTCGATTACTGGCCATTGGAATGTGTCACTTCCTTCCGGTGCATCACTTTGGAATGGCATATTTGGCCGGGTCGAAGGTCAAAATACAACAATAGAACTGTTTGATATTTAACTGTGTAAACAAGTTACTGATCTTTTATCGAATTGTTAGTGATACATATCAATGCTTGGAACTATTTAACAAATGAATCAGCTATGTTGAAATAGAATTACATGTGTTTTATAGCAATAACTGAAAGCATTTAACTAAAAACATTCAAAAATGAAATTAATGATAAACTAATATCATATATATCCATTCAACTGTGTGAAAACAAATGATTAATAGTGAATAGAATTATTCATATTAGATAGCTACACTTGAAACCATTTAACTGTGTACAAAAAAATAGAGCTAAGACTTGTTTAAAAATGTTATCCATAAAATGTATTTATGAATCATTCAGGGTGTCTCAATATAAATGGGACCCATGTGACTGCTAACAACTCTAATAATAAAAATGGTGTGTTCTTTTTTGTTTCTGATTTGAAAATAGTATACTATAACAAATATTAATCTTTGATCACAATGCCTTGAACAAAAGGGGAGAATTATTTTGCATCACTACTTATTAGGAAACAAAATCATTCAAAACTGTGCGAGCAAAATTTTGCAGGAAGTTTAATTTAGCAATTATCCCCAGAATAGCCAAATTTATTGTTGGATATACAAGTTTTAAGCTACAGGGTCAGTAAACAACCACAACAAGAAGGCAGAAAATTCCAGATCTGGCTGGAAGTTGACTGCAAGATGTCCGGTCAATGTGAATGAGGTGAGAGATTCTGTTGAAAAGAGTCCAAAAAAAGTCTCTCTGAAGACATTCCAAAGAACTTAGTCTTTCATGTGCACTGTAGGATAAAGTAAATCAATTTCTATCTTTATCATCTGGTTTGACATTTCTGAAATGATATGATTGCTTTTCAAGACTGATGAAAGATGACTTAATGCAACATGAAATATCATATTAATGGGTTGCATCTATTTTGAGACACCCTGTATATCAGATATATATCTAAAGAGGATTTGGCATTAAATAACCTACAATGATTGATATGCCATAAAACCAAACCAAACCACACCAAACTTGTAAAATCTGCAATATCAAAGTAGTAGGAATAATAACCAAAGGCTCACAAGACCAACCTGCTAATTGTTAAGAATTATATTTCAATTTCTGGTCGCAATCTCTACTCAAAATTTAATTTGTTGAATGGAAGAGAGATCTTTGCCTCCAGTGCCAACAAGGTACTTTATTACACTTCGCCAATGAGATCAAAGCCAGCAAAAAAAAAAAAAACTTTTATATTTACCCCTTTTTACATATTGCTTGTTTATGGAACAATGTGTGTTATTTATCTGTTTAAGACACATTGCTTATTATTTGTACATGTTGTTATATAAATGTTATATATATATATATATATATATATATATGTTCATATTAGTTCATCTCATCTTTCCTTTCTGTTTATCCAGTGTTAGTGTTCCAATGGATATGTTACTGCTAATATTCAACCTTGTTGAGTAAAGACATAACTTTGCCCAGTCAGCTGGGGCTGTAGAATACACCAACTGCTTCTCTGCAAAGGGGTAAGAAATCCCCAAATGAGTGTCCTGGATATGACACTAAACAAACTGATGGTGAGGTTCCAGTAATCCTGGAGATTTGGGGAATGTAGAGTACCCCTTCATTGCCATTGCTCCCAGGTTCACTCTGGTCCGGAGTGGTAGCATCTGATAGGGTCCTATCTATGGGCCAAATCGAACTAAACAGTGTACTTATGATAAACTGAATTGTTTAAAACAGGACTGTTTTGACATTTAAACTGTGTACTTATGCTAAACTGAATTATTTGAAATATAACTATTTGAATAAACTGAATAGCTTGAAATAAAAATGTTTTTGACAATTAAACTGTGTACTTATGCTAAACAGAATTGTTTGAAATAGAACTGTTTATTTGTATAAAAATGGATTTGGTAATCAATAACCTATGAAGGTTGATATGCCATAAAACCTAAACAAACAAACAAACTAACAAGAGACATGACTAAACATCCACCCAAGCACTCAATAGCCAGTATCATTCTGATACTGGTAAAAGAATATCAATAACTGGTATAAAAAATTTTAATACATCAATTTTATAAATTGGTTTACAAATAGAATTCTGAAGGAATTCATCCAAAATGACTTTCAGAATGTTTTTTTCTTCCCATGAATGTTATGGTTCTTTGTTTTTTGACAAGCAATTAACTTGCTGGGCCAGAACATGTTATTTTCAAAATTATTTTGAGTGAACACTCAACCAAGCATTTGTAAAGAACTCAGCCTCAATTCTAAGTGATAAAACATTTGACAATATGAGTTTGATAGGTAGAACTAAAACTAATCTAATATTTTAAAGTTTATCCATATTTACCAACCCCTCTGCTCGGGCAGGATATGACACAAGGTCAATTTTTAAGCAGAGTTCAACAGTTTTGAATTCTGAGTTTTCCTTCTCCTAGACTAGTTGCCTCACCAAGGCTGAAGAACCCAGTCTGTCCTACTATTTAGCCATAGCTGGAGGGAGAATAATTGGATTCATACCTTTCCCAAGGGTATTAGTTTTATGTGAAATGCAATCAGCCTCATCCAGGATTTGAACTCATGTCGCCGTGTCCATTTCCAACGACAATAACCATTACACCGCAGGCACCTCCCATTTTAAAGTTTATTATTTGCAATAATGGAAAGAGAAAAAACATATACAGGATGCACAAATTAATTAATAACAAATTTCATTAAGAAGAAAAATGAAGATATTTAAAAAAACAAAATCATCATATATTAATTAAAACTGCACACAAATTTAGAGTGAACTTGGGATTTATGGCAATGAAAAGGGGACTCTGCATTCCTCTGGGCTCAATCACCATTGGGGGTAGTTTGGTTTCATAATTTTTAGATGGTGTTTTACCCCACAACAGTTGATGTATTCTAAGCCCTCTGAATAGGTGCCAAGTATATTGTTTAAACATATATGCGGGGAATGAGTGATAACTAAAACAAAGTTATAAAGGGAAAAGCAAAAAAAAACAAAACAAAGATATTAAATAGAAAAAAACAGTATTCTTTTTTTTAATTGATAAACAAAAATAATTCTTTAATAAAACTACCAATGGGCTTGAAATGGTATTGGAAGTGAGTACATGCCAAAATCAGGTGATTTTCATTCATGATAACCATCACACATAATATGTCATTGGCACTTTCTCACCAATATATATATATGTGTGTGTGTGCGTGTGTGTGTGTGTGTGTGTTATAAAAAATAAAATTATGTTGTCAGACCACCCAAGGACAATAGGACAACAGTACTCACATACTCTTTAGGTAGAGCAATATGCAAATAATATTAAAAGACGATTAAAATTAATATTAAAAGATAAAACTCGCAAAATTTTTCTCCTACACCTCAAATTTGACAGGATCAAAAAAAAAAAGTGAATAAAATGTCTAAAACTTGAGATGAAGCCTCATCTGTGTTAAAATCTTAAAATCCGATTAAAACTATTGATAAAAACAAATTAACAAAGGATTTCACACACAAACACTTTTTTTTTAACTTACTTCCAGTTTGATGAGGTGTTCTCAATCATCAGACATATAATATGATTTTTTCCCAAAGTCAAATTCACTTCCTATTTCAACTTACTTATATATCCTGCAAGTGCCAACTCTTTCAGCTCTTTATTAGTTAAGTTGGAGGTCCAACAGTTGCTGACAGTCCTTGCAAAATACAATATCTGAAATAACTCACTGTGTTTAGAAATATTTTTTACAACACTGAATCTATTTATAAACACTTTGCATGTGTTTATAAATAGTTTCCAATGTTTTGTTTGCAAGATATGAACATAAATAGAAAATGAATTCATATTATGCTTCTGATGATTGAAAATAAAATTCATTTCCTTCTTAGTTGAGCTGAGAATTTTTCTGTCTCAGCTTATATATATTCTAAAAAATAGGCTCTCAAATCAGACATGACAAATGAGTGCTCAACAGTTCAGTTAAAGTTGATTTGTATTTAGTGGTGAATATTGTTGGTTATTTAATGCCAAATCCATTTTTATACATATAAACAGTTCTATTTCAAACAATTCAGTTTAGCATAAGTAGACTATTTAGTTCTATTTGACCCATAAATTGAACCCTATCCGTTACTACCACTCTGATCCAGAGTGGACCTGAGATGGATGGCAATAAAGTGGTACTCTGCATTCCCCAAAGCTCCAGCATTACTGGAGCTTCACCATCAGATTGTTTAGTGTCATATCCAGGACACTCGTTTGGGGGTGTCTTACTCATCTGCAGAGATGCAGTCAGTGTATTCTACAGCCCCAGCCAACTAGGCCAAGTGGTGAAAGTCTGTGTTAGAACAGCCACACTCTTTATATACGCTAACAGTTGGTTGATTGGGTTTTATGGCATACCAACCCTTGCAGGCTATCTAATGCCAAATCTTGTATATACATATATGTATTAAATATATATGATTTGTAAATGAATAGCTTGTTAATAACATTTTCAAACAAGCCAGAGCTCATTTGTTTGCACACAATTAAATGGTTTCAAGCATTGCAATGTAACACTAACAATTTAAATCAATATCAGTTATTTGTTTGTACACAATTTGATGGTTATACATATGATTTATAAGTGAATAGTTTTTTGGCAATTTTATTTTAAAATGAGTTAGAACTAATTTGTTTGCATACAATGAAGTATTGCTATTGTTGGTGCACAACTAAATGGTTTCATGTAATGCTATCCAACACTAATAATTCTACTTAATGTAACATACTCATATTATTGTATATTGACCTACGACCCGGCCAGGCTGTCAAAATAAGAAAATGCACTTGTGTAAATAACAGGTGCATCCGCTCAAGGAATATCAGAATATAACCTTGACTGTGGACGGGTTGAATGAGTGCGATTGTGACGTCCACAAGAAGAAGGTGGGTGTTGAACTATTATATAACCCAGTGCACAGGAAATTCAATCAGTTGGAGACAAGATGCGGTAAAGAAAGCCAGTATCCAGCAGAGGGAGCCATCAGGCCCCTGATTGAGAGTTGGGGATCAGATGAATTGGAGATAAGATGCGGTAGAGAAAACCAGCACCCAGAGATGCTGGGCCCCCGGTTGAGCAGCCCAGGAGAACGAGAAAGAAATGCGGTTATGGCCAATAGAGTGAGGGTCAATATGTTGGAGTTCTGTTCAGTCTCCAACTCCCTCTCACACACAACCCTTTCAATAAAGTGAGAGGCATATTTTTCTAAAAGACTGTGTCGCTCGTTTTTATTGTGTTGTCGTTATGATTTTGCATGCATCTGCATATGAGTATACAACAATATGCATGCAGAAACATAGTCAACACAATAAAGACGAGCAGACACAGTTCTTTAGAAAAATATACCTCTCACTTTATTCGAAAGGGTTACGAAAGGGTTACAAAAGGTTATGTGTGAGAGGTGAGTTGGAGACTGAACAAAGACTGCAACATATTGACCCCAACACTTCTGGCCATACCAGCATTTCTTTCTCGTTCTGCTGGGCTGCTCAAGCGGGGACCCCGCCTCTGCTGGGTCTGGTTCTCACTCCTCGAACTGAAACACTGACTTCAAACTCTGATCTCCAACTGATCTAAACTTCCTGTCACACTGGGTTATATAACTATTCGACGCCCACCTGCTTCCTGTGAGCGTCACATTTGCACTCAATTCAACCCGTCGACAGTCAAGGTTATCCCCTGATATCTTTGACTGGATGCACCTGCTATTTACACAGGTGCATTTCTTATTTGACAGCTCGGCCGAGCTGGAGGTCAATATGTTACATTAATTGTAATCATTTGTTTACTCACAGTGAAGAGATTTCAACTATTGCTCACACTGATAGTGTTATTTGCACACAGTTATATGGTTTCAAGTATTGCTATATAATACCAATAATTCAATTTTTGCACACAGTTGAATTATTTCAAGTATTCCAATCTAACATGAATAATTCTATTTAATATCAATAATTCATTGACACATACTTAAATGACTTCAAGTATTGCTATCAATACCAAAAGTTTTATTTGCACTTAGTTAAATGGTTTCAAGCATCACTATGTAACACTAACAATTCAATTTAACATCAGTTATTTATTTGTTTGCGCACAATTAAATGGTTAAAAAGTTCTAATATGACTTGTCTAAATTTCTGACAAAGCTTGATGATTCTTATGATTAAGGGTTTTCAGACTATTGTCTTCATCTTTATTGTTATTTCCACAACGTTTTGGCTGATATGTCCTCCGGCCTTCTTCAGGTGTTTGTTGAACTCGGGAACCTTTACAGAACTTCGAACTACATCCTTTATTGAATCCACAGGGGTTGCCTGTTCTGATTCCGTTAGTCATAACTGGGTACAAGTGTTAAGTATTCCTGTATTGTTACTCGCCTGCAGTCAGGATTGAATCTGCAATCTCCAGATGAATCCACAGGGGTTGCCTGTTCTGATTCCATTAGTCATAACTGGGTACAAGTGTTAAGTATTCCTGTATTGTTACTCGCCTGCAGTCAGGATTGAATCTGCAATCTCCAGATGATTATCTCCTTAGAAGCTTAAGGAACCAATGCCTATAACCATTACTCTATGTGTCCCGCTGGACAATTCAGAGTGAATTTTTGGGACTTATAAACTTAATGTTCTTACTTGACTAGGATTACTACTATTATGTATGATTTTTTACCTGTGCTCATATTCAGATTTTTTTTTTTTATCTAGCCTTCTTAATTATCGGTTCCCATATTGTATTCAACTCTATACTTGGTCTACTCAGCCGGTCATTGTAGCCCAACATATGTGCTAATTCCTTAAGGAGTCTAATCCTAGTTTGTGAAGTTCCGTGAAGGTTCCTGAGTTAGACAAACACCTGAAGAAGGCCGGAGGACATATTGGCCGAAATGTTGTGGAAATAACAATAAAGATGAAGACAACCGTCTGAAAACCCTTAATGATAAGATTCTAATATGACCTATAGATGGGACTCTAAAAGGTACTACCACTCCGAGTCAGAGTGTACCTGGGAGTAATGGCAATGAAGAGGACTGGAGCCTCACTATTAGATGGTTTTGTGTTATATCCAGGACACAGGACATTAGTTGTGGGTTTCAAACCCCTCTGCAGAGATGAAGTTGGTGTATTCTACAGCCCCAACTGACTGGGCTGAGCTGATAACAGAAGAATAAGTAAAGTTGGCCGACCAAAGTTGAGAGTGACTTGAAGGCTCCCTTTTAAATAGCTACAACACTGAGGTGTAACAGAGAGTGCTACTCCTTTCCCTAGATTGCTCCACTTTACTCTTGATACATACCTTATGATACTGAATGTTAAAGTTGATATCAAGTACCATTTTTGAGTCTTTGGTATGACTCGACCTGGGATTGAACCCCAGTTACCTGGGCCATCAGTCAACACTCTACCCACTGGGCCAATAGTCTACCAATATACCACAGATTTTCTTAATAATACTCTTCAGTTTTTGAATTATGACTTTTTCCTTCCTATTGATAGATTGATAAATTATATCTTCGACAGATCAAGAGAAAAATGTAAGAACACAGATAGATTGATATCATTTTACTGAGATAGATAGATGGATAGACAGATTGATAGATAGATAGATATTATCTTAGACAGATCAAGAGAAAATATGAGAAAACATATGTTGATATTATCATAATGTGATAGATAGATAGATAGATAGATAGAAATGCATGTAGAAAATTTAAGAAAACAGATTGATTGATATTATCTAACAGACATGTAGATAGAATGATAGATAATATTTTACTTAGATAGATAGATAGATAGATAGATAGATAGATAGATAGATAGACATTCGTCTGAAATCAAACAGCTTTGTCCACCATTTAAATTCAGTTTGTTGAGTACATTTCTTATGATAATAACTGATATTCCATGCATTGCCCACACACACACACACACACACACTATATATATATATATATATATATATATATATACATATGGTTGGTTATAAAACATACTGATGTTGGTATATATATATATATATATATATATAAATTTTAATCTCAGTTGGTTTTCATCCATCAGCAATCATCAAAGAATGTTTATTTGATGACTGTTTAGATTTCAAGACTGAAAGTGTATGAATGCTGGAGAATTGATTTAACTTACACTTTAAAACTTAATGATTTAAACATTTGACTTTGTATGTGTTTATAAATAGTTTCTAATATTTGTTTTTGTTTGTTTTGCTTTTTCTCTCAGATGTCTTTAAGCAGAAAGATCAAACTAAAAATAAAAAATTTTTAAATAATAAATTTTTAACATTTTCATAAGTAATGATAAATATTATGTTTTGGGAGTTGTTTAGTTTGTTGTTGTGACCATTTGGGGTGACAGTTTCAAGATGTAATATCCATCTATCTGTTAGTTTTGAGAAGTAATGTTGGGTTTGTTAAAAATCTTTTAGATCTTATCTGTTATAGTTATGGGGTTCCAGGGCGAGCTGTGTTGCCGTTTGCTATCTGACTCCATTCTGTGGTTATTCTATTCGAACACACTTTTGTTTTGTTGGTTTAATTTCTTGGATGAGAATGCTGTAAAAGAATTATATGAAAGGAGAAGATAGTGACAGATAGGTGACGAAGACATCTTTTATATTTTTCCTTTATTTCTGGGTTCAACAACCATTCAGTGGGTGAGGAAATTCTCCCTAAATACAAATGAAATGGTTGAATCTCCCAGTCAAAGTGTTAAAAATGCGTTAGTCATTTCTTGGGTAAATATGTATCCTTATTTGGTATTTAAAGCTTTAACGTGTTCGGTTTATAAGGCTAAAGGACATGTTAGTCGCTTTGGGGAGTTTGTCTAAATCCGGTGTTTTAGTCATGGGTTGATGGTAAAAAAGAGACAACTACTAGCAGTGGAAGGGTTAGCCAATGCGTTATCTAAAGACAGGTGCATGGCATCCCCACCAGTTAGCTAGAACAATCCAAGTGTTGGCACTCTGCCGGTCACTGCTGAAAGAGAGTGAGATCCCTCCTTTTATCAGGATGGTCTCTTTTCTTTGCGCATACATCGCCCTTCTTCCTGTCAAAGGCCTCTGGGAGTTTCTGCATATTTTAATAATTATTTTAATTCAATTAAAATTTTTTTTTTTTATTTTGTTATTCCCTAAATAGTGAATTTAGTGTCTATTAAATTCATGACTTGAAAGGCAGAAATGTTGTTCTACTAAGAGAAGTTTGTTTTAATTCAAAGATTTAATTCTGTATCTGGAGTTATTTATTCTAAAATTATAAGGCCATTCTGATTACACTATGTATTGCTTGAAGGAACAACTGAATTCTAAAAGGTAGATGATGCTTTTTATTACGATTTGATTCTTGTAGGTAGATGATGCTTTGTAGGAAATGGACATGGCAGACTGAATTCAAATTTATGAATTTTGATTTCTTTAAATTAATTGAAAAGTTTGCTGAAAAATAGAAGTTACAATGTTTATTCTTGTAAAAAAAGATAATATTAGTAAATATATGTAAATATTTGCCATATTTATGTTATGAAAAAAATGTAATACTTTTGATGTAGTGAATTGTATGGTCTAAATCTGAGTTGATAAATTTTGTGTGTGTAAAAAATCTTTCTATGAGAGTGTCATTATATTGAGAAAATTGTATTTTTGCCTTAATGTATATGTGGTTGATGGTGAAATTTTTATAGGCAGGCGGAAGATGAATATTTCTAATGCGATAAAAACGTAAACAGACGTTGGTTAAATTTTTAAAAAATTGAACAATGTTGAAATTAAATACATTCTTGAAAGAAAAGAATGTAGATTTGCATTCAAAAGAAATAATAGTTAACGATTCATCTATGAATCTAATTGGTTAAATAATGAATTTTTAAACAGCCTTGGAGGGAAAAGATTTCTTAAATAATTTTGTGTCTTGATCCTTCAAATTTTCATGGTATATCAAATTAAAAAATGAATTTTTAAACAGCCTTGGATTTCTAGAATAATTTTGGGTCTTGATCCTTCAAATTTTCATGGCAAGTCAAATTTTATCGTCTGCAATGTATCTCAAAATTTACAAACTAATGTGACAGTGCAAATTTGTTGATAAAAGCAAAAACACAGATACACAAGCATACTAACATTCAAAAGCACACAAACACAATCCCCCTTCAAATGCAAAATTACCATATTAGTCAGGCTTTTTTTGAAAACCTTTCATTATGTCTGGCAAATGCGTAAAGCATGAAACTCAGGGTCACAGACACTACCGTGTAATATATATATATATATATATATATATATATATATATATATATATATATGTTAACTCAACTAATTTCCATACTAAAAACAATTTTTTTGCAAAGAATAGGCTCTAAAAGCTGTAAATTTTGTATGTACTGTCACTCGAGCATACATATATACTTATATATGAGCATGCATATATATATATATATATATATATAAAAGGCAAACTAATAACTTTGGTGTACTGAAGTAACAAAGTTGCTCCGTTAAGAAAAAAATCAAAATATAAGTTATTTACCAATCCCTCCTCTTGATCAGTATGAGACACAAGGTAAATTTTTTAATTGGAGTTTTACAAGTTTTAAATTTAGAGTTTTCCTTCTCCTAAACAGTTTGCTATAACAAGGTTAAAGAGCTCAGTCTGCCCTACTATTTGCCCATAGTTGGAAAGAGAATAGTAAGATATATACCAAAGGTATGAGGGCAAAAAAAAGAATGAACAGCCTCATCCAGTATTTAAACTTATATCACTGTTTCCTACAACAATAACCATTACACCATGAATGCCTCCGGGGTGTCCACGTGGTGTAATGGTTAAAGCGATGGACTGCGGAATCGTAGTAAACAAGTTCGTACTCCAGTTGTGCTATTACATTCACTTTTGGGCAAATACCCTTGGGAAAGGTATGAACCCCCTTATCCTCCCAGCTATGGGTTAAATAGTACCACTACTGTTCTTCTAGGAGAATGGCTTTGGCATTAAGTAACCTACAAAGGTTGATATGCCATTAAACAAAGAAACCAAACCAAACCATGAATGTCTCCATGAATAAAATTGCAATCATCATCATCATCATCATGTACTGCTGTTAGCACGGATTTCCCTGTCTCTCTCTTGCCATTTGTCTCTATTATCCATCACTTCAGGTAGGTCTTCTAGACTACACCCTGTGTCAGTACAGAGCTGTTGTTGATAAGTTCTAGTTGGTCATCCAGTACTTGTATGTCTGTGTGAAGGGGTCCATAGGAGAACATTGCTTATGAGTTTGTCCTTACCTTCTCCAGTAGTGTCCCACATGACTTGTCCATCTTATTTGGATGGTTTTAGAGATGGGTGGTAGGTAGCCATACAGTTGCTGTTTTGTAGGATGTTGCTTCTTGGATTTATTCAATATAGCTTGTAGCATTCTTGTATAATTCCCATCGAGCTTTTTCTCTCAGTCAACGTCCATAAATAAGATAATAAATAATAAGAATGTTGCTTTTTGTCATTTCTTAGTGGAGAATTTTCTAAAAAGGTACAAAATATCTAAGACATGGAAAACAGGTGATAACTTGATGAATAGATGAACAATATGGCATAACCCGACAGATAAACAAAATTACCAATCTGTTCAAATTACCCAAAAATTCATGTAGCACCTTGTATATATATATATATATATATGCCTGCATGTGTATGCGTGTGCATATGCATGTGTGCATTTGTGTATATGTAAAAGAAGTAAATATGTGGTTGATGCATATGCGTGTATGTCAATGTGTTTCTGTATGATAAATGGTAACCTTGCATGAAGAATCCACTTCCTGACATTCTTGTAATTGAGCAAATGCAATACGAAAGCTCCTGGAGCCAAAATGCCAACTAATCACACCCACTTTTAACAAGAAGCTCCTCACACTATGTGAGGATGCAGCATATCAACATCCACAGCATCTGATGGCACTTCATCAACCACCATTACAAGTGGCGGCCACAGATTTGTGAAGAAGAAATTTTTTTAAAAAAGTAGCAAAGAAATAATCTACATATTACTAAAATTATACACACACACACACACACACACACACACACACACACACACACACACACACACACATATATGTATATAAATATGAAATATATATATATATATATATGTATACATGAAAATGTGTAGGAATGAAAAATACAAGGTCTTCAGAGAATGATTTTATTTGCAGAAATATTTGCCAATGTTAAACATTCTGGTTTTTAGACCTTCATCAGTTTTCCTAGTTATATCATCTTTTTATGAATATATATATATATATATATATATATATATGCAGTTTGTTATATTTATAAATAAATAGTTCTTTATATTGGTGATAGAGTTCAGGTATATCTAAATTAAGATAATGTCGACACAGAGTCACTGGCAGTTTCTTGCTTATGCAATCATCACATCAAGCATATATATATATATATAACTATTGAATGTCAGTATGATTTATCAAAAATTAATAAAAAAATGTTTCAAATACAATTTAAAACTAATTTAACTAAATAAGGAAATGATTTGAAAAAAAGGTTATTTACATCACTATATTAGTATAGTGATCTAATGTATGCATAATTGACTCTGTGTCTATGATGCTCTGTCAGCAAGGCTTAGAAGACACTGGTCATATTCTCTGCACAGAGATAAGAGCCAACATCACTAACAAAAAAGGTATTCTCAGTATGAAACTTAACTGCTTGTGATGGTGAGGCTCCAGCTCTGAAGAACACACACACACACACACACACACACAAATATATATATTTATATATATATATATATATATATAGCCTGAGACAGACCAATCTGAACAAACAAAGAGATGAAAAATAACTGAGATTGAGAAATATGAAATGCTGCTCTAAATATCAAGGAAATTTGACTATGGAAAAATTACTCACCTCAGAGATATTAGCCCAGTTGGCTTGGGCTGTAGAATACATTGACTGCATCTCTCCAGGGGGATAAGACCACCCTCCAACTAGTGTCCATAGAACTGTTTGACATTTAAACTATATGCAAACAAGTGACTAATGACAAATTGAATTGTTTGAAATAGAACTGTTTGATCATTTAACTATGTGTAAACAAATGACATGTTTCATTGAGTTTTTACTGATACATAGCAATACTTGAAATCATTTAACTTTATTGACTTACGTTTACAAATCATGTATATCTAATATATATGTATAAACCAGATTTGGCATTAAATAACCCACAATGGTTGATATGCCATAAAACCATGTCAAACCAAACCTCATAGATATGCCAATAAGAACAATTTATCATAAAAGAACTGTTAGTTGAAAATGGAAAATTTTGCAGCCATCTTACAAACCATCCAAGTAAGAGGATCAAGATGTGCTGGGCATTGATGGGGAAGTAAGAATAAACTCATATCTAATGTTCTCCAATGGATTCTTGCACATGGACACACTTGTGTTGGCTAATTAGCAAAAACTTACATTCATGAGCTCTGTGTGGACACTGGATACTGTCTAGATGACTTAACAAGAGCAATGACCAATAGTCACAGATGGTGTGAAAGAGTCAAGGGAATTTATACTGTTGGTATGCCTTGATGACGATGATAACATAAGGCTTTATACTATTTGTATCCCAGAGAAATGAAACCCTTACAATTTCTCAGCCTTTTTCTTTTTAATTCTACTTTCACTTTCATTTTCAAGCTGCAATAAACATCTAATTTCAGTTTCTTGAGCTGTGGAATAAGACTCTTAAAGAGGAAACTAAAATACACACACAAAAAAACGAATTCATCTTTAAACAACACCTACAGACCAATCTAGTGATGACTAATTCAGTGCTCATGGAAGCATGTTGTTTGCATAATGAGACTTTTCATGGAAGAGATGTCCAATTGTAAACAACCATGTACTGATTTTGGCGTGAAGCAAAAATCACTGAACCTGTTATAGGCCTGAGGATTCTTAATAAAATTCTCATTCTAATAAAATGAGATGGCCCCTGGAGTTTCTCTTTTTTTTTATTACTTTTTTTGTTAGGGATAATTTTTAGGATGACAAAAATAAAGATAAAGTTTTTAAAAATCACATTTAATTAATATCAAGAGGTTATCTTTATTTTATCTTTAAACAAAGATTTGCTAATCATGACACTGGAGGAACAAATTTTTAAAAATATTTGAGGCCTCAGATTTTAGACCTGATCCTAGGTATATTCAATCCACTGAATAAGAATATAACCTCCATTTCTTTCTGGCAGCTCTTGTTATTGAGATTATACACTCATCAATAAATGTTCACTGAACACTGTAATTCCCATTTGAAGGTGATAACATGGCTTTCTCATGAAGAAAGTATTTGAATCATCCAGATTCTTTTGGCTAAATTTGTGTTGAGTACACTTTCATGAAACAAAAAAAAATCTATATCTGAGTTTGTGAAAAAGGCATACTTAAGCCATTTGAAAATAAAACTAGAGAACTAAGATAAGACATGGGCTCCACCCACTATCTATCAAATTCCTGTTGAGCACCTTTGGCAGTGGACTAATGGGTAAGAGGAAATGTCTAAAGTTTGCATTCCAATGGTCTGGAGAGAACAGAGGAACCACAGTGAGGACTGTTATTTCAGAGCTGTTAACATGAAGAGCCTTATTTGTCTCTGTTTTCCACCTGGCAGGACTTGACACAAGGTCTTTTTTATTGTGGGGTTTTAGAAAGGGGGATGTCAGGCAGGAGCCAAGGTTTGAACCCTGCTGGAGATATACTGATCATTGGCTCACAGTGCAATGTGAGCCAGATGAGCCTACTGTTGGACTTGGATTCACTCGATATATAATGTGAGTCTGGCACATATCCCTACTTGAACTAGACCAGAGAGTCTAGTGCGATTCAATGCTTGTCAATGACATCATCACCTACCTGCAAGTGGCCCAGCCAAACCTGGAGGCCATTCAGCCTTGAATCTGTCCTTGACCTTGAGAAGTGGGTGAGGAGAGGAAAAGATACCTCTTCTCCAGGCATAAGTTGGCTGCTTCCTTAACATGAAGGGCATTAATAGATATAAATGGTGTAAATGGATGTGTCCTGACCTAGACTCACCAAAGCAACTGGTTTCAGTTGAAATACCTGTCCCATCATTTATTCGTTTTGAAGAGCTCCCTGAAGAAGATGAATTTTCTACTTTAGCTGTAGACTGTACTTATGGGCAAACTGACAATAATTTTGAAGGAACCTTATTAATTAAACAAGTTTTTTGTCAACTGAAGCTCAATGGCCTAATAAGGGTGCTAAATCTCTCAAAGAAATCAGCAAAATTGTTGACAGGCAGAAAATAACTTATTGCAACTGGGAATCAAAATCACATACTATTGCAAAAGAGAAATAGATTTATTGCTTTTCATCTCAGGGGAAAGGGATTTTTGATTTTTCACAAAGATGTTTAAGATTTGCTGATGTAAATGGCATATCAAAATACATACCAAGCAAATAGTGCCCAGTTGGCTGGGGCTGTAGAATACACCAACTGCTTCTCTGCAGAGGGGTAAGACCCCCCCTCCCAACGAGTGTCCTGGATATGACACTAAACAGTCTGAGGGTGAGGTTCCAGTAATGCTGGAACTTAGGGGAATGTGGAGCACACTTTATTGCTATCACTCTCAGGTCCATTCTGGCCCGGAGTGGTAGCACCTGATAAACGTCCTATCTATGGGTTAAATAGAACTAACAGCATACTTATGCTAGACTGAATTGTTTGACTAAACTGAATAGCTTGAAATAGAAATATTTTTGACAATTAAACCATACTTACATTCAAACTGCATGCTTATGCTAAACTGAATTATTTGAAATAGAACTGTTTTTTCATTGAAACTCTACTTACACTAAACTGATTTGTTTAATATAGAACTGTTTTGACATTTAACTGTGTGCAAACAAACTCTGTACTTATACTAAACTGAATTAGCTAAAGTAGAACTGCTTGACTAAACTAAATAGTTAGAAATAGAAATTTTTTTGACAGTTAAACTGTACTTACATTTAAATTGCGTACTTATCCTAAACTGAATTGTTTGAAATAGAACTGATTGTTTGTTTAAAAATGGATTTGGTGATAAATGACCTACAAAGGTTGATATGCCATAAAACCCAACCAACCAAGCAACCAACCAAGCAAATAATGCTTGATCACAAATAGTTCTAACCAAACCTGAAATTGTGTTCTTCTGCACAATGACAACAAATATGTATCAATTACAAACTGTTCCCTTAACAAAGATGATTGAAGAGAAAAAACAATCCCTCTGGTTCTATAGAAAATATACCACAATCGCCAGTGGTTAATCTGTGTAGATTGAATTTTCTCCTAAGTCAGTAATGTAATCAATAAGATATCTCTGCTTTAACTTTCTCTAGAATAGTTGATCTAAGGATGAGCATTGGGTAAGAAAACAATGATCTCAGAGAAAAAAAAAATGGTTGTAGGAAAAAAGAATATAATTGCAGAAGCATTTTACCAACACTGCACATCAAACTAGGTTTAATGAAACAATTTGTAAATTCTCAGAATAAATAAGAGGCTGTTTTGACTAGAGATGCAGAAAATTTCCAGTATTGATTATGGAGAAGCTAAAAGCAGGTATTTTTGATGGGAACATATGAAAGCTCCACATTTCCAAGATTCAATGTCTAATGCTGAGGCAGATGCATAGTCTATGTTCACTCAGGTGGTAAACAGTTTTCTTTGGAACTATATAGCAGGTTATAAAATTGAACTAGTGGAGAGCATGCTGTCTTCTTTCTGTCAACTTGACTGTAAAATGAGCATCAAAGTGCATTACCTCCAAATCAACTTGGATTGTTTCCGGAAAAACCAGGGAGACCTAGGGGAGAAACAGAGTGACCGATTCTACCAAGATTTAAGAATTATGTAAAAAAGATACTGGGGACACTGGAATACTCTTATGATGGTGGATTGCTGCTGGTCTTTTCAACTTGATTGTCTAGGGGACGCTCACTGCAAGAAGTCTTTGAAATGCTATTTTTGTTAGATGTCTTAGTAAATGGATAATATACTACTGATACCTCTCCATGTTTTTTTTTTCTCTATTATTGGATTCTATGATGTAATTTGATCAGCCTAGTCAGCTGGGGCTGTAAAATACACCAACAGCATCTCTGCAGAGAGGTAAGATCTCCACCCCCAACAAGTGTCCTGGATATGACACTTAACCATCTGATGGTGAGGCTTTAGTCTTTGTCCTTTAGAAAATGTGGGATACTTCTTCATTTTTATTGCTCTCAGGACCTGGAGTGGTAGTGTCTGATAGGGTCCCATCTAAGGGTTAAATATAACTGTTTGACCATTCAACTGTATGCAAACAAATGACTGATGTTTAATTGAATTTTTGATATTAAATAGCAATACTTAAAACCATTTAACTGGGTGAAAACAGATGAGCTCTGGTTCCTTTAAAAATGTTACCTACAAACTATTTGTTAACAAATTATATATACCATTTAACTAAGTACAAATGAATGGGAATGTTGAATTGAATTATTTGAATTGAACAGTAGTATTTGCAACTCTTTAACTGTGAGCAAAAATGGAATTATTAGTATTACATAGCAATACTTGGAACCATTTGACTGTGTGCAAATAAGTGAATAGTTTTGAATAGAATATTAGTGTTAAATAGCAATACCTGTAACCACTTCAATGTGTACAAGCAAATAATTAATATTGAATAGAATTAGGTTTGGTTTCTTTGTTTAATGGCATATCAATCTTTGTAGGTTATTTAATGCCAAAGCCATTCTCCGAGAAGAGCAGTAGTGGTACTATTTAACCCATAGCTGGGAGGATTAGGGGGTTCATACCTTTCCCAAGGGTATTTGCCCAAAAGCGAACGTAATAGCGTGACTGGAATACGAACTTGCATACTACGATTCCGCAGTCTATTGCTTTAACCATTACACCATGAGGACACCCCCTGAATAGAATTAATTGTGTTAGATAGCAATACTTGAAACCATTTAACTGTGTGCAAAAAATTACAATACTTAATTGTGTGTAAACAACTTACTCTGATTTAAAAAAAACAAATGAAATTACCGACAAACCAATAACTTAGAAATCATATATGTATATCCATTTAACTGTCTGCAAACAAATAACTGATGTTAAATAAAACTGTTTGACAATTTAACAGTTTGCAAACAAATGAGTGATGTTAAATTGAATCGTTAATATTAAATAGCAATGAGCTCTGGGTCATTTATAAATGTTACCTGCAAACTTTTTTTTACAAATTACATATTTAGGATATGTATAAACAGGGTTTGGCATTTAATAACCTACAAGGGTTGATGTACCATAAAACCCAACCAATCAATCAACTATAAATAAATTCTACATTTATGAAACCATTTTATTAATCAAAGAGGCAATAATAATGATTTGTAGACATCAATCCTTGTACTCGATCAATTGTATGCTTAACAGTTTGGAGTATATCATATCTTAGTAATTTGATTTAGTGGAAAAAAGCTGATGGCATATGAAGAATCAGCAACCAAAATTTACCCCCGCAAAAAAGGTCTAATATCTCAAGCTTCAAATTCTCTGTTATATCATATCCTGTATTTTATATCTTAGTAACCAGATTTAGTGGAAAAAAACTGATGGCATATGAAGAATCAGCAACCAAAATTTATCCCCCCACCCAAAAGGTCTAATATCTCAAGCTTCAAATTCTCTGTTATATCATATCCTGTAGTTTATATCTTAGTAACCTGATTTTGTGGAAAAAAAACTGATGGCATATGAAGAATCAGCAACCAAAATTTACCCCCGCAAAAAAGGTCTAATATCTTAAGCTTCAAATTCTCTGTTATATCATCTCCTGTATTTTATAACTTAGTAACCAGATTCAGTGGAAAAAAAACTGATGGCATATGAAGAATCAGCAACCAAAATTTACCCCCGCAAAAAAGGTCTAATATCTCAAGCTTCAAATTCTCTGTTTCCCAATGTTATTATTAATTTTAACTTGTGTCTTTCTTCATCTTAACTTCTTTTGCTTTTTCATCTTTATGACAATAAGGGAATAGCATGTGTCAGAAGCAACAATAAAGGATAAAGTCCCAATGAGATTCAAACTCACATCCCCAGGGAAGTCTGGTTTTCCATACCAGTTGTCATTACCACTTGGCTACAAGGAGAATGGTATAAGTGTTATTTGGACAACTATAATTTTAGGGCAATGCTGACAGAGACCAAACAATTTTTAGTATTTCCCTCAACTATGTGTTTATGTGTGGATGATCTCTGTCCAAAAATTTGACCTTATCTCACATTCTATTGAGCTTGGTAAATTCTAAGTTCCTCATAGTTAAAATTTTATGCCAAATATAAATTATATTTAGTTTTTCAAGTGCTGCATATAGTATAAGGGATTGTAAACTAGTCTGATAGATCTGATGTTACTTAGTAATGAGTTTGATCCTCAATGGGTGCCCTGTACTTGCAGGTTTGTGCCAATTCTAAACTGTGTTTAATTTTCATGGATGCCTTGCATGGTGTAATGGTTAACAAAGTAGACTAGCAGACCACTACAAATGTGTTTTAGTTCAAATGGATGTCTTATACTTCTGGCCTTGTGCAAAACTAAGCCATGCTTAGCAAATTACTATAACTTCTGCCCAGTAATCATTGTTATTTAATAAGCTTTGCTTTGTCTGGTCCTCAGGCTGTTGGTTGCCTATAACACCTGTTGATATTGAGAAGTCACCCATCTCACTACTAAGCTGGATCAGCCCTACTTAATCTCAGTGAACTGGTGAGAACCATTACTTTCAGCATGACATAACATTAAGTCCTCTGTCCAGTGACAATTTTACAGTTGTTGCATTTTGTCTATGAAACTTGTGTAAAAATGTGTCAGTTACATATCTATCTATCTATCTATCTATCTATCTATCTATCTTATTTAACTGATGCTTTAGGAGTATATCAACTTCTTAAAAAGGATTTTTTAACTTTCCAAAAAAAATGTTTTTCCACAAAAATATTTTTCCTAATGATGACATGACCTAAGATTGAAACTAGTTGATAACAATCAAAAATGAATTACATAAAATCAATAATACTATTTGTCTTATCGCTTTCATTCATCTTTGGTTTGATTTCTTTGTTTTATGGAATATGAACCTTCATAGGTTATTCAATGCCAAAGCAATCCTTCCAGAAGAATGGCAGTGGTACTCTTTAAACCATAGCTGGGGCCATATTTGTTTCTACCTCCCACTTGACAGGACTTAACACAAGATCTTTTTTATAGTAGGGGTTTAGGGATGGGGAGGTTGAACTCGAACCCTGCTGGACATATACTGGTCATTGGCTCACTTAGTGCAATGTGAACAAGATGAGCCTACTGCTGGACTTGGACTCACTTGATATATATAACATGAGTCTTGCACGTACGCCTGCTCATAGCTTGATTTAGATCTGAAAGTCTAGTGCGATGCAATGCTTGGCAATGACATCAATGCCCACCTGCAGGTGGCCCAGCTGAAGCTGGGAGCCATTTGGTCTTGAATCTGTCCTTGACCTTGAGAAGTATTTGTGGAGATACCTCTCCTCCAGGCACCTTTTCAAAAGTGAATGCAATGGTATGAGTCAAGATAGAACTCATTTAATTCAAGACCACAGTCCAGCACTTTAGCCATTACTGCATGGGGATTTCTTATATATATATATATATATACATATATATATATATATGTTATACCGGAACTATACACTCAGTGACTCTTTTTAGTATGACACCGGTAAAGATATAAATGGACGGTGTCTGACTACTTCAGGGAAAAAGCGTTAATCGCTCTCTGATAGACTTGCCAACTCTTCAGCTTGTACCTGTGGAATACCTTTATTGAACCAACGATACAACAATATATATTGTTTTAAAATGAGAAAGATTGTGTGGTAAAAACTAAAAAAATGGCACAATACTTTATAAGTAGAACAATATGTCAAAAATACTGCATATAAAACTCACAAAATATTCCTATTACTCAAGTTATTGACTACCTGATGAATAACATTTATGAAACTCATGTAGAATGAGGATTTTTAGGTCTTTATCTTTAATATTTTCTGCATGTATTGTGTGTATTTGCATCTATCTATCTATCTATCTCTGCATGTGTGTATATATATCTTGTATATATATATATACTCTCTAGCTATGGGTAAATAGTAGGGCAGACTAGGTTCTTCAGCCTTGGTGAGGCAACTAGTCCAGAAGGAAAACTGTGAATTCAAACCTGTTAAACTCCGCTTAAAAATTGACCTCGTGTCATATCCTGCCCGAGCGGAGGGGTTGGTAAATATGTATATATATATATATATATACTGGGGATATTTGTATATGTTTATAATGTATGCATATGTATATATATATATATATATATATATATATATATATAAAGGAATATATTGTACCTATATATGTACAGACTGTATATATACGTGGTGCCTTCAATAAGTTTCCATAATTTTTTTGTACAAGCATCTAAAATTGTCATAGACTCTTGGAAATTTAGTATGTTATTGCTATACATCTTATGAGATGACTGACCAATTTTTATGATTTCAGCTTCAAATGAACAGCTACAGCAGCAATTGGAATACATCCTACTAAAGCGTGATTGTCACAGCTGGTGAATTTCAAAAATGCAATCTAGACGTCAGGACATTTTAGAAGAACGATATGCAATAAAATTGTGTTTTAAACTTGGAAAAAATGCCACAGAAATGTATGGAAGGCTTCAGACTACTTTTTGACCATCTTGCATGAATCGAGCATCAGTTTTTGAGTAGCATAAGAGATTCAAGGAAGGCAGGGAGTCTGTGAGGGATGATGAGAGGTGTGGCAGGGTAAGGAAGTCAGTACACCAGAGTTGATTGGCCAAAGGGTTAGGGTTAGGGCTACTATGTTGAGGTTTTAAGGGACTTCAGGAAGAGATCCCTTGGGAAGAGGCCAGCACACTTCAAATTGGGTCTGTGGCATTTCCAGCAGGACAATGCACCAGTCTACAACTCCATCCTTGTCACAGACTATTTGACCAAGATGGGCATCAATACAGTTCCTCAGCCTCCCTATAGTCCAGACCTTGCTCTCTGTGACGTTTGGTTATTCCCTAAGCTCAAGGAAAAACTTAGAGGCTGTCGTTATGAGACAATTGAGGAGATGAAAGAGGCTGTGACGAAGGTCATTGACATGCTCACACAACAAGACTTCCATGGGGCCTTCCAGATGTTTTTGGAACGGTACAACAAGTGCATTGCAGCCAGAGAAGATTACTTCGAAGGGGATTTGAGTTTCATGTGTGTCCTATCAAGAAAAGTGCCCATATGCAAAAAGTCTGAAAACTTATTTAATGATCCTCGTAGTAATTCATTTCAACAATATTTCTTCATTTGTACACAGTTAGATGGTTCCCACTATTGCTATGTAGTAGTAATAATTCAATTTGACAGTCATTTGTTTGCACACGGTTAAATAGTTTCAAATATAGTAAATGATTTAACAGTTCTATTTGACTTATAGATAGGACCCTAACAGCTACTACCACTCCCATAAACATGTACTTGGGAGTAATGACAGAGAAAAGATACTCTACATACATCATTCACCAGAATTCCAGGACTGAAGCCTCACCATCCAATGGTTTAGTGTCATATCAAGACATTCAACAGAATATGCAGTCAGCATATTTTACAGCCCCAGCCAAGTGGACTCAAGAAATTAAGAACAAATTATTTTGTGATTATAAAGAAAATGAAAATACTAAGTCCCACATATACAAACTCAAATATGGTTGTAGTCTTAATTTTCATATAGTATCACCAAGGTTGTATTTGTATGTGTCGGTGGGTATTTCTATACAACATTCTGAAACCAAAATCAGCCTGGAGAAAATCCTAATTCAGTATATAAATTGGTAGATAATATGGTGACAAGTGTTAATTCAACATAGACTTCTGCACCTCTTGAGGGTGCAAATCCTGACTGCTCAAATCAAAGAATTTTTAGTTTATATAGAAATGAAGTCAGCTTGGCAAACTAGAATTACCTTCTAGTGCCACTTTTCTTTGACCAATCCCAAACTGTTTATCAATAAAGAGAAGACAACTCCCTATCAACAGATGTATATGGAGGTAGTTCATTTTTTTGTTTGATTGAAGATTGAAACTTGTAATTTGGTTCTTAAGTTCTAAGGAATTGGTAGTTCTAGTTCCATAATTTCGTAAAGAAAACGAAAGTAAAGGCTCCATACTTGTTATTTTTCAATAAAAGGTGATAGAACTCTTTCTCTCTCAGAGCTCACATTAACTGGAGTCTTGTATCAAATTTATTACAATTACCTTCTCACGCAAAGTGTAATAGAAATGTCTAAAAAATATTGCAGTATTGGAATGTTTTGGGGTAAGGGAGATGTTTAGTTAGGTTCCCACTCACCTAGGAAATATTAGCATTAGTATATCCATGATATACAAACACTTCATGCAACAGGAGGAAAGAGAAGAAAAAGTCAATCATACATACAAGAACACTTAATACTTTATATGCACAACATATTTGCTGGTAGCATTACTAATAGACAAACATGTCTCATGGTAGAATCACACCAAGTTCCATGAACAAGCAGTATGTATAAGGGGTACAAAAATAGAAAAGGGCTTAATCATGAAGTGTGGGTAAGATTGTCATGTTGCTTTACTATTTCCTAGCAGGGTCAGAGACAATGTCTCTACAGGTCAAAAAGAAGCAAAAAGATGTTGAGAAAGGATTTCTGGATTGTCATGAGCTACCTTATGGGCTCCTAATGGACATGTATGTATCTAAGGGAGATAATTATTTATTGTATCCCTACAGTGTTTAATACCTCTTCAGGATATGTTACATATTATTTCACTTCTTACTCCTTTATTTTGATCATTTAGTTGGTCAGCGCCCATCTTCTCACCATCATCTTTTGTCATGTCACTATGGCTGTATATTCTAGTCATTTGTCATTTTTTTGTGTCTGTGTCTGTTTATTATTTCAACTCCAATTGTTTTTAGTTCTTTGGACACATTTTACATTATTTCATTGATGACACTTCTTCATCAGCCATTGTGGCCGACAGGGAATTAACAAGAGAGATAGAACTTTCATCCACTCCAGGTGAGTGCTTTTCTCTAACTGAAGTTTCTAACTTCTAAACTTTTCTGGGTTATGTGATTACTCATATCCCGTGGGAACCAAGCTTTCATTTGATTTCAGGATCACGACATATCATTCAAATCCAATGGTCTTTTTCCACTACCACTTCAAACTAACTTACACTTCATGCAAAACAATAGATTATGACAATCTATTTAATAACACCAGCAAATATATCCTGCTTCACTAAAACAAATTACGTATTGTTCTCTGTGTCATAAATTACTGGAATGTGTATTTAGCAATAATACAATTTATGGAGTGTATTCACCATACTACTTCTGTACTGTAGTAACCACAGGGACAAAGGGCTATGTGTAATTGATAGCCACTTTGGACTGCTATGATACATCAGGGTTTTTTGGAGAGTGGCCAGTGTGAAAATGCACAGCTTGGTTCTTTACCAATTTTTTTTTAAAAGAGTGGTTGACTTCTCATTCATTCTTTGGTTTCCTGAGAAGAAAGCAACTTTCTAACTCCTTTCTGGAAGAGCAATATTTTTCTTGTCTTGTTAATACTCACACAAACACAAGAAATGTTAGTTATCTTTTACTGTCATTTGATAACCAATAAAAATACAACCAATTTTTGAAGCAAGAGGGAAATAGATTGAGAGAGACTGAAAGTTTGGTCTTTCTCATGGCTTGCTTCTGATATGAACTGAACTCATTGAATTGGAAGATCAAAACTACCTAACTGTCAGTGTTGCTGGTCAGATATTCTCTGATTTTACTCAAACACATAGTATCCGGTCAACTACTCTCTCTGAAAATCTGATTCACTTTGACCCCTGACACATGAGATATTCTTTTCCTATTCAAAATCCTTCACCAAACTGGATTGTCTGGGATTTGTCGTTACTTTTTTTGTGCATATGGGCCAACCAGTGGCTTTATTTATTTATTTAGCTATTTCTTTCCTCCATTTCAGTTTGACCAGATCATCATCTTCTTTATTTCTTCATCTAAAATAAGTCTTAAACCAAGCTGTGCCATCCACTCTCTAACATAATGTAACACAAAGCACATGGAGGGGTGTCCTCATGGTGTAATGGTTAAAGTGATGGACTGCAGAATTGTAGTACATGAGTTCGTACTCCAGTCGTGCTATTACATTCACTTTCGGGCAAATACCCTTGGGAAAGGTATGAACCCTCTTATCCTCCCAACTATGGGTTAAATAGTACCACTACTATTCTTCTAAGAGAATGGTTCTGACATTAAATAACCTACAAAGGTTGATATGCTATTAAAACAAAGAAACCAAACCAAACCAAACAAAGCACATGTTACTATAACTGGTTTTGTAACACTGGAACTCAAAGGAAGCAAGGTAGTTAATCAATTGAAAGTAAGCAGACCAAGTGAAAAATGTAAGAGTTGTACTCTTATAAAAATCTTAATTGCTTAAATAGTTTGGACAAAGAAAAAAATTAGGAAACCCAAAATATAAAATGACTTATGTGACACAGCAGCTTGGAGTGGAGGTTAATCAAGCGAAGACAAAAAGACAAAATGGTAGTACTCTTGTAAAAATCTAAAGTACTGGAAAAAGAAAACACTGGAGACCCAAAAGATAGACCATCAGCCTTTGCCAGAGGTTATATAGCTGTCTATGAAAATTATCTGAAAAAAAACAGTTATTGTTTGCTTTAAGAATGTTGGGTGGTTGACTGGATCAGAAAAATTTGGTCATTTGATAAACTTGGAAACTTTCCTTCACCTAGGTATTTTAAAAATCAGATTCATCACAAAAAGACAGTTATACTCACCCAGGAATGAGGGCCAGGTTGAATTCAGAGAGAGTGAAAGGAACAAGGGAGCTCTAAGACCCTGCTGATGCTAGGTATTGGTGAGAAATACAAATCAAAGTAGGTTGGAGTTGAGAGAGGGGATTTCAGCCCTCTGACCACTAAAAAGGGATTGGACAATTCCCCAAAATTAGAAAAAAAATTTTCAAAGAAAATTGGCTGATGAGAAATAGATGTTAAGGATGAGCAAATAATATACCCAGTCAACCCCTATCCCAGTTGGACACCGGAATCAAGGTAAGCTGGAGTTTTTAACATCTCAGACAGAGGATCTAGAGAAAGTCCTGAGAGTAGTTGACTAAGTTGGTCAATCACTGCACCTGAACTGAGATCTTGTGACAGACTTTGAATACTAAAGACTTAATTCACAACTAGACTGTTTATACATGTTACATATTTCAGTGTCACTCAACTAGGACCATTAGGAAGAGTTAAAACCATTGCATATTATAAATGATATAAACAAAAAGTGTTATTACACATTAAAACTGTCGTTTGTTTTTTATGTGGGCTACATTATTTTGATGTGAACCTGAGAAGGTTTAAGTTGTTAATAAAGATGTTATGATCCATATTGAGCCTTTTGTCCATTTACTTTTGTCTACATTATGAATAGGGCTTTAAGGAATAACTGACCTTATTTAGTGCACAAGATCTAATTTATGCTTTAAACTATTCTGCAAATATATTTGTATAAATAGAAATCATTATTCATAAACTGGGGTTATATTTGTTTTATTTTCTTTTTTCTGGGTTTTTTTTTTTTGAGCAGATATTTTTCTTTTCTTCAATCAAAAAAGAATTATGAAAAGATTTTATTTATTATTTTTATTATGAGCTTAATTAGCTTTTGGATAATGACCAAAGCTGGTATTAACAATCCAATCGTATTGATTTCGGACATTCTGTATAATTAAACATTTCCATATGGACTGTCAAGATCTGTATGACGAAAGACATGTGTTTGTTTAAGATTTAATCAAATAATATGAATTCAGTGCTGAGGGGCTATATTATATGTATTGTATATGGATTTGATTCAAATTTATTTTAAAACCTGTTTCAAATTAAAATTTTAGTTACTTTATAATTAACAAATTTAGAAATATATCCAGTCTGGAAAGTGTTAATTACATAATAATTGCTAAAACATTTATTCTTTACTAGATTTTTATATATTGTATAACTTATAATATACTTTATAAAGACCAGGATTTAATCAACATGAATTTACACACAGACACAGACACAGACACACACACATATCTATCACTTAAAATAAAAAATGAATATGTAACAGTCCAAAAAACAAGTGTACTTCTTATATATTTCAGAAATTTTTTATTACAGATTTTTACTGCAGCAGAGTTTGGTAATAAATAATACCTAATAATATCCGTTTTGATTATATTATGTTCCCCTGCAAACAATAAAATATTATTGCTGGTTTAGAAGAAAATTTATTACAAGAATATTGCTACCAGTGGGTGACTCTGATTGTGTGTGAGTGTGTGTGTGAATAGCAAGACAAGATCAAGTTTGGTTTGAAAATATACTTTCAAGAATTTTGTATAGACTGTTTGATATTCTATTTTTGATAACAGTTTTAATGCTCTAAAGTCTAATAATAAATAATATCTGATGATATCCATATCATAGTTCTTGAACATCTTGTTTGATCAATAGTCAAACTTTAAAAATGATTTCCCTGGTGGAGTCATTTCTATACCCTGATAAACAAGGGACACATGAGGAAGGCCAAAGGATACAGTTACTGAAACATGTTTCAACTCATCACAATAAAAATGAGGACAACAGTAAAAAAAATTACAAAATAAGACACATCAAACCTGATCTCAAATATTCAGACAGATAATAATATTCATTTTGATTGTATAACTTTCCATGAGAAATAATAAAATCCTGTTATTTTTGATTTAGAAGTAAATTACTTTTTATTGAAAAAATTGTTAGGGTTGTTGTAATTGTTTTGTTGGATATGTTATTCTTCAATTTGTAGTGGTAAGTTGTTGGTGTTTATGTTTGGATAATATTTGGAAAAGCAAAGGAAGCGTGTAACGACGCAGACAAAAAGAATACATTTAAAATAAAGCCGTACAAACAAATTCAAATTTATACTTCAACAATACATGCAATGAAACATTCTAAAACATTACTAGAATTCTAATACTGTTCGTGAAATATTCCTCTGTGTGTGTGTGTGTGTGTGTGTGTGTGTGAGTGAGTGACTAACACTAGTACTACAAAAAAGGACAATTTAACAAAAGTGTCCTATGCGTGTTGACTAAGTATTTCAACTGTTTGTTTCTTTCTGTGGTTTGACAAAATTTCTGTGTTCGAGGCTGGAAAAAGTCTCACCAAAAAAGTATAACGAGGAAGAGCATGGTTGTGTGGGGTATACATTTTCGTGTTGGAAGTCAAATGTAAAAAAGAGTAAGAGTGTGTTGACTCTGTTAGTTGAAATGGAGAGAGTGAAAGTGTTCTCTTAGGAAGTCACACTGGAAAGTGTGTTTTGGCCCTATAAGTGAAAATGTGAAAAGAGGGTGAGTGTTGGAAGACGAGCATATTTATAGAGAATTCTTGACGTGTAGTAGGCTCCAAAAACGTGGGACGAAATTGAAGTTTGCCAACGTAGTTTTAGGCTCTAATCACGTGGTTCTCCTGGCCAATAGGTTCCCAAGACTGATTAGTACACTGACGTCCGCCATCTTTGTTTTGGGGACTAGTGGCATAACATCCATTTTAAAATATATGAGTGTAAATCCTATATTGTACTTACTTATAGGTAATACTGTATTTATAAAGATTAGTCTGGCATATTATAGTTAGTGTATTCTAAGCCCTGCCAACAGGTCAGCTGTTTGGATCCTACATACTCAATTTACATCTAGGTTTTATAATCTATTCCTCTTCAAATTAATGATTATAGCATGTAGAATATGAAAAAGTAAATATAATTCATTGAAATCTGTCTTTCCTGAGTCATATAGTGAGATGTTCACTTTGCATTAATATCTTTGGGAAAGGCACGAATCCATCTCTTCTGCTAGCTATGTGTAGATAGTTTTTTGTTTTGTTTTGTTTTGTTTACTTTTATGGCATACCAACCATTTTGGGTTATTTAATGCCAAATCCTGTTTGTACATATATATATTAACTATATATATGATTTGTAAACACATTGTGTAGATAACAAGAGTGAGCTCTTTTTTACACCCAGTTAAATGGTTTTAAGTATTACTATATGACAGTCACAATTTAACAACATTCTTTTGTTTGCACACAGCGTTTGTTCTATTTGACCCATAGATAGGATCCTATCAAGAGCTGCCACTCTGAGTCAGAGTGGACCTTGGAGTAATGGTAATGAAGGGGTACTCAACATTCCCCAAATCTCTAAGTCAGATGGTTTAGTGTCATATCCAGGACACTGTCGTATGTCATATCCTGCCAGGGGTTGGTTAAATAAATACAGTGAGATTTTAAGAATTCAGTCATTTTTATATAAATTATGCTTTGACATAGATTTAATTTTGGGAAAAAAAACATTTGTATTCTGATGAATTCTACCAGTCTTTTGTTGGAAAATGACTATCTGTTTTTAAAAAAATGTTTTTCACTTTCACAGATTCCCTTCCAAAACTTTATTTGAATATGTATATATAAATATATGGGGAATAGTTTTTTGTTAATATATGTCTGGTCAAAAGGAAGAATGTATTTCTTTTCTTGTTCACAAACAAGGAAATGTAAATCTAGATTGAATGCATGTAGAAATTGTCTAAAAAATTTAGGGTTTCAAACACTTTTAGTGTTGTCTACAGCATTTTCTTGAATGATACATTTTTTTATCAGATTTAAATAAAGCTAATTTTCATTGTCTCAAGCTATTTAATAAAAAAAAAAATCGATATATGAGGTCATTCAATAAATAAAGTGAATTTTGCTGATGTATTCGTAATAAGAAACACTATTTACTGTTGCACCTATTTTGATAAAATCAGTAGTCATGGGTCCTTTTATGCACTAAAAGACTGTCAGCTTTACCTTCTTTACTGACCACTGCACCTGGAATTTTTTCTTTATCAGAGAGTCAATGTGTTTCCACTCTATGCACTGTCTTTTTGACACAGCTCATTGTGGCAAATCCATTTTTAGCCTATTTGTAAAGATTTTTTTTGACTAAAATATGCTCAGCTTAGTCGGCTGGGGCTGTAGAATACACC
>OY757935.1:58456106-58599344 GCA_963585895.1 Sepioteuthis lessoniana | reverse complement strand
AATGATTTAACAGTTCTATTTGACTTATAGATAGGACCCTAACAGCTACTACCACTCCCATAAACATGTACTTGGGAGTAATGACAGAGAAAAGATACTCTACATACATCATTCACCAGAATTCCAGGACTGAAGCCTCACCATCCAATGGTTTAGTGTCATATCAAGACATTCAACAGAATATGCAGTCAGCATATTTTACAGCCCCAGCCAAGTGGACTCAAGAAATTAAGAACAAATTATTTTGTGATTATAAAGAAAATGAAAATACTAAGTCCCACATATACAAACTCAAATATGGTTGTAGTCTTAATTTTCATATAGTATCACCAAGGTTGTATTTGTATGTGTCGGTGGGTATTTCTATACAACATTCTGAAACCAAAATCAGCCTGGAGAAAATCCTAATTCAGTATATAAATTGGTAGATAATATGGTGACAAGTGTTAATTCAACATAGACTTCTGCACCTCTTGAGGGTGCAAATCCTGACTGCTCAAATCAAAGAATTTTTAGTTTATATAGAAATGAAGTCAGCTTGGCAAACTAGAATTACCTTCTAGTGCCACTTTTCTTTGACCAATCCCAAACTGTTTATCAATAAAGAGAAGACAACTCCCTATCAACAGATGTATATGGAGGTAGTTCATTTTTTTGTTTGATTGAAGATTGAAACTTGTAATTTGGTTCTTAAGTTCTAAGGAATTGGTAGTTCTAGTTCCATAATTTCGTAAAGAAAACGAAAGTAAAGGCTCCATACTTGTTATTTTTCAATAAAAGGTGATAGAACTCTTTCTCTCTCAGAGCTCACATTAACTGGAGTCTTGTATCAAATTTATTACAATTACCTTCTCACGCAAAGTGTAATAGAAATGTCTAAAAAATATTGCAGTATTGGAATGTTTTGGGGTAAGGGAGATGTTTAGTTAGGTTCCCACTCACCTAGGAAATATTAGCATTAGTATATCCATGATATACAAACACTTCATGCAACAGGAGGAAAGAGAAGAAAAAGTCAATCATACATACAAGAACACTTAATACTTTATATGCACAACATATTTGCTGGTAGCATTACTAATAGACAAACATGTCTCATGGTAGAATCACACCAAGTTCCATGAACAAGCAGTATGTATAAGGGGTACAAAAATAGAAAAGGGCTTAATCATGAAGTGTGGGTAAGATTGTCATGTTGCTTTACTATTTCCTAGCAGGGTCAGAGACAATGTCTCTACAGGTCAAAAAGAAGCAAAAAGATGTTGAGAAAGGATTTCTGGATTGTCATGAGCTACCTTATGGGCTCCTAATGGACATGTATGTATCTAAGGGAGATAATTATTTATTGTATCCCTACAGTGTTTAATACCTCTTCAGGATATGTTACATATTATTTCACTTCTTACTCCTTTATTTTGATCATTTAGTTGGTCAGCGCCCATCTTCTCACCATCATCTTTTGTCATGTCACTATGGCTGTATATTCTAGTCATTTGTCATTTTTTTGTGTCTGTGTCTGTTTATTATTTCAACTCCAATTGTTTTTAGTTCTTTGGACACATTTTACATTATTTCATTGATGACACTTCTTCATCAGCCATTGTGGCCGACAGGGAATTAACAAGAGAGATAGAACTTTCATCCACTCCAGGTGAGTGCTTTTCTCTAACTGAAGTTTCTAACTTCTAAACTTTTCTGGGTTATGTGATTACTCATATCCCGTGGGAACCAAGCTTTCATTTGATTTCAGGATCACGACATATCATTCAAATCCAATGGTCTTTTTCCACTACCACTTCAAACTAACTTACACTTCATGCAAAACAATAGATTATGACAATCTATTTAATAACACCAGCAAATATATCCTGCTTCACTAAAACAAATTACGTATTGTTCTCTGTGTCATAAATTACTGGAATGTGTATTTAGCAATAATACAATTTATGGAGTGTATTCACCATACTACTTCTGTACTGTAGTAACCACAGGGACAAAGGGCTATGTGTAATTGATAGCCACTTTGGACTGCTATGATACATCAGGGTTTTTTGGAGAGTGGCCAGTGTGAAAATGCACAGCTTGGTTCTTTACCAATTTTTTTTTAAAAGAGTGGTTGACTTCTCATTCATTCTTTGGTTTCCTGAGAAGAAAGCAACTTTCTAACTCCTTTCTGGAAGAGCAATATTTTTCTTGTCTTGTTAATACTCACACAAACACAAGAAATGTTAGTTATCTTTTACTGTCATTTGATAACCAATAAAAATACAACCAATTTTTGAAGCAAGAGGGAAATAGATTGAGAGAGACTGAAAGTTTGGTCTTTCTCATGGCTTGCTTCTGATATGAACTGAACTCATTGAATTGGAAGATCAAAACTACCTAACTGTCAGTGTTGCTGGTCAGATATTCTCTGATTTTACTCAAACACATAGTATCCGGTCAACTACTCTCTCTGAAAATCTGATTCACTTTGACCCCTGACACATGAGATATTCTTTTCCTATTCAAAATCCTTCACCAAACTGGATTGTCTGGGATTTGTCGTTACTTTTTTTGTGCATATGGGCCAACCAGTGGCTTTATTTATTTATTTAGCTATTTCTTTCCTCCATTTCAGTTTGACCAGATCATCATCTTCTTTATTTCTTCATCTAAAATAAGTCTTAAACCAAGCTGTGCCATCCACTCTCTAACATAATGTAACACAAAGCACATGGAGGGGTGTCCTCATGGTGTAATGGTTAAAGTGATGGACTGCAGAATTGTAGTACATGAGTTCGTACTCCAGTCGTGCTATTACATTCACTTTCGGGCAAATACCCTTGGGAAAGGTATGAACCCTCTTATCCTCCCAACTATGGGTTAAATAGTACCACTACTATTCTTCTAAGAGAATGGTTCTGACATTAAATAACCTACAAAGGTTGATATGCTATTAAAACAAAGAAACCAAACCAAACCAAACAAAGCACATGTTACTATAACTGGTTTTGTAACACTGGAACTCAAAGGAAGCAAGGTAGTTAATCAATTGAAAGTAAGCAGACCAAGTGAAAAATGTAAGAGTTGTACTCTTATAAAAATCTTAATTGCTTAAATAGTTTGGACAAAGAAAAAAATTAGGAAACCCAAAATATAAAATGACTTATGTGACACAGCAGCTTGGAGTGGAGGTTAATCAAGCGAAGACAAAAAGACAAAATGGTAGTACTCTTGTAAAAATCTAAAGTACTGGAAAAAGAAAACACTGGAGACCCAAAAGATAGACCATCAGCCTTTGCCAGAGGTTATATAGCTGTCTATGAAAATTATCTGAAAAAAAACAGTTATTGTTTGCTTTAAGAATGTTGGGTGGTTGACTGGATCAGAAAAATTTGGTCATTTGATAAACTTGGAAACTTTCCTTCACCTAGGTATTTTAAAAATCAGATTCATCACAAAAAGACAGTTATACTCACCCAGGAATGAGGGCCAGGTTGAATTCAGAGAGAGTGAAAGGAACAAGGGAGCTCTAAGACCCTGCTGATGCTAGGTATTGGTGAGAAATACAAATCAAAGTAGGTTGGAGTTGAGAGAGGGGATTTCAGCCCTCTGACCACTAAAAAGGGATTGGACAATTCCCCAAAATTAGAAAAAAAATTTTCAAAGAAAATTGGCTGATGAGAAATAGATGTTAAGGATGAGCAAATAATATACCCAGTCAACCCCTATCCCAGTTGGACACCGGAATCAAGGTAAGCTGGAGTTTTTAACATCTCAGACAGAGGATCTAGAGAAAGTCCTGAGAGTAGTTGACTAAGTTGGTCAATCACTGCACCTGAACTGAGATCTTGTGACAGACTTTGAATACTAAAGACTTAATTCACAACTAGACTGTTTATACATGTTACATATTTCAGTGTCACTCAACTAGGACCATTAGGAAGAGTTAAAACCATTGCATATTATAAATGATATAAACAAAAAGTGTTATTACACATTAAAACTGTCGTTTGTTTTTTATGTGGGCTACATTATTTTGATGTGAACCTGAGAAGGTTTAAGTTGTTAATAAAGATGTTATGATCCATATTGAGCCTTTTGTCCATTTACTTTTGTCTACATTATGAATAGGGCTTTAAGGAATAACTGACCTTATTTAGTGCACAAGATCTAATTTATGCTTTAAACTATTCTGCAAATATATTTGTATAAATAGAAATCATTATTCATAAACTGGGGTTATATTTGTTTTATTTTCTTTTTTCTGGGTTTTTTTTTTTTGAGCAGATATTTTTCTTTTCTTCAATCAAAAAAGAATTATGAAAAGATTTTATTTATTATTTTTATTATGAGCTTAATTAGCTTTTGGATAATGACCAAAGCTGGTATTAACAATCCAATCGTATTGATTTCGGACATTCTGTATAATTAAACATTTCCATATGGACTGTCAAGATCTGTATGACGAAAGACATGTGTTTGTTTAAGATTTAATCAAATAATATGAATTCAGTGCTGAGGGGCTATATTATATGTATTGTATATGGATTTGATTCAAATTTATTTTAAAACCTGTTTCAAATTAAAATTTTAGTTACTTTATAATTAACAAATTTAGAAATATATCCAGTCTGGAAAGTGTTAATTACATAATAATTGCTAAAACATTTATTCTTTACTAGATTTTTATATATTGTATAACTTATAATATACTTTATAAAGACCAGGATTTAATCAACATGAATTTACACACAGACACAGACACAGACACACACACATATCTATCACTTAAAATAAAAAATGAATATGTAACAGTCCAAAAAACAAGTGTACTTCTTATATATTTCAGAAATTTTTTATTACAGATTTTTACTGCAGCAGAGTTTGGTAATAAATAATACCTAATAATATCCGTTTTGATTATATTATGTTCCCCTGCAAACAATAAAATATTATTGCTGGTTTAGAAGAAAATTTATTACAAGAATATTGCTACCAGTGGGTGACTCTGATTGTGTGTGAGTGTGTGTGTGAATAGCAAGACAAGATCAAGTTTGGTTTGAAAATATACTTTCAAGAATTTTGTATAGACTGTTTGATATTCTATTTTTGATAACAGTTTTAATGCTCTAAAGTCTAATAATAAATAATATCTGATGATATCCATATCATAGTTCTTGAACATCTTGTTTGATCAATAGTCAAACTTTAAAAATGATTTCCCTGGTGGAGTCATTTCTATACCCTGATAAACAAGGGACACATGAGGAAGGCCAAAGGATACAGTTACTGAAACATGTTTCAACTCATCACAATAAAAATGAGGACAACAGTAAAAAAAATTACAAAATAAGACACATCAAACCTGATCTCAAATATTCAGACAGATAATAATATTCATTTTGATTGTATAACTTTCCATGAGAAATAATAAAATCCTGTTATTTTTGATTTAGAAGTAAATTACTTTTTATTGAAAAAATTGTTAGGGTTGTTGTAATTGTTTTGTTGGATATGTTATTCTTCAATTTGTAGTGGTAAGTTGTTGGTGTTTATGTTTGGATAATATTTGGAAAAGCAAAGGAAGCGTGTAACGACGCAGACAAAAAGAATACATTTAAAATAAAGCCGTACAAACAAATTCAAATTTATACTTCAACAATACATGCAATGAAACATTCTAAAACATTACTAGAATTCTAATACTGTTCGTGAAATATTCCTCTGTGTGTGTGTGTGTGTGTGTGTGTGTGAGTGAGTGACTAACACTAGTACTACAAAAAAGGACAATTTAACAAAAGTGTCCTATGCGTGTTGACTAAGTATTTCAACTGTTTGTTTCTTTCTGTGGTTTGACAAAATTTCTGTGTTCGAGGCTGGAAAAAGTCTCACCAAAAAAGTATAACGAGGAAGAGCATGGTTGTGTGGGGTATACATTTTCGTGTTGGAAGTCAAATGTAAAAAAGAGTAAGAGTGTGTTGACTCTGTTAGTTGAAATGGAGAGAGTGAAAGTGTTCTCTTAGGAAGTCACACTGGAAAGTGTGTTTTGGCCCTATAAGTGAAAATGTGAAAAGAGGGTGAGTGTTGGAAGACGAGCATATTTATAGAGAATTCTTGACGTGTAGTAGGCTCCAAAAACGTGGGACGAAATTGAAGTTTGCCAACGTAGTTTTAGGCTCTAATCACGTGGTTCTCCTGGCCAATAGGTTCCCAAGACTGATTAGTACACTGACGTCCGCCATCTTTGTTTTGGGGACTAGTGGCATAACATCCATTTTAAAATATATGAGTGTAAATCCTATATTGTACTTACTTATAGGTAATACTGTATTTATAAAGATTAGTCTGGCATATTATAGTTAGTGTATTCTAAGCCCTGCCAACAGGTCAGCTGTTTGGATCCTACATACTCAATTTACATCTAGGTTTTATAATCTATTCCTCTTCAAATTAATGATTATAGCATGTAGAATATGAAAAAGTAAATATAATTCATTGAAATCTGTCTTTCCTGAGTCATATAGTGAGATGTTCACTTTGCATTAATATCTTTGGGAAAGGCACGAATCCATCTCTTCTGCTAGCTATGTGTAGATAGTTTTTTGTTTTGTTTTGTTTTGTTTACTTTTATGGCATACCAACCATTTTGGGTTATTTAATGCCAAATCCTGTTTGTACATATATATATTAACTATATATATGATTTGTAAACACATTGTGTAGATAACAAGAGTGAGCTCTTTTTTACACCCAGTTAAATGGTTTTAAGTATTACTATATGACAGTCACAATTTAACAACATTCTTTTGTTTGCACACAGCGTTTGTTCTATTTGACCCATAGATAGGATCCTATCAAGAGCTGCCACTCTGAGTCAGAGTGGACCTTGGAGTAATGGTAATGAAGGGGTACTCAACATTCCCCAAATCTCTAAGTCAGATGGTTTAGTGTCATATCCAGGACACTGTCGTATGTCATATCCTGCCAGGGGTTGGTTAAATAAATACAGTGAGATTTTAAGAATTCAGTCATTTTTATATAAATTATGCTTTGACATAGATTTAATTTTGGGAAAAAAAACATTTGTATTCTGATGAATTCTACCAGTCTTTTGTTGGAAAATGACTATCTGTTTTTAAAAAAATGTTTTTCACTTTCACAGATTCCCTTCCAAAACTTTATTTGAATATGTATATATAAATATATGGGGAATAGTTTTTTGTTAATATATGTCTGGTCAAAAGGAAGAATGTATTTCTTTTCTTGTTCACAAACAAGGAAATGTAAATCTAGATTGAATGCATGTAGAAATTGTCTAAAAAATTTAGGGTTTCAAACACTTTTAGTGTTGTCTACAGCATTTTCTTGAATGATACATTTTTTTATCAGATTTAAATAAAGCTAATTTTCATTGTCTCAAGCTATTTAATAAAAAAAAAAATCGATATATGAGGTCATTCAATAAATAAAGTGAATTTTGCTGATGTATTCGTAATAAGAAACACTATTTACTGTTGCACCTATTTTGATAAAATCAGTAGTCATGGGTCCTTTTATGCACTAAAAGACTGTCAGCTTTACCTTCTTTACTGACCACTGCACCTGGAATTTTTTCTTTATCAGAGAGTCAATGTGTTTCCACTCTATGCACTGTCTTTTTGACACAGCTCATTGTGGCAAATCCATTTTTAGCCTATTTGTAAAGATTTTTTTTGACTAAAATATGCTCAGCTTAGTCGGCTGGGGCTGTAGAATACACCGACTGCATCTCTGCAGAGGGGTAAGAACCCAATGAGTGTTCTAGATATGACATTAAACCACCTAATGGTGAGGCTTCAGTAATGTTGGAGCTTTGGTAAATGGGGAGTGCCCCTTGATTGACATGGTTCCCAGGTCCACTCTGGTCAGGAGTGATAGCACCTTAAAGGGTCCGATCTATGGGTCAAATAAAACTGTTTGACATTTAAACTGAGAGCAAACAAATTAATTTTGCTGTATTGAATTGTTTGAAATAGAACTGTTAGATCATTTAACTAGGGGCAAACAAATGACTGATGTTTAACTGAATTGTTTGTGATGCATAGCAATACTTGGAACCATTTAACTGTGTGCAAATGAATGAGTAACGTTGAATAGAATAATTAGTGTTAAACAGCAATACTTGTAACCACTTCACTATCAGTAATCAAATGATTAATATTAAATAGAATTATAAGTGTTAGATAGCAATAATTGAAACCATTTAACAGTTAAAACAATAGCAATTCTAGTGTGGAAAAAAATTAATTTTAATCTGTTTAAAAATGAAATTACTGACAAACTAATCTCTTACATATCATATATATCTATTTAATTGTGTGCAAACAAATGACTAATGTTAAATTGTTACTGTTACATAACAATACTTGAAACCATTTAACTGTGAGCAAACAAATGATTAATAGTAAATAGAATTATTCGTATTAGAAACGATTTTCAACCAAACACCTAATCCACTGTGCTATGTGTCCTTTTGGACACATTTTAATTATAATGAAAAAACATTTATTGATTTATTTTACACAACAAATATCACATGGTGTTTAAATTTAAAAAAAAAAATTTCTGAAGAATTTAAATATGTTTTAATTAGTTCGATCAGGATTAATGAATACTTTGGAATGTAAAAACTTTAAACTGTAGTATAAATTAAAATACTGATTTATTTAGTAACTTTTTTGTCTTATTTGTTAAAATATATTTTAAGTATATATCAAACCTTAATTAAGAAAACCAGAAAATCCAGAAATATTTGTCACCTCCAGTCTAAACTTTGCCAGATAAACTGTCCAGTATCTGTCAGGCTTATATTTTGGGAAAATAATTAAGTCCATTAATTTTTTTTCTTTACATTTCCTTTTGACTTTTAAGATTTTTAAAAACTTTTTTTTATTCTTTTACCTTTGTAGTTTTTAGTTTTATTTTTAACTTTTTCTGTTTTCATTTGTTGTATTTTTATTTTTTACTTTTCTACTTCAACATTTTAAAAAAATTTTTACATTTTTACTTTTGTAAACTTATTTTTACTTTTTAAGAAATTCTTTTTTTTACTTTTTTTTTAAAAACTTTTTTGATCTTTAAGATTTAAAAATTATTTTTACTCTTTTACTTTCTTTTTTCAACTTTTAAAAAAAATTTTATTTGTTAGATATTTTTGCATTTTTATTTTTCACTTTTTCATTTTTAAACTCATTTTTATTTAAAAAAATTTTTTAAAACTTTTTTTACTTTCAAAACATCTTTAATTTTTCTTTAAAAATCAATCAATTGATGTCATTCCAGAGATCAAAATCTTTTTATTGTCAGATACTTTTAAAACATTTTTTTTTGTTTTTTAGTTTTTTCTTTCTTATCTTTTTACCTTTATATTTTTGGCATTTTAAAATTTTCTACTTTTTTTATTAATTTACTTTTTACTGTTTACTACTTTCATTTAAAAAGAATTATTTGTTTATTATTTGTTTTTTTACTTTTGTTATTTTTGTTTCATTTTTTTTTACTTCGTAAGCATATTTTTTACTTTTTTAAAAACTTTTTCCTTTTTACTTTTTCTTGATTAAGAAAAAAGATCTGTTCATGTCATTCCTGAGGAAAAAAACCTTAAAGAAAATCTTTCTGAACATGAATGAAAATTAATTAATTATTTTTTTCTTCTTCTGCAAGTCTCCAGAAAATTTTATCAAACAATTTCTCTATTTTTAACTTTGACTGTTTGATTACAATTTAATCAATAATTTAAAAAAAATCTCTTTTGCCCTCAAGATAAAATATCAAACTTGTAGATATGTAAAATAATTTCTTTGTATTCATAATGTCCAAGTTAATGAGACTTCTTAACCACAAAATTAGAACTGGCTTTCAAACAAGGATAAGGCTGGTACATTGAGTATTCAGAAAATTAAACAATATTAACATAGAATAAGATGTTGAGGGTTGACAACCAAAACTAGTTTTGGCCATTATTGTAATTTGGTTCTTGAGTTCTTAAAGGCAGTAAGTACTGGTTCTGCCATTGTTATTTTTCAGTAAAAAAAAAAGTGGTAGGACTCTCTCCCAGCAACTCACAATTTAACTGGTATCAGATCTATTACAGTTACCTTCTTGAGCAATTGCAAACATTTTGAAAATGAGGATAAGATTTTTTTTTCCAGACATGGCAATGTTAGGATGTTTAGACAGTCAAACAGAAAGTAAATGCAAGGCAATTTTATTCAGTGCTATTGGGGAGAAAACAGAGAATTCTGGAAGATTTGTGTGCACCAGAGCAGCTGAGGGAAAAGTCTTATGAGGAAATTCAACATTTGTTGCAAGAACATTTCAAAATGGAACAGTTTGCGGCAGTAGAAAGTTACCATTTTTATAATGCTTAACAAGAAAAGAATGAGTTTATATCTAATTTCTTTGTTTGTCTCAAGAATTTGCTGTCTACATGCAAATTTGTAACATTTCTAAAAAGTGCTCCAAAGGACAAATTTGTATGTGAGTTGAATAATTAAAATATACAAAGGAAATTGCTGTACAAGGTCATTGTTGTAGGAACCTTACCCATATCACTATAATGGACTCTTCTCACCGTTATTAGTATAGAGATATCACTGCCAGAAGGGCAGATCACTATCGGTGTTATACGAACAGTACAAGACTTCTTATCTTTTCTATGTAACTCTATCTTTCTTGTGTAATATAATCTGTTATCTAATATCCGTGTTTGCATTTTCATTAGTGACCCTTTCCAGGGCCACAAGAGTCATGTCCCTTGAAAATGCCTTTTAAGTAGCTCATGCTGTAGAGTAAGCAGCTATATATGTTGGTGTAGCAGAAAGAATTTTGTATTTTTGTTTGGTGCTTAATTTAATTTGACCGTTAGGGTTGATACGTAATTTCACCCAATCAGGGTGACTTGTCCTATTCAGTCCGGACCATCTTTCCAGGCTGCAGAAATTGGGGATGCTGTCAAATATTATTTCTTTTTCAGAACTTCTTTGTTCAGGACAGACGTCTTACTGTCTGCTCTTCAATCATCAACAATGAGGGAAGCCATCTAATTTATGGACCCCTTGCATCTATTCTCTTAGACCAAGGGTTCCCAGTTGAATATGAATTAGATGAATTCAATACGCCACACACAGGAACAACTTTACATCACCCCCAAAATTGGCTATGTTGACTGCGATGCAAAATTCCTCTCTGACACCTAGCTACTTCATCTCTGGGCAACCTTTTCTGGAGACATTCACGCTTCTCCCTGAAACAACCAGAACCACAAACTCATGGTGACTACAATCGTTTCTGTCCTCAAACAGCAAACATGACTTTTGCTACACTATGGCAAACCTATCTCCCTCAACACATTCAATAATGCCTTAACCTAACAATGCACTTTTTGCTCAGGCATTTAGCTGCTAAAATGCTTTCTCAACTCTATCATATCTTCATTTCATTTCCTTACTTCTTTCCTTCCTATGAGACTTGCAGCATAAACATAAACCCTTTATTCCATGCTGCCATTAAAAACCTTCATATAAAACCTTACAGCATCTTCGTCTGCTTACTTCTTCATCCTCTTTTATTTTCCAACAACACTTAGCGAGGGAATAACAACACACGCAAGAATACAATTCTTTGCTAAAAACAACAACACGTCTCCTCTCTAAATTGGCTTCTGAAAGAGAGCCCTACCACCTTTTTATTGACAGCTAACAATGGTTGAACTGGTACATCTGGTTTCCTAACATAATGGCAAAACTGATACTTCTGGTTTCTTAAAACTCCAAAACCAAATTACAACATCCATTTTTGGAAGTAAAGTCAACTAAAAATTTTATCTCGGCCAGCTGCTAAATAAAAGTGCCCCAGTAATACCTAACAAGACCGCCAGACTTTGTTGGCTTACCATCATATTGTGGGAATGCTAGATCAAGATACAGCCTCTGTGTATAATCCTTTGTTATATTTACAACTTTCCAGGAATGAAGTGTTAATTCAATGATATAAGATTTAAATTAACTGACTAGATAATATGGCAATACACTGAACAAGAAATGGAAATTGTTTGCCAGGTTGAGTTTTTGAGAAAACTAAATTTCTCCTTTTTTTTAAAATTCAGTTTAATCCATTTCAATCCACTTTTTGACTACTTTTCGGACTTCCTACAGGAACCATTTCAAGAATTCTAATCAGACATTTGAACTTTTTAAAAACACCACAAACTTTATTTAGTCTATGTTTTGAATATTTTGCTGCAACATCTCTTAGAAATATTTTGCCTTATGTAACTTTGCTTTTAAAATCTTTTCTAGGTGTGCAAAGTTATATTTTGTACAATGTTTCAATATTTCTAAATTGTATGAAGTAACCTTTCATTACCATTACCCCAAGGACCACTCTGACTCAAAATGGTAGTATCCATTAGAATCCCATCTATAGGTCAAATAGATTTGTTTAAAAATTATTTGTATTTGATAGGACCATGTGCAATAAGAAACTCTTAAGAAAAAACTGCACAAAAAAGTTAATATGAATTTAGAATGAACATGATTCCTTAATTTCTACACATAAAATAACCCTAGCCAGGTTGACATGCCATTAAAGTCAATTAATCAATCAATACACCAAAAAAGGCACCATAGAGTTTGTTTCAGAAGCTGTAAATTGATGATGAATGACCTCATGTTGATTATTTATTGCTGGAAGTTAGTCAGTGAAACAACCGAAATGATTAAAGAATCAAATCACATTTTAAATATAGGAAGACATTTCTTTATTTACATCTTTTTTGTCCAGAAACGATTTTTTTCTTGTGATAAAAATGTTGTCTCTTTTTAGCTCAATTCCAGACTGGCCTGTTAATTAGTTTTATTACAACTTACCAAATGATAGCTCAATTGTTAAAGCATTGAACCAGTCCATATGAGGTCATTAGTTAAGTTTCCTGCAACTGGTTGGTGATGATTGTTAATCATATTTCATTGATCTGCAAGAAACATTTGGCTTTTTTATATCAATTAAAAGGAGAAGAAAAATGGAAAACTTCTTTTTAAAATTAAACCCGTGTTGTATGAGGGCATGCTGAAAAATTCTCAGCTCAGTCAAAATTCTCAGCTTTATCAAAATGCTCAGATCACTCAAAATGCTCAGATCAATAAAAATTCTCTGTTCAATAAAAATATTCAGATCAATCAAAATTATTAGCTCAATCAAAATCTTCAGATTATTAAAAATTTTCTACTCGATCAAAATGTTCAGATCAATCAAAATGCTCAGCTTTTTGTTTTAAATTGTTATTGACTTTTTTTCTTGACAATTGTTAAAGAAATTTGGGAAATGATTTGCTAAGTGGATTGAACCATAGAATGAATGACATGTACATTTCATGGCTCAAGTTTATTCCTTTCTTGGTTGGCCTGGGATCTTTTCCGTATCTCCTCCTATCTTTGTCACTGAAAATATACACACTTTGATAATTATGGAATTGTGATACACGACTTGTAACTAAGATACAACACTATCTTTTTAGAGGTCTGCTTAGCATAATGGTTATCATTGTAGGAACTGGAATCAACGAACCAAGTTCAATTCCTGGACAAGACTGTTTACATTTCACTTCACACTAATACAGGGATGAGCAAAATTTTTGGTGGAAGGGCCACATCACTCAGTTACGAATCATCAAAGGGCCGCATCTTTTAAAATCAAAAGAATTTAGTCTCGATTCAAGTGCAAGTGTTTATTCTAAATTTTTTTAGAGGCTCCCTGCTGGCTGCACAGAACAGTGCAGTGGCTCATATGTGGCCCATGGGCTACACATTGTCTACCCCTGTACTAATACATTTAGGAAAGGTATGAAACTATTTTCTCTCTAAAGCTATGGATAAATAGCAGACAAGGAGTCTCTAGCCTTCTAGGTAAGGCAAACCATGTACATGTAAGGCAAACACACACACACACACACACACACACACACACACACACACACACACATACATATATGTATATATTGAGGCACATGTGATGTTATGTCTATTGTTGTAGGAAATGCAATTGGTGAGCCGAGTTCAAACTCTGGACAAGGCTGTTTACATTTCACTTGACACTTATACATTTGGGCAAGATATGAAACAATTTTCTCTCCTTAGCTATGGATAAATAGCAGATAAAGGGTCTCTAGCCTTCTAGATAAGGTAAACCATACAAACACACACACACACACACACATACATATATATATATATATATATATATATTGAGGCACATGTGATGTAATGTCTATTGTTGTAGGAAATGGGATTGGCAAGCTGTGTTCAAACGCTAGAAAAGACTGTTTACATTGCCCTTCACTCTAATGTCCTTAGAAAAGGCATGAACCCATCTGTTCTCCCTCAGCTATTTACAATAGTAGAGTAGTCCAAGTTCTTTAGTCCCTGGAAAGCAACTGGTCTAGAAGAAGGAAAATTATGAATTCAAACCAACTGAACTCTGCTTAGAAATTAAATTTGTGTCACATTCTGCACATATCACAGTGGTTGATAAATATATGCTATAATATTTCTAGGTTTTAAATACAGAGAGGATATTTTAAAACTATTTTGAAAATGAGAAATCATAAACAATCATTATTATTACATAATGGATATTATATATACTAGCTGAAAAAACAGGTTCTGTCTTAGTCTTTTTGACTTGCATTCCTGGTCCACTGAACTGGGGTACACTTCGGACAGCCTTGTTGCCTGATACACAGATCAGGTTGGGTGTATCCTGGCTAATAGAATTGTTTGATCATTTAACTGTGTGTAAACAAATGACTGATGTTTAATAGAATTGTTAGTAATGCATAGCAATATTTGGAACCATTTAACTTTGTTGACTTATGCTAAGCTGAATTGTTTGAAATGGAACTGTTTGATCATAGGGCTGTGTGTGAGCAGATGGCTGGTGTTTAATTAAATTGTTGGTATTGAGTAGCAATACTTGAAAACATACAATTGTGTGCAAATGAATGATTAATAATAAATAGAATTATTCATATGAGATAGAAATAAGTGAAACCATTTAACAGTGTGCCAAAAAAAATGAACTCAGGCTTGTTTAAAGATGTTATCTACAAAATGTGCTTAGAAATCATATATTTAATGTATATGTATAAAAATGATTTGGTATTAAATAACCCACAATGGTTGATATGCCATAAAATCAAACCAAACCAAACCAAACCAAACCAAACCAAACTAGCTGAAAACTTATTCTATAGTTATGATTTTAAGCTGGTTTCTCTAAAGGCTTAAATGAAGACTTTGGTCCCTATATAAGATTACAGATTTGAACTCTTGTGGAAATTTTATTGGTAAATAGGTTTATTGAATGGAGCGCCAACATTTCAGGGTCAATTCAGGGCCTATTTTGTATTGTCTTTCTTTTACTGCTGGTTAACTTTTGTGTTCGGTGAAAATCTGTGTGTGGCAGAGGAGTTTTGATCTGATTGACTGGGGTCTCTGGAAGGGGTGCTGTTGCCCTCATCAGTTGAAAACAGGAGGCCTTAGAATTAGGCTGCATTTTTTACTCCTCAACTCAAATGGAGCTGAGTAACAAGAATTAAGTTCTCTTCAAGAATTTAGTGTTTCTTTCAGAATTCTAAAAGAGAATTCAAAGAAGGCTTGAATACCAAAAAGAAAAGAAAAGAAATAAGAAGAATCAATGATTTCAGTTAACTCCAACAACTACAAAAGTGTCAGACACCATTACTTGCTCTTTCAATAGAGAAGACAACCAACAACATAAAAAAAAAGAAGAAAGAACATTATAAGAGACATTATCTCACAGAAGAAAGAAAGAGTGGCTTTTTATTATAAGAAAAGGAAAAAAAAAAAGAACATTTTTAGGGACTTGGTCTCTAAGAAAAAAAATAGGAGAAAAAAAGGACATTTTTAAGGACTTGGTCTCTAAGAAAAAAAAAGAAAACATACACGTGTGAACCCTTGATTAACTGGAGGGAATAAGTAGTGATTTCTTTCACTGTTTTGTGAGTGTAGCTGTAGGTGATAGATTTTTTATAATTTTTTTACTTCTTTTTTGTATTTATGAGTTACTTGTCATATTTGCATTGGGACACATATGCAACTAACTGGAGTGTCCTTCTGTTTTTCATAATAAACTACTTTGAATTTTAAACAAGGATCCCTCTCCCCCTTATTTTATTTTATTTTATTTTTGACTTCATATTTTTTGTCATACTATTTTTGTTACTAGTGCCCTATTATATTATCTAAATAAAACTGCAATACTCTGTATCAATTGAATCATCCGTTTGTGAAGTAACAAGGGAAAAATTCAATGATTTAAATTTTATGCTAAATAAACAGACCTTAAATTCAACTTTTCCACTTTTTATTGCAGTAATAAATACAGGTACAACACCAAACTATGTTTTTCATGAGGAATTATAAGTTAATAAATGGTACTGAGAGTTTAATGTTGAAGTTTATTCAAATTATATACAATAAATAACCATTTAAAGAATTTTAAATAGGTAATATGATTGTTTTTAGATGATTGATTGATTGATTTTAATGGCATGTCAACCTGACTGGGTTATTTTATGCCAAGAAGTAAAAGAATGGCATTCATTGTATTTTCATATTTACATTTTTTGTATTGTTGTTTCTTAAGAGTTTTTCTTTGCATATGGTTCTATTACATACAAATAATTTTCAAATAGATTCATTTGACCCTTTGCTGGGATTCTAACAGGCGCTAGCATTCTGGATCAGAGTGGACCTGGGAGTAATGGCAATGAAGGAGTACTCCACACTCTTCTGAGCCCAAGAACTGGAGATGCAGTTTATTGTCACACTTAGGACATCACTTTCTTAGGGGGAAGGGGTTACCTCTCTGCAGGGAAAACATTTGAGATATTTTAAGCCTTGCTGACTTGGCTAGTTTAGAACAAACAGAACAGTTGTAATTGGATATGAGATTAATTTTGTCACAATTATCTCTATGGTAAAGCACTTGATAATCACGGGGTGTTAAACATTTACTTAAAGTAGTGGTTGCATTATCATGTGTCTCGGTAGCGCAGTAGGCAGCGCGTCAGTCTCATAATCAGTAAATCAATGCAGAGTAATCTGAAGGTCGTGAGTTCGATCCTCACCCGAGGCATTTAATTTTTTCTTGAAATGTTAAAACAACAATAGATATGAGTGGAAATGAAAAATTAGGGATGAGAAATTTTGTTTTTTTGAAGCTTTCTGGATGGTTTCAATTCCAAACTTGATTTATTATACCATTATTCTGAAACAATTTTTCAAGACAAAAAAAGAAAAAAATCTTTTTCAGATTCCAACAGAGTCAATGCACAGTTTTTAAGAAACACTTGAAATTCACCACAAAAAACTCATTATTTCATAATAATAATTATATATACTAGGTGAAATTATATATACAACCTGATATCTTTGGTTTAAAAGAAAATTTATATTTTATGCATACAACATTATTTTTAACTTTAAAGAGCCATTTGCCAATGTCTATTACTAGTTGGTTCAAATAATTTTGAATGTTGATTGTTTATGAACTCTGACAAAATTTTATGATTATTTTGAAAATGATAAATCGCAAAAAGTATTATTATTACATAATCCTAATTACATAACTAGCTGAAAACCCACCCTATAGTCTTAACTTTTGGTTGATTTCTGGAAAAATTCTAAATTGGTTTTTAAAGCAGTTTGGCAATGTCAATGCTGCAGCTGCCTCTAATGCCATCGCCACCACAACTGAAGTCAGTATTTTTTATCTTATAAAAGAATTTGATCTGAATCAATGAATTTAAATGCATGTCAACCTGTTTAGGGTTATTTCATGCCAAGAGGTTAAGGAATAACGTACATTGTTTATATTTTGTGTAGTTATTAGTTTTTGTACATGGTTATATGATTTTAAGTATTCCTATCAAATAGAAATAATTTGCAAACAGATCTATTTGACCCATAGATATGTGGGATTTGTTGCCGTAAGATATCTGACTCCATATTTTGGTTACACTGTTTCACCCCACGTTGACTGGATGGCGCAATGCCTTGCCCAAAGAAAGTCCCAAAAGAAATATACAAAAAGAAAAGATAGAAACAGAGAAGAGACGAAAACATTTCTTCCATACTTTCCTTTATTTACTTGGTGAAGGGACTAACCAACGCTATGTCCCAAGACGTAGCGTGGTGCCCAAAACACCAGACAGCAAAATGGTGTTGTTGGTTCGACAGACACTGCCTGAAAAAGAAAGATGTTATCGTTTCCTTTTTCAAGGGGAAAAATCCTTTTTTCTTTTACGCATGCGTCATCTCCTTTTCTGTTAAAGACCTCTGGGAGTTTCTTCAAATTTAATAGTTTTCTTTTTATCTATTTATTTATTTTTTCAAATTTAATTTTTTATTTATCTATTTGTTCCCTACAGATGTAACCTTAACTCTGGGTCTGAGTGCCTCGCTATCAAATGCAGTTTTGTGTCATACCCTGGACACCTCTTTTGGGGGATAAATTACCACTCAGCAAGAAATACAGTGAGCATCTTCTAAGCCCCGCCAACATAGCCAGAATCTTTGAATATAAGTTTTATATTTTTTAACATTCTTTATAAACTCAGGATGAATTAAGTACAGGTTTAACAGAAGCTGCAAGTAATTTACAAGCAGTAAGAAATTTATAAGACTTACTTGTATTTCTTCAGTTTGTGCTATGGAACAGGAATATCAAGTTGTAAATGACAAAGAATAGAGGAAAAGTAAATAAGACCTTAAGGCTGGATGCCACAAACCTTACATTCAAAGAATATCTATCTCCAATTTTATCACCCTAATGTATTTGCTTGGTGACAGAAAATTATCGTTTCTTGATTTATCTCTTCCACCTGCAAAACTAGGTCAGGTTTTAAAGGCAGTCATCCTAAAGGAGTTTCTTTCTGAGTTTCAAACTTAGAATATTTTAACAAGTTTTCTTCCCTAGTTTGGTTTGGTTTGCTTTTACAGCACATTAACTCTTGTCAGGTGATCAAATGCCAAATTCATTTTTTCTCAAACAATTGTAAGCTTTCAAGTAACTAATAATATTTATTTCAAAACAATTATATAGTTTCTGATAACTTCATATTTGATGATAATCAATTGTTAACACATAGTTATATGGCTTCAAGTATTCCTATCCAATACTAATAATTTTTATGCCATTATATAATTTCAGTACTGGTCCATTGGCCTGGGAGACCAGGGTTCAATGCCAGGTCAAGTCATAACTCAAAAATGGTTCTTGATGCCTCTTTGCTTAACACTCAGCATTATAAGATAGTGATCAAAGGTGGAGCTATCCTGGGAAAGGCGTAATGCCGTCCCTGACATCTCGGTATAGTTGATAATGAAAGAGGAAGCCTTTGGGTCATCCTCAATTATGGTTGCCAACAACAACATATAATTTCAAGTAACTAATTGTAATCATCATCACCATCAGGTTGTACTGATAGCATGGAGTTTCCTGACTCTCACTCACCAACTGTTCTAATCATCCATCGCTTCTAGAAGGTCACCCACACTGCATTCAGTGTCTGCACATAGCTGTTGTATGTAAGTTTTTGTTGATCAGTCAACACTGGCGCATCCATGTGTAGGAATCAATAATAGAATATCACTTAGGAGTTCATTCTTGCTTCTTAAGCAGAACCTGACTAGTCTTGTTTGCCTTACGTGGATGGTTTGAGATGGGAGGTAAGTGGCCGTACAGCTGCTGTTTTGTGAGCCGCTGTTTCCATGATCTGTTCAAAACAGCACATAGCATCATTGTGTAGTTTCTATCCAGCCCATGCTTTTTGTTAGAGTCCAGGTGGTTCATCCTTACAGTAGTACTGACACAGCCACAGATTGAATAAAAAACCCATTTTAACAGTGTAGTAATAAATAAAGTTGGCAACTTTAGTCGAGGGCGACCTGAAGGCTCCCTTTTCAATAGCTATTACACCGAGGTGTAGAGGAGGGCACTACTCCTTTCCCTGGATTGCTCCACTTTACCCTTGATCCTTACTTTATAATGCTGAGGGTTAAGCAAGGCGTCATCAAGTACTATTTTTTGAGTCTTGGGTATGACTAGACCTAAAGTTGAACCCCAGTCTCCCGGACCATTGGCGAACACTTTACTCATTAGGCTATGCCTCAGTTTTACTAGTAATAAATAAGGTGTCAAAAATACCTCTAAGGCTAAGTAGTTGAATAAAAACCTTTAAAAAAAAGAGAGAAATTAAACTTATACCTTAGTTGTTATTTACTATTGTTGTATAGCCATAATAATATCAATAACAACAATAATAATACAAATACAAGCAGTACGAACGAGTTTATTTCTTTCTACCTTTAGTCCTTGGCGATGCTCGGAGAAAGATACAAATCATAAAAGCATATGCTAACCATACTATGCTGACTCCCCCCCCCCACACACACACACGGCATATGTTGTGATGTTTAAGATTTCAACTCATCTCTGCTGGTCAAGACCCAAACTGATCAGCTTTGATCAGATCTGAAAAACCCAGTCACACACTTCAATGGTTGAACGTCAACTACCTATCTGTTCAAAATCTTAAAAATCTCAGGACATCTCTTCTAGGCATAACGTCATCCACCCACTCAATTCACTCCAACAGCCATCCAGCCCCATTTCCTGTCTGGGGGTTTATTATAACAGATGATGATTGTCATATCCTTTCCACACAGGCACCATCTGATTATGCACCTGAGCTAAGAGACGCTGAGTTGTTCAAAGCCTTACCAAAGTAAATGATAAAATATGATTAACGAAAAATAAAAATATAAAAAAATCATTACCTTAATTATATAACACTATTATTAGCTTAGTTTGGCAAGAAGTATGGAGTACCAGAGAGAACTAAACTCACTGAAAATGGTCTGCTAGCCCAGGTCACAAAACATTACACCACATGCTGCCAGTGAAACTTAATGATAGTTTATTATCTGCATAAAGTGTTCCTTGCACATTTTTGCCCACACAAGACCCTTATTTTATACTGTAATTGTCAGTATTTTTGCTGTTTGGTAGTTTTGGGTTCCCTCTTTTTATATCACACCATTGCTTTGGTGGTCATTTTCTGGGTCTTCTGTGGAAAATTGTTCTGGCTGTTGAATTATTGTCTTGGTATAAGCCATAAACAATTTTTTGCCTGGAATAAATAACCATCAACATTGCATTTTGGGAAAAATGAATTTTTTTAATTACAATAAAAAACCAAACTCATGTAAGCCTTTTAATGCAACATTTCAAGCAAGGAGAGAACATCTTCACAATGGTGGAATTTCAATTTGAATTTACCAATTTGGAACTTTACCCTTTTATGATTTTAATCCTAAACAGGATTATATAATCTTTATTGATCTAGGACTTGATATGAATCATTTGTAAGTTAACAGCTACTAAACCCTTTTCACTAGTTTATTCTCTGTGTTACTATTTAATATGTCCCATCTTCAAACACAGGTAGATTACTGAAGCACCTTTTTTTGACCTGGACTAGCTTTTGTCATCTGCTAATGCATGGGTAAAGCCAAAAGTAGCCCAAGTCCTTGCACCCAGTGTCACAAGTTCCAACCTTTTTTTTATCCCACTTATCCTTTTAAAAAACAAGAATGCAGCTGAGAAAGATGAACAAATCCCACAAGTTAATCTCAATACCAAGGCCAGGAAATGTAAATTTTTTTAGGATCATCAGTCACGTTAGAAAAATTTTTTTTGCCTGAATATCTGCAATGGGTTTAGTAGCTTTGCTAAATTCAATATTAATATTTTTTTGGTTTAAACTGTATGAGAAAACTTCAAAGGAAGTATAATTGGTGACATAATAATTGTGCCCACACTCCTTTCATAATTATAAATAAAGCTGTAATAGCTCAAATTTTCGTGGAAATTTTATGTGCCTTTTTTCACAAGAAATGTAATAATAGATTTGAAAAAATGTGCAGTTATACCCACAAAAAAATTTAATTTTAATATCAAACAATAATACCAAAAAACATGAAACAAACATTTATCATAGGACAAAATTATTGGCCCTCTTGCTTCAATAATGAATTGCATAACCTTTATTCTCAATTATTGCTGTCAATCATTTTTGATAGTTCCTGATCACATAACAAAACACACTGATACATATTTTGTTTATTTCTTCCCCGTAAATAGCTTCTAGTTCTTCCAAATTTGAAAAATTTCTGTCTTCTACATTTTTCTTCAAATAGGCCCAAATTGCAGAAGCCATCGAGCAATATTATTTTATAATTTCCGTAGAAATGGGGTGGAAGTGAATAGCTTTAGACTGCACTAATTTTTAGAAAAATCTATAACAATGAATATACTTATTATTCCCAAATTGTTCAAATTTAAAAAGGGAATTAATTATCTATTGTAGATTCAGTAAGTATTTACAAATATTCACATTTTCTTAAAATATATACAAATATTCATTTGGAGCAAATTATTCAATTGTAAGTGACAACATTTGCTAACAATAAAGGAAATTTTTTTTTGTTGAAATGAAGTAGTGAAAATGCGACAAGTACATCAATGTACAAAGATAATTTCTTTTTATAACAGTTGAAATTCTATTAACCAAAGAGATCATTACTAAATTACAAACAGAATGAAGAAAATTTGTTTGAGTTATTTTCTCTTGACTATAGCTTCAGCCTCACTTTGAATTCTGCTATTTTTGCATAATCATGAGAATAATATGCTGTCAACCTGGAATGGGAAGACTTGTTAGGGTCCTATCTATGGGTCAAATAGACCTGTCTGAAAATAATTAGTATTAGAGAGGAATACTTGAAATCGTATAACTGTATGCAAATTATATGTATTAAGAATGGTAACTTGTAGCAGTAATTGTTCATTAATTATTATTATTACTTGTAACTCAAAACCATATATCATAATGGCTAAAGTGCTATTGTGGAGGTGCCCGTGGTGTAATGGTTATCATCGTAGGAAATGGACACGGCGACACAAGTTCAAATCCTGGACCAGGCTAATTGCATTTCACATAGCACTAATACCCTTGGGAAAGGTATGAATCCATTAATTCTCCCTCCAGCTATGGGTAAATAGTAGGACAGACTGGGTTCTTCAGCCTTGGTAAGGCAACTAGTCTAGGAGAAGGAAAACTCTGACTTCAAACCTATTAAACTCCGCTTAAAAATTGACCTTGTGTCATATTCTGCCCAAGCGGAGGAGTTGGTAAATATGATAATGGCTAAAGTGCTGAACTATGATCTAGAAATAAGTGGTTTGAACTCTCATTACATTATTATGTTCACTTTTGGACAAATACACTTTAGAAAAATATGAACCCTCTTATCCACCCCCCATCCTGCAACTATGATTGAACTGTTGCTGTTCTTCTACAAAGATGGTTTCAGATTTAAATAACCCATAAAGGTTGATATGCTATTAAACAAAGAAAACAAACCAAAACAAACCAAACCAAACCTTGAAATTATATAATTGCTTTAAAAAGGTTAAATTTAGAATTAAATAACCCAATAAGAATTGATCTGCCATGAAACCAACCAAACCACTAACCATAAGAAAAAAATGTTGTTACCCATATAACTTTTTTATTCAACTTAGAGGAGTCTCTGTGGTGTAATGGTTAAAGTGATATACAGCAGTCTCAAAGTAAGTTTGAATTCCAATCATGCTATTACATTCACTTTCAAACTAATACCCTTGGGAAAGGCATGAACCCCCTTATCCCTCTATGTTGGACTGCAACATTGTAGTGAGTGAGTTTGAACTCCAATTGCTCTATTACATTTGCTTTCAGACTAATACCCTTGAGAAAGGCATGAACCCCCTTATCCCTCTATGTTGGACTGCAACATTGTAGTGAGTGAGTTTGAACTCCAATTGCACTATTACATTTACTTTCAGACTATTACCCTCGGGAAAGGCATGAACCCCCTTATCCCTCTATGTTAGACTGCAACATCATAGCGAGTTCCATCTCTAGTCATGCTATTACATTCACTTTCAGACTAATACCCTTGGGAAAGGCATAAACCCCCTTATCCCTCTATGTTAGACCACAACATCATAGTGAGTTCCATCTCTAGTCATGCTATTACATTCACTTTCAGACTAATACCCTTGGGAAAGGCATGAACCCCCTTATCCCTCTATGTTAGACTGCAACATCATAGTGAGTTCCATCTCTAGTCATGCTATTACATTCACTTTCAGACTAATACCCTTGGGAAAGGCATAAACCCCCTTATCCCTCTATGTTAGACTGCAACATCATAGTGAGTTCCATCTCTAGTCATGCTATTACATTCACTTTCAGACTAACACCCTTGGGAAAGGCATAAACCCCCTTATCCCTCTATGTTAGACTGCAACATCATAGTGAGTTCCATCTCTAGTCATGCTATTACATTCACTTTCAGACTAATACCCTTGGGAAAGGTATGAACCCCCTTATCTCTCCAGCTATAGGTTAAATAATATACATAATGTTCTTCAACAAGGATCACTTTACCATTAAATAACCCACAAAGGTTGATATACCATTAGACAAACAAAACCAAACCAAACCCTTCGTATCAAAGAGATAAAAAGATATCAACATGGGTCTGGTTTGGTTTCTATGTTTAATTGCATATCAACCTTCATGGATAAGAGACTGACCAAAGATATAGAAATTATTAAACAAAGGTTGAAGTGAACAAGATAGCTAAAAGGAAGTAAGCAAATTATTAAAATGTAGTGGTTGCCTTCTCACCCCATCTGTGAACCTGTGACCTATCAAGAGAACTCTTGCGGTAAGTGTGAGAAATGGTCACATAAGAGTCAGGAATTTTTTTAGAGGGTCAGCAAGTCAGTTTGTGAGTGACTGGTAGAGACCAAGTATGTATTTACCAACCCCTCCACATGGGCAAGATGTGACACAAGGTCAATCTTTTTAAGTGGGATTTAACTGGTTTGAATTCAGAGTTTTCCTTCTCCTAGACTAGTTGCCTAACCAAGACTAAAGAACCCAGTTTTCCCTACTATTTAGCCATAGCTGGAGGGAGAATAATTAGATTCATAGCTTTCCTAAGGGTACTAGTGCTATGTGAAATGCAATCAGCCTCATCCAGGATTTGAACTTGTGTCACAGTGTCCATTTTCTATGACAATAAGCATTACATCACAGGCACTTCCTAACAGAGAACCACAAAAGAGATTAAATTTCTGAGCTAGTGAAACTGACCTCCCCTTCATGTCTCCCTGTTTTTGTGGCCAGCCTGGGGGAGATTGAACTACACTTATAAAGTGAGTGGTATTTTTCTGTGACTATATGTCTGCATTTTCCTTTTTTCTGGTGGGAACCTATCTTTGTCTCAGACAACTTTTTTCAAGAAATCAGCAATGTGACATTATGCAAAAGATTAATAGAACAGTGCCCAAGAAATAACAAGTGCTGTGGGAAATGGGTTGACTGAAGATGTAGAGATGAAATAGGGGTGTTTGATTTATCATTTTCCATTATTTTGGGTTGATTATTTCATACGGCCATATCACACTGAAAACACAGGTTTTTGTCCGATCATCGAAGTTAAGCAGCATTGAACCTGATCAGTACTTGGATGGGTGACCACCTGGGAATACCAGGTGCTGTAATAGCACTTTAACCATTGGCCTAATGGGTAGAATGTTCATCAATGGCCTGGGAGTCCAGGGTTCAATCCCAGGTTGAGTCATACCAAAGACTCAAAAAATGGCACTTGATAACTCCTTAATAATTAGCATTATAAGGTATGTATCAAGAGTAAAGTGGAGCAATCCAGGGAAAAGAGTAGCATCCTCCCCTACACCCCTGTGTTGTAGCTATTGAAAAAGGAGCCTTCAGTTCTTCCTCAATTACAGTCACCAACTTTACTTTATTTCTTGCCAAATTCAATAGAGCAGGCTTTGCAGCTGGAGAGACATACTGAAACGTTTATCAATCACTGATAATCTTCCTTTTTTGACAGCTATTCATGAATAAAATTTGAATCGGTAAAGGGTCTCATCCACTGTTTCTTCTTCGCTGTATAGTCGCACAACACAAAATTATGTTGAACAGTAAAATTTGAATGCTATGTAGAAATTTCAAAAGTTTCAGATTAAGATAAAAGGCTTAATGATAAAAATATTTAACCAAACAACCAATTGTTGGATAATCTAACATTTGTTTTATAAACTTTAAACAAAATAAAATCAATGGTTGTTTCAAAAATAGAAATATTCTATTTCTTCAGCTACTTACCGGTTTATTGGTATCTGGTATACTAATTTATATTTGCAACTTTGGCATGATGGTTAGAGTGTTCGCCAATGGCCCGGGAGACCTGGGCTCAATCCCTGGTCGAGTCATACCAAAGACTCAAAAAATGGTACTTGATGCCTCCTTGCTTAACTCTCAGCAATATAAGGTAGGGATCAAGGATAAAGTGGAGCAATCCAGGGAAAGGAGTAGCGCCCTCCCCTACACCTCAGTGTAGTAGCTATTAAAAAGGGAGCCTTCGGGCCTCCCTCCTCAACTAAGGTCGACTATCATTATTCATGTTGTTACTACTATAAATAGAATCAATGAATTGCTGAGAGTTTGGATTGGTTTTATGGCATATCAGCTATTGTTGGTTATTTGATGCCAAATCCGGTTTATCATATTTACCAATCCCTCCGCTTGGGCAGGATATGACACAAGGTCAATTTTTAAGTAGAGTTTAACAGGTTTGAATTCAGAGTTTTCCTTCTCCTAGACTAATTGCCTCACCAAAGCTGAATAACCCAGTCAGTCCTTCTATTTACCCATAGCTAGAGGGAGAATAATTGGATTCATACCTTTCCCAAGGGTATTAGTGCAATGTGAAATGCAATCAGTCTCGTCCAGGATTTGAACTCGTGTTGCCATTTCCATTTCCTACAACAATAACCATTACACCACTGGCACCTCCAAATCTGGTTTATTCGTATATATTAGATATATATGAGTTGTAAACAAGTCAACAAATTTAAATAGTTCCAAGTATTGCTATGTTTCACTAACATAAGTCATTTGTTTACACACAGTTAAATGAGCAAACAGTTTTATTTCTTACAATTCAATTTAGAATAAGAAAAAAAAGTTAAATTGTTCCAAGTATTGCTATGTATCACTAACATAAGTCATTTGTTTACACACAGTTAAATGATCAAACCGTTCTTTTTCAAACAATTCAATTTAACATGAGTCATTTGTTTGCACTCAATTTTAATGTCAAACAATTCAATTTGACCCACAGATAGTACCTTTTCAGGTGCTACCACTCCAGGTCAGAATGGAACAATGGCAATGAAGGAGTATTCCACATTCCCCAAAGCTCCAAAACTGGAGACTCACTATCAGAATGTCATATCTACGATACTCATTGAGGGAGTCTTACCTCACTGCAGAGATGCAGTCAGTGTATTCTCCAGGCCCAGCTGATTGGGCTGGCTGAGAGTATGATTACTTATTATTTTGTTAAGTGAATTCCTTTGCATTATAGTTTATGACTTTGTTGTAAGTTAAAGCTTCTAAGATTGATCAAATAGACATTTACAATTCATATCTATCTACCATATATACTTGTGTATTAGGCCTGGCATTGACCGACAATTTACACATACAAAGTTTGTATCCTGCACATGGCACAACCCCTAAATATTAGCCTGAAATATAGGTCTCAGAAAGTTGTGTGATATGCAAATATATATGCTATCGATCTGTCTGTCCCAGTCTGTTTATATCTACATACGTGGCTCCTTCAATAAGTTTCCAGACTTTTTTTGTACAGGCATTGAAAATTGTCATAGACTCTTGACAATTCAGTATGTTATTGCTATACATCTTATGAGATGACTGACCAATTTTTATGATTTCAGGTTCAAATGAAGAGCTACAGCAGCAATTGGAATACATCCTATTAAAGCCGGATTTTCACAGCTGGTGAATTTCAAAAATGCAATCTGGACGTGAGAACACTTTAGAAGAACAATATGCAATAAAATTCTGTTTTAAACTTGGAAAAAATGCTACAGAAAGATATGGACCATGCTTCAGACTGCTTTTTGACCATCTTGCATGAATCGAGCATCAGTTTTTGAGTAGCATAAGAGATTCAACGAAGGCAGGGAGTCTGTGAGGGATGATGAGAGGTGTGGGAGGAGTAAGGAAGTCAATACACCAGAGTTGATTGGCCAAAGGGTTAGGGTTAGGGTTACTATGTTGAGGTTTTAAGGGAGTTCAGGAAGAGATTTCTTGAGAAGAGGCCAGCACTCTTCAAATCGGGTCTGTGGCATTTCCAGCAGGACAATGCACCAGTCTACAACTCCATCCTTGTCACAGACTATTTGACCAAGATGGGCATCAAAACAGTTCCTCACCCTGCCTATAATCCAGACTTTTGGTTATTCCCTAAGCTCAGAGGTTGTCATTATGAGACAATTGAGGAAATGAAAGAGGCTGCGATGAAGGTCATTGACATGCTCACACAAGAGGACTTCCATGGGGCCTTCCAGAAGTTGTTGGAATGGTACAAGTGCGTTGCAGCCGGAGGAGATTACTTCGAAGGAGACTAGAGTTTCATGTGTGTACTATCAATAAAAGTGCCCATACAAAAAAAGTCTGGAAACTTATTTAATGATCCTCATCTCTATCTAATCCATCTCAGTCTGTTCATATGTATACATGTATGTATATATGTATCTATCAATATATCTATCTATACTTATATGTATGTATGTATGCATGTATGTATCTATCGATTTCAGCCTGTTCCTATCAATCTATATTTGTTTGTACATACATATCTATCTATCTATCTCAGTTTGTATTTATCTCTCAATCTGTTTATGTGTATGTATGGATGGATGGATGGAGGCATCCATGCATATCTATCTATCTATCTATCTATCTATCTCAGTTTGTATGTATGTATGTATGTATGTACCTATCTACCTACCTATCAATCTACCTCTCTATATATCAATCTAAGTCTATTTATATGTATGTTTGTTTCTATCTATCTATCTATCTATCTCTCTATCTGTCTTAGCCAATTCATATCTCTTTATTTCAGTCTGTTTATATGTTTGTGCATATCTATCTATCTATCTCAATTTGTTCGTATCTATTTATCTATGCAAATCATGCAAGGTAAGAAAAAATTAACAAACAGCGAAAATGGAAGTCGGTGTTGTACACCAGGGATGAAGGAAAGCAACGACAAGATTTATTCATAAAAATATAAACTTCTTTTCTCCTTGTCTTTTATCACAAATTGTAAGTCATGGTGACAGAATAGTTACATGAGGGGAGAGTCGAGACTGCTAAGATATATACCCAGACTGAAATATAGAATCTTTAGTGAATCACTCCTCATTATTCCTGCTTTCATGAGATTGGTACAGGACTGACTTAAAATATTTAATCATTGTTGCTTCTTTTTCATTTTTCTTTCAAGAGACTGGTACAGGTCAAACTTATCTATTCAGTTCAGCTTCTATAACTAAGGATCATTCCTCCTTTTGACTTAGCGAACCTGTTTCTTCACATTTCTCTACATTATCTTGGGGATTTAATCATCTTAGCTTCTATCTGCCCTCTGCCATGGACCCTTCACAAGTCTCCCCTATTTTCTTCTGGGATCATACCCATTTTTGATTTAGTGAGTCTTGTTCATTTCAGACTTTTTTCTAACTCTTAACCTTTGACAGTCTACCCACCCTCACCAGAAACGATGTGATGTCTACTCTCTCTCTCTCTCTCTCTCTCTCTCTCTCTCTCTCTCTCTCTCTCTGCTTTCCCTGGAGTAAAAATCTTCAATTGTTTTATAATTTTTCTTGATGCCAAAGCATTTTGTGGTGACTCTTCCTTCTGGCATTCCACCCATGCAATTCATATGGCATTTTCACTCTCTCTTGCTTACCTTAAGACACAGTTGCATCCTGTTTTGATATCTATGTAACCAATGAAGCTTATCAAAGGTCAAATATCTAACATAGCCAGGGCACACATTTAGATGAAAGGATAACACATAGTACAAAAAGTTAGGAAAATGGTGCCAAATTAGTAACTAGAAATAGTTGGAAAAGACCTGATTGAAAATAGACAGCCAAGACAACAAAGCTTGCTGATAAGACATGGTTGAAGCTGACACAAATATGGTCATCACCAAAAGAACTTGGAAAGGATTTTGTTCAAGAGTGGAAAAATATCTGGTCATAATGATTATCATCATAATGATCCTTTGATTTCATTTTCTATCAATGAGTATTCAGGTCTTACCTTGCCCATTTGGCTGGGGCTGTAAAATACACTGACTGCTTCTCTGCAGAAAGGTAAGACCCCTACCCCACAACGAGTATCCTGGATATGACACTAAACAATCTGATGGTGAGGCTTCAGTAGTGCTGGAGCTTTCGGAAATGTGCTGTACCCCTTCATTGCTATTGCTCTCATGTCCACTTTGGCCCAGATTGATAACACCTGATATGGTCCTATCTACGGCTCAAATAGAACTAAACTGTGTATTTATGCTAAATTGAATTTTTTTAAATAGAACTTCAGGCCGAAGTGACAATCCCTACACAAAGCTCATACACGCCATCAATCAAGGGTTCTTTCATAAACGTTCTCTCACAGAACCTGATATGCGCGACCTCTTGGAGGTATGACACCGACTCAGCACTGACAGAGGCCTAGTGATAATGGACGGAGGAACCATCATACTGAAATCCCTCAGAAGAAAAACACTACATTGCCTGCATGCAGCCCACCAAGGCATCGACAGCATGAAAGCTAGTGCCAATAATACTGTCTATTGGCCTGGCATGAATGCATCTATCCACAACTTTAGAGAGAATTGCCCAACTGCGTATTTATGCTAAACTGAAATGTTTGAAATAGAACTGTTTGACACTGAAATTGCATACTAATGCTAAACTGAACTATTTGAAATAGAACTGTTTTTAAATAGAACTAAACTGTGTACTCATGCTAAACAGAATTGTTTGAAATAGAAATGTTTTTGACATTTAACTGTTTGTAAACAAAAACTATACTTATACTAAACTGAATTGTTTGAAATTTAATTCAGCATTAAATGACCCGAAAAGGGTTAATACACAGTAAAACAAAACAACCAACAAAACAGGTCTTACCAAAAGTCCTAGGGATGGTGACCATGCAATACAAGAAATGACTTTTTAGGTGTTACTTATGCTAAAATAATGAGTTTTCTTTTTCTGGTTACAATCTATGAGTAGATTAAAATGCTACAAAAGAAATTAGACAATTCAAAGCATTTCAAGAGGTATGAGGTTTTAAATTGTTCCACAAAGTTCATTTTTTCGATAAAATTTCAAATATTATTCAAATATCTATTATTGTTTCTGGTAGAATAGCATCTGTACTTTACAATTCAACCTACTAAATTGGCCAATTTGAAGAATTGACAGAGATATAAGACTTTAAATATGACAGAAATTTGGGCTTAAAAACATACATGACATTATACATTTTTACAACAAAATCTAAAATGTTGATTTTTATGGTAGTTTCTTGTCAAATAGGATCTGTACACTACAATGCCACCAAAGGGAGTTCCCACTTCAAAAAATTCACCAAGAAATAAGGCTTTTTTCTTTATTTAATAGTTTATCAACTTTTGTCGGTTATTTAATACCAAAACCATTCTTGTAGAAGAACAACAGTAGTACTAACCCATAGCTAGAGGGATAAGGGGGTTCATACCTTTCCCTAGGATACTAGTCTGAAAGGGAACATAATAGCATGACTGGAGTACAAACTTACTTACTTCAGGCCACAGTTCAGAATTTTAAACGTTATGTCATGGAGACTCCACCTTTTAAAATTTCCTTAAGATACACACAGTAAAAGTGAGAGCAATATTTGGCACTTTGTTCAGCTGTCTCTAAATTCACTAACTCTCATTTTGAATATTTCTAGTGGTCCAGCGACTACCAGGTATCATTTTTGCTTTCAGTTATTACAGACATATTAATCAAGAGATGTTTTATTCTTAAACTCTTTCACTAGTGCCTAGTCCATTGATAAATACATTATTATGTTACTACTTGCTTAGTTTTTTATACAAGCATTAGTTGGAGGTATTTTTTTTTACTGAGGTCAAAGTGACAAAATCTCTCCTCAGATCTTCTGGACTTTTCTAAGTATTCTAGCTGATATCAACAGTGCTGTGTTCAGGATGGCCTCATTTTTTCCTCTGACCTGTTTACAGTTTTTTTTCCAGGCTTTTGAGGACTGTTCCAAGGGCATCAACCATAATTAGTATCACTGTTACCTTCGTTTTCCATAGCTTCTTTAGCTCTCTGGCAAGATCCAAGTATTTGTCTATCTTTTTGCTTTCTTTCATTTTTATGCTGTAGTCTGTTGGAATGGCAAATTCTACTAAATGACAAGGTCTTTTTTTGTTAATTAACACTAAATCTTTTTTTCTTGTTAATCAATGTAAGGTCTTTTGTTCTCTTTAATTAATACTATGTTTGGTTTTCTGACTGGGGTTGTGTGACCACAAGATCGACAAGTCTAAAGACTATCTAAAACAGTGCTTGCTCAAGACTGAGAGAGTAACTTACAATTATTTACATGAGTCAGCATACTCAACCATGTACTGTATTCTTTCTGGAATAAAATACCTCTTTTTTTTTTTTTCATCATACAACGTGTGAAAGCACGTGCGATACCCTAACCTCATCAGCCGCCAACCAGGGTGATAACACAGTTTCGGTAGCTCAAGGCGGTACTGCCACTCCTGGCGCTACCAAGCAGCTTTTGCCACCGGACAGGGTATTTAAAAGAAATATATATCTATATATACACAAGATCAACTAAAAGCAGACATTACATTGGATGTTCGTTCATCTTCATTTTGGTGCAGTTTGTGATTTAAAAATCAATTGAATTGTTTCTGGAATAAAATACCTCTTATTTCATCATGTGCGTCGACCTTATGTATTTCATGACACAACACTTTTCTACATTTTGTTGTTTTACTGTTTATCCTTATATTGACATTGCTGTTATTAGCTGCTATGTTTATTCTTTTTTGCTCTTTTCAGTGTATTCCTAATGTCTTTAAATTGTTGCATCTATGCAATCCTCAATGTTGGTAAGTCCTCTTCCTCATTCTTTTCTTGACACTCATCTCTCTGGTGTAAAGTCTTGAGCAAGGGTCATCAATGTCCTTCAGGAGGTGCTCATGGTGTAATGGTTATTGTCGTAGGAAATGGACTCAGCGACTCGAGTTCAAATCCTGGACGAGAATGATTGCATTTCACATAGCACTAATACCCTTAGGAAAGGTATGAATCCAATTATTCTCCCTCCAGCTATGGATAAATAGTAGGAGAGACAGATTTCTTCAGCCTTGGTGAGGCAACTAGTCTAGGAGAAGGAAAACTCTGAATTCAAATCTGTTAAACTCCGCTTAAAAATTGGCCTTGTGTCATATCCTGCCCGACCGGAGGGGTTGGTTAATAGGATCAATGTCCTTATCCTTTTGTTGATCTGTCTGAATTCCTCCCTTGTCCATTTTAAGAAGGGTTCTCGCTAGGGAGATTACTTTGGTATTTATTCCTTTGATTAGATTTCAGCTGTAAAGTTTGGTTTTGAGAAGTTTTCTTGTTTTTCTGAGGTAATTATTTTTTACTTTTTATTTAATTATATTACTTTTTGTAAGTTTTTCACACCAGCCTTAGCTGATGGTTTTTCACTGAAGTCTGAATAACTGCAAGATTCCTTAAGTCTCCTGGACTCATCTCAGTATTCTAGCCATTCTCAACATTGCTGTAGTCTTGATGGTCTTAGCTCATCCTCCGATTTTTTAACTCTTCCAACCTTTTACCAAGTCTTAGTGGATCATTCCAAGTACACCAATTACAATTGGTATCACTGTCACTTTCATGCTTCATAACTCTTTTAGTTCTCTGAAAAGGTCTAAGTCTTTCTCTCTTTTTTGTTTTTTCCTACTTTCACTTTGTGGTCCGCCAGAACCTCACAACAAAGTTGACTATTTGGCAGGTTCTATTTTTTTGTTAACTATTACTAGGTCAGTTCTTTTGGCCAGGATATGGTGATATGTTTGTATTTTGAAATCCCTGAGAATTTTGTGTATTTCATTCTTTAGAACTGATTCTGAATTGTGCATATATCATTTAATAGTATGGTCAAATTTCAATTTCTTGCACAATTCCCTGATGTTGCTATTTTGTGCTTCTTCTTCTTCTTCTTATCATTATTATTATTATTATTATTATTATTATTATTTTAACAAGCCTTTGTGGATCTTTCCAAGTACACCAATTACAGCTGGTATCACTGTCACTTTCATAACTCTTTTAGTTCTCTGAAAAGGTCTAAGTCTTTCTCTCTTTTTCCTACTTTCACTTTGTGGTCCGCCAGGACTATACAACAAAGTTGACTATTTGGCAAGTTCTATTTTTTTGTTAACTATTACTAGGTCAGTTCTTTTGGCCAGTATATGGTGATATGTTTGTATTTCGAAATCCCAGAGAATTTTGTGTATTTCATTCTTTAGAACTGATTCTGAATTGTGCATATATCATTTAATAGTATGGTCAAATTTCAATTTCTTGCATAATTTCCTGTAAATCGAATTCTCTCCAGCCAGTGATGTCCAGTCTTGTATTGTTTTTGTGCCAATTTGCAGAATCCATTTGTTGTGATTCATCATTTCAATCACCATCACCACATAACCTACAATTCCAATTCTGTTTCATCCAATCTCTTTTCACTTTAACATAATTGGTCCTTATGTCGTTGTTTTGTGATTATTATTATTATTATTATTATTATTATTATTATTATTATTATCCAGCTTTACTTTCAGTTTCTTACAATCCTTCACTCGATCCTTTACCCAAGACCTAGCATGAGAGAAAGTAGTGATTATATGTATTCTATGTACTTATTTTTTATGTTACCTCTTTTAGGTGATATTTTTTCAGTCACATTGGAGATGAGCAGTTACTCAAAGAGTAATTATTTGCATTTTATTTTGGCTGGGACTGGCTGGTACCTTGTTAATGACTTTATATGGTCCTTTCTTGGTCATACCTAGAGCTTCGACAAGTACTGGCATGGTGGTAATTTTAAAGTGCCACATTTTTTTCAATTTCTACATCCAGATCTTTGTAGTTACTCATTTTATAATATTCTTTGAATGATATGTTATTATCTGTCGGTGCTAACATATCAATCAGAAGCCACATTTTTCTTCTATGGTCTTTAACCACTATATCTAGACTACTGTTCTTTATTTTTCTATTAGTTTGGATATCAAAGTCCCAGAGAATAGAAGTTTCTTTGGCTTCTGTTATTGGTTCTGGTTGGTGTTTATGCCATTTTTCAGATTTCAGTATTCCATAATATTAATATATTTTCAATGAATATAATGCCCTATTTCATCATGTCTTTCTTTATATTCTATCAGTGTGATTATTATTATTATTATTATTATTATTATTATTATTATTATTATTTTAATCTTTTGTTAGTTTTTCACACCAGCATTAGCTGATGGTTTTCCACTGGAGTCTGAGTGTCAGCAAGTCTCCTCAAATCTCCAGGACTCTTCTTAGTATTCTGGCTGATCTCAACAATGTTGTAGTTTGGATGGTCTCCACTCGCCTTCTTATTTTCAAATCCTCCAATCCCTGCACCAATCCTTTGGTGACTGAATTGAACACACGAGAGACAATTGGTATTACCATTACATTCATGTTCAATCGTTTCTTCAGTTCTCTGTTCCATAGTTTATTATTATAATTATTATTATTATTATTGTTATTCGATCTTTATTATTTATAATTTCTCTTGAAAATATTTCATATCACATTAAACAGATCAGGCTGCAGATACATTCTGTCTGTATCAATGAATTAATAATACCATCACTAAAAAATGTGTTAATATCTTTTTTTTAACACATGTAAGAGTTACTTTCACTTGGTTATAGCTTTTGCTTCTTTTTGTATCTTGTTATTTTATGTTTGAAAGCCTCAATATCATTGTTACTGATAATTTGTGGGGCCTTTATTATTTACCTATGCTTTGGGGGAGTATTTCATACCAAATTCAATAGACCAGGCTATGTAGTCATAGAGAGATACAGAAATGTCTATCAGTAAATGATAATCTTTTTTGACAGCTATTCATGAATAAAATTTGAATTAGTAAAGAGTTTTGTCTAATGTTCCTTCAAAAGCTGTGCATAAAAAATGTATTTTATTTTAGAATTTCAGATAACACAAGAAAAACCTTGAAAATGAACAAGAAAAGATTTACTGATTAAAACAACAAAGGCAAGAATATTGAAATTGCAACAGTATTTTAAAGAATTTTAGACAGTAGATGTAAAAAATTGAATTAACTCAATCTAAATCAACACACACACACACACACACACACACACACACACACACACACACACTTATATTCTATTTAAGATTTATTCATCCTATGAATTAAGGAAACAAAAATTTAAGAAATGAGAAAAGGAATTTTTAAAAAAAGATTCAAATGAAGTTATTTTTTCCCCAACTCCAATTCACAATAATTGATTTACTCTTTCATCAAAAAAGAGTTCAAGTCAAACTTGAAAGCATCATTTAAAACAAAATTGTATCATCAAGATGTTTGATTAGATTTCTTAATTTTTAAAAATCTCTCGTGATACAAAAGTGAAATTGCTTATCTTTTAAGTCCGTTCAAATCTTCAAAGGTAATAATTTTAACAAAAAAATTAAAATGGCCATATTATCTTGATTTTATCAGAGGAGGGAGAATAGAGGTTCAATCTGAGGATTACATTTCTGCAAACCTTAAAAGTCAGGTAACAAAATTAACTGAGCAGTTGCCATACATAGGTAGGCTTTATTATTATTTCTTAAATTTTTATCAGTTTTATGATAACTCAAATTTAAATTCAATTTCTGAATTATCTGCACAAGTTAAACTCCCTATAGCATCTTCTAGAGTAGGCATTGAACAACCTTTTTCAGATATGGCTCATCATCAGGCTGGCTACACTACTAAAAATATCAAGGTAATTTTACATTAAATGTACCTCAACTATTTTTATTACAGAAGACCATACACATCAGCATTTGCCTTAGAAATTGAGATATTTTTCTATCATTGGTAAAATCTTCTTTTCAATAAAAAATTGATGAAATAAATTGAAGGTATAATAACATCACAGACATTACTGTGATTAATACATACTGCTGCCATGATATATTATGGAATAATTAAAATAAAAAAAGAATACAAAAGAATACAAGAAAAATCAATATATTCAGTATGAATATGATCTATATATAGAAGAAAAAAATTAATTCTTTTATAGACCAGGAGCCTTCTTTTTTACTCACCACCCATCTTAAGGGTCCCATTGATCAACAAATGATATCTTTCTGTAGAATTATATATGATGTTTGTCTGGAGTAGTTTGATACAGTAACGTGTAAAAAAGATAAAACCGAAGAAAAACGACCGATTAGACGACAGATACAGAAGGGAAAGTTAAGATCGGAACAGAGAATGCTGAAGCGCCGTTTGACCGTGGTGCAATATGCATAAAGTTGGATTTAGTCGATAGCGAAAAGTCTTCGGCATGAATGAAATGCATGCGGAACTACCATTCCCGTGTGATTATTTAACATCAAGAAACGGTTACTGTAAGTGCGTAATGACATCAACGGCCAAAAGTAAACGCAATTTTAAAAATCAAAAATGGCACTAAAAATGAAGATGAATGTACAATATAATCTCTGCTGTTAGTTGATCTGGTGTGTATATATATATATACATATATATAATTCTTTTAAATATCCTGTCCAGTAGCAAAAGCTGTTTGGTAGCACCAGGAGTGGGAGTACTATCTTGAGCTACCAAAGCTGCGCTATCACCCCTGGTTGGTGGCTGATGAGGACAGGGTATTGTGCATGCTTTCACACATATGATGAAAAACAAAAAAAAAAGTTTAATCCATGATTCAAAATTTTGAATAATTGAGAATGAAATGCAACAAACAAAATTTTAATAAATGTTATTTTCCTCATGAAATTAGATGTGCCATTTAAAAAGTACTGTGAGCCACATGAGGCCCATGTGCCACAGTTTTCCCATGACTGATCTAGACCCTTTTTTAATTCTAATTCCATGGAAACTAAATGAATTTAAATTGTTTTATTTAATAACAATCACCTGTTTGCTCACAGTTATATGGTTTCAAGTATTCCTATTTAATAAAAACAATTTTTGAACAGATCTATTTGACGCATGGATAAAAACTTAACAGGTACTACCACTCTGGGTTTAGGTTCTTTGTTTAATGGCATATCAACCTTTGTAGGTTATTTAATGCCAAAGCCATTCTTCTAGAATAACAGTAGTGGTACTATTTAATCCACAGCTAGGAGGATGAGGGGGTTCATACCTTTCCGAAGGGCATTAGTTCGAAAGTGAACGTAATAGCGTGAAAGGAGTTTGAACTCGCTTACTACAATTCCGCAGTTCAGCGCTTTAACAATTTCTCCATGAGGACACCCCCTACCACCCTGGATCTTGGAGTAATGGCAATGAAAGGGTACTCCATATTTCCCAGAGTTCCAGAACTGAAGCCTCACTACCAGACAAAGTTTAGTTTCATACCCAGGACACCTCTTTTTAGAGAGTGTCCTACTCTTCAGCAGAGGTTACAGACAGCATATTCTAAGCATTGCTCATTTGGTTTGGTTTGGTTTTATGTCATATCAACTATTGTAGGTTATTTAATCCCAAATCCTCTTTATACATTTATATTAAATATATATGCTTTGTAAACATAAGCCAACAATAATTCCAAGTATTGCTATATATCTCTAACAACTCAATCAAACATCAGTCATTTGTTTACACACATTTAAATTATCTGACAGTTCTATTAAGCATAAGTCATTTGTTTGCACTCAGTTTAAATGTCATACAGTTTTATCATATTTAACCAACCCCTCCACTCGGGCAGGATATGACACAAGGTCAATTTTTAAGTGGAGTTTAACAGGTTTGAATTCAGAGTTTTCCTTCTCCTAGACTAGTTGCCTCACCAAGGCTAAAGAACCCAGTCTGCCCTACTATTTATCCATAGCTGGAGGGAGAATAATTGGATTCATACCTTTCCCAAGGGTATTAGTGCTATGTGAAATGCAATCAATCTCGTCCAGGCTTTGAACTCGTGTTGCCATCTCCATTTCCTACGACGATAACCATTACACCACGAGCACCTCCATACAGTTTTATTTTGTGTGTGAGTTTTCATACCATTGTCCTCATCTTTATTGTTGTTAGTTGAAACACAACATTTCAGCTGCTGTATTCTCCGGCCTTCCTCAGGTGTCCCTAGTTTATTTGGGCCTAGAAATGATCAATTTGGGAAATCATTTTTAAAGTTTGACAATTGATCAAACAAGGTGCTTAAGAAATATACAGTGGCCAAAACATTGTGTTTCAACGAATAACAGTAAAGATTAAGACAACAGTTCAAAACTCAAAAAATATTGCACGTTAAGCCTCATCTCAAAAATTCAGACATTATATCAAACAGTTCTATTTGACTCATAGAGAAGATCCTATCAGGTGCAATCACTCTAGGTGAGGGTGGATCAGGAAATGATGGTAAAGAAGTGGTACTCTGTATTCTCCGAAGCTCCAGCATTACTAGAGCCTCACCATCAGATTATTTAATGTCATATTAATGAACACTAATTGAGGGTGGGGTTACATCTCTGCAGAGATGCAATCAACATATTCTACAGCCCCAGCTGACTGGGCTATCATTGGGCTTAAGGATAGGTTCTGTTTGGTCTTGTTCATCTTAGACAATGCAATAGCATTAGTTTTTGTAATGTGTCCAGACTTGTTACAAAGAGAACAATACAATTTATGTGGAAGGATTATGACTTTGTGAGAAAACTCTATCATTTGGGAAGCTCAACAAGGGTATGTTTTGTATAGACCTTCTTTTTTTTTTCTTTTTTTCTTTGAAGAAATAAAAAAAAAATTACATCTCTTTCAGTTAATGTATTCATTATGAGAAAGCATTTATATAATGGACGCAAAATGTTTGTGGCTAAATGGTTACAAAACGGGAATAGTGAAAATCAAGGACTTGCACAAATAGTAAGTACACCCAAAACAGGGCCCAAAATACTAAATACTGCATTAGAGAGATAAGAAATTCAAAAAAGGGTTGATTGGTTAGTTGGTTGTATTTTATGATATATCAACCCTTGTAGGTTATTTAATACTAAATCCTCTTTATACACACACACACACACACATGATTTGTTTGGTTTGGTTTGGTTTGGTTTCTTTGTTTAATGGCATATCAACCTTTGTAGGTTATTTAATGCCAAAGCTATTCTCTTAGAAGAACAGTAGTGGTACTATTTAACCCATAGCTGGGAGGATAAAGGGGTTCATACCTTTCCCAAGAGTATTTGCCTGAAAGGGAGCGTAATAGTGTGACTGGAGTTCGAACTTGCTTACGACGATTCCACAGTCCATCACTTTAACCATTACACCACAAGGACACCTCCCTGTATGATAAGTATGATAAAAACGATACATATTACGTAATACAGGATGTGAATCGATAATGATGTAATAGTTAATGTGTATTTGGTGAAAAGTAATTTGTAAGATTATGACGATAGGTAATATGTATTATGCAATATAGGATTCGAATCTGTAATGTTATGATTTTTATTATATATTTGGTAGAAAGCAATATGCAAGATGTAAAATAATTATGATAATAGGTAATAGGTATTTCGCAATATATCCAGTTAAGATGTAATCACGTCATAGTTCATATAATTTTGGTAGAAAATTATATGCAAGATCCAAGTTTGGTTGGATTTTATGAGGGGGTTCACACCTTTTCCAAGGGTATTTGCCCGAAAGTGAACATAATATGCAACTGTAATACGAACTTGCTTACTACAATTCCACAGTCCATTGCTTTAACCATTACACCACGATGACACCCCCTATATATATGATTTGTGAGCAAATAGTTGGTTGGTAACATTTTTATCCAGCCAGAAATCATTTGTTTGCATACAGTTAAATGGTTTTAAGTATTACTATCTAAAAATAATAGTTTTATTTGCACACAGTTAAGTGGTTTCAAGACTTGCTATGTAATACTAAGAATTCAATTTCACATCAGCAGTTTGTATCTCCCTTAGAGAATGGATATGTCATTGGGGACTCATGGAGTGTCACATGACAATCAAGAAACTTGTTCTCAATCTCTTTTTGCTGTTATTCTATGAACAGGAGAAATCTTATCTCAGACCCAGCCAGGAAACATGGCTATTCAACTTTTCCTCATCAAGTAAGTCTTTTTCTATTTTGGTATCTCTTCAACATACTGCTTGTTCATGGAACAATATGTGTACATTTCTAACTGTTGGGACACGTTTGTGTATTCTCTCTTGGTTTAGTTTCTTAGTTTAAAGCATATAAACCTGCATGGGTTATTTAATGCCAAAGCCATCCTTTTAGAAGAACAGTAGTGGTACTGTTTAATCTATAGCTAGGGGGAATAAAGGGGTTCAGACCTTTCCTAAGAGTATTTGTCCAAAAGTGAATATAATGTTGCAACTGGAGTTTGAATTTTCTTACTATGATGTTGCAGTCCAGAACATTAGCCTCTATGCCACAGGAACTCTCCTGAATAATTTTTTATTAATATCATTGGAATTTATATTATATATATAGAATGTTAAATGTTCTTGGATGTACAAATGTTTTTATGTAGTCTTTCCTCTCGTAGTGTTCTGTGTTAGTACATCATGGATATCATCATTATCATCTGGTGCTAAGAGCACAGATTCCTTTGATTCTCTCTTGTCATCCATCCCTATTGACAACTTCTTTAGACAGCATTTAGTGCCCACTCAGAGCTGATGAATGTAAGTTTTTTTTGATAGACCGACTCTGCTGTGTCTATCTGTTAGAGACATAGTAGAACATTGCTTATGAGTTTATCCTTGCATCTCCAGCAGTACCCAGCATGTCTTGTTCATTGTACTAGGAGGGTCTGTGAGATGGGAGGTAAGTGGCCATACAACTGCTGTTTTGTGGGGGTGCAATTTCCAAGATTTGTTCAAAACAATACACAGCATTGTTGTATAGTTCCCATCTAGCTTTATCTCCAAGTGTTTCATTAAAGTCCAGGAGGTGCAACCATACAATAATGTTGACATGGCTACTGCTTGGAAGAAGGCAAAGCATGGTTTGCTATTGATAAGTTAATGATGATATGAAAATGTGATGAATTTTTCTTAAATTAAAAGAGAAATCATAGACATACTAATGCTTATATGGTCCTTGGTGAGTAAGGACTCAACTAAAGATCTTCCCAATCAATAAGAATTCTACTAGGGGTAAAGCAACCTGACATAGGTCTATCCAAATTTGGCTATCAGAGTCTAAATATGGTTCTCAAGATTTAAAAAAAAAGGAGCAATACAAGAGTTCTAATTCAAAATTTATTCTTTAAGAGTTATGCCCCTTGAGAAGATCACTTGCCACTCTTCAGTCCAAAACATTTACATTTCTCTCTTAAAGGAGTAAAGTGAATACAAAGACCTGGTAATCAAATCAGCAGCAGATGAGGAATGAAGATTCAGGTATTACCAGTGATCATTGGATGTGTTTTATGACATATCAATCATTGTAGATCATTTAATGCAAAATCCTTATCGAATACACATTTTTTAGCTTTAAAGTAATCAACCCCAAAAACATACATAAGAACATTCTAGAAACATTGAAGTTACATTTTTATATTTTTCAACCAATCAGCTAAAAGCATAGAATAAGAACATTCTAGAAAATACGGCTCAGAAACTAATTAATAGAAAATTTTTAGTCTCTAAAACATGAGTAAAATATACGAATCTGATTGGTCAAGAAATGTCTGTGTGCTTGAATTTTAGGACCCACAATAAAACTCAACAATATCCTATTTTTTGATCCACTTAATGATCCACTTAAATGACTCCAAAAAGTATAAATTACGAAGAATTTAATTAACTTAGTCATTCATTCTTTCCACTGCCAAAAGTTAATTCCTATGACTACCCATCAAACACAGGACACAGCAAAGAAACATATGACCTTCTTTTACCAATGCAACACATTGTCACCAAAGATCATTAGAAAACACATGTGCGGACTTAAGAAAACAAAGACCCATACTTACGGTCCATCACTTATATACACACACACATACCAATGTATGTAAGTACAGCCAAAATTTTTATCCTCCTTACTTCGGCCAACTATGGACCCATTTATTTAATAGACTTTACTAACATGTAAACACACACATACAGGCGGACAATCCTATTTTCATTCAACTGGCCACAACTGTATTTTCTACAAAGGCTGCTCGTACATAACATGAACATTGTATTTCTAATTATTTTTATCTTGTTTGTTATGATTATTAAATTATTTGTTTCTTAATGTTCGTTGTTGTCATATTCCATTTGTTTACGTGCTTGTAAAATTTGTGTTGTATTTGTGGTGGAACTAAACCTGAAAGTAATACCTGTAAAATACAGACGGTAACTCACTCACACCCACTCACTACATCCTCTTTTTATATATATATATATATATATATATATAAAATATATAGGATTTGTTAAGAAATAGTTTGTAGGTAACAATTCTTAAATGAACCAAAGCTCATTGTTTGCACAGTTAAATGGTTTCAGGTATAATAGATGATTTAATAGTTCTATCTGACTCATAGATGTGACCCTAACAGGTACTGTCATGAGGTCTACCATTGAGAGGAGAGAAATAAGGAATTTCCCCTACCCCTCCGTGTTTGAATTAACAGGCCGCCAAAGACTGACCATTAAAAAGAGGAATAGGAATGTAGGTCAATTCATCGCGGCCAAAGTAACAAATCCAGGTCAGAATGAAAGCCAACAGATGTTTGCATTCTGTGACTGGATGGATAAAGAAGTGGGTATATGGACATATAGTAGTCCGAATGAATCGCCTGACAGAAGAAAGAGGCTAAATGATTGGCCAGAATCCTAAAGCGGAAGTATCACCCTTTTTTGTCAGCGGAAATAGGGATAAAGAATATCAGTTTTTGGACTGCAGTTGGGGTGACAAGATGTGTGAACACTGTAGCCATGACTCCGGGTGAAGAAGCGGCATAGAGCTCTTGGACAAGATTACAGACACATTCAAGCCGAGCTATATAAAATCCCGCTAGCCCGTAAAAGAGAAAATACTCTCAGAAGGAACCCGTCGAAAAGCTAAGTAACCTTAAGACTTTCTCCCTACACCCTTCCTAAGTACTGCTTTCTCTCTCTCTCTCTCAATTTAAAGAAAGATGAAAGAAAAGAAAAAAGGAAGAAAGACATTTGTATATTTTATATTATCCGCTGATAATATAATCGACACGTTAAATACGTGTGTCCACGTGTATTAAAGACCTTGTTATATTTTAATGTCTCCACATGTTGAAATTTATTCATTGTGTTGTCTGCCTATCAAGTTGTCTTTTGCATGCTCCTTTTCAGCTTTATTTGCCTCATGTTATTCTCGCTAAATTGTCCTATTCGCCTTTAAAAATATGACACGGGAAACTGGAATTGTTGACTACGATAATTAATATTATTATATCTAAATCTAGAGGCCCATATCTTCCATTATCGTAGGGGTAGGAAGAGGTAGTGGTCTGGTGGGTGTGTGTGTGTGTACGTGAAATTTGGAAACCCCTTGCCAGCAGCAGTCATTCTAGCCCCCAATTAACCCCAACATAATCTGCCAGTTTCCCTATGCCCAAAAGGGGAATCTTAACTGGAACTTATTCTATGAGGGATCAAGTGCCAGGCTGCCCCGTCTTCACACGTGTGAAAAATAAACTCCCGTCTTGGGATAAATATTTTTATACCGCGTCACAGTACGAATACTCCAGTAAAGAGTGCACCTGGGAGTAATCGCAATAAAGGGGAACTATACATCCCCCAGAGCTCTAGGAGTGAAACCTCACCATCAGATGGTTTAGTGTCATATCCAGGACTCTTATGGGGAGTGGGTGTCATATCCCTCTGATGAGATGGAGTTAGCATATTTTACTGATTCAGCTGACTGGGCTGTGGAGCTGTAGAAGTCATAAAGAAAGGAATAGAAATGTTTATTAACCATATCTCAGGCAATGTCAACTGTGACATTGTTGCTAGTATTGAAAACTTGAGGTTGATTGGTTGGTTGTTTGGGTTTTATGGCATATCAACCTTTGTAGGTCATTTAATGCCAAATTCTGTCTATATATACATACATATTCAACCAAAGATTTCAAAACGAATATTAAGGTTGGTAAAATTTTCTATTAGCAGGATTTCATTTGTTTGCACAAGATTAACCAGTTTTAAGTTGTCATATTTTTTGGTACAACTCTGGAAAAATTGAGGTAATCAAATTGGTGATAAGAAGGTTGTTACTTGATTCCAGTAATAAAGGTAAGTTGTTTGAGAAAGCTATTTTTGATCTGATGATTACATAGGCAAGAAACTAAGAGTCACCAAAGGCCAGTGATTCTGTGACAACAATATTCAGACTTAGATCTCTATATGTTTAATTACCAATATTGAGCACTTTATTTATATATATAGTTGTTGGCGATCTTAGTCAAGGGCGACCTGAAGGCTCCCTCTTCAATAGCTATTACAACGAGGTGTAGGAGAGGGTGCTACTCCATTCCCTGGATTGTTCCACATTACCCTTGATTCTTACCTTATAATGCTGAGTGTTAAGCAAGGTGGCATCAAGTACCACTTTTTGAGTCTTTGCTATGACTCGACTTGGGATTGAACCCCGGTCTCCTGGACCATTGGCAAACACTCTATTCATTAGGCCAATGGCCAAGTAGCTAATCATGAAACACATCAATACGAGCTGTCCAAAATTCATCAGCTCTGTATGGACACTGGATGCTGTCTGAAGGACTAGCCAAGCATGATTGCTGATAGGAATGGATGGCAAGAGACAGTCCTGGGAATGTATGTTATCAGCATGACTTAACTATATATATATATATATATGGTACTTAGAATTTAAAAAATAAAAATAAAAAAATTAATTTACTATAATTCCAACTGGCAATAAAATAAAAAAAACGGAAGTGGGCTAAATGAGGAGAAAACTCTTCACCCCTCTTCTATCCCCTCCCACCCTTCTTTCCTGTGTCTATTCTGAATTATTTTATCTGAAGAAGTCCAGTTAATTTTTTTTCGTGTTTTTTGATTTTATCAAAAACACATAACAGGATGGAAATAAATTTATAATCCTAATGTGACCAGTTTTGTTTTTTCTTAAAGAATATATATATATATATATATATATATATATATATATATATTCTTTAATATATTTTATATATATATATATATATATATATATATATATATATATTTGGTTTATAGAAGAGATATCTCGTAAAAAACTAGTCATGGTAGGGTGTTTGTGGATTTACTAAAAAGAATATTTTGCTCATTAAAAACCTTTTTGAATCCTTCAAATATTTAACTGTAATAAAAGGAATTTATGTAAACCAGCAACAATAGGCTTTCTTCAGTATAGTAAGCATCAAATACAAACTCCTAATGAAAAGAAAACTTGTTTGTGCTATTCAGCTCAATGTTAGTGTCGCAGTGAAGAAGATGCCATCAAATTGAAAGAGTTGATTAATTCCTAACACTAAATGTCACTGAGATGTTATTTCAAGTATGTGAGTAAAAATACCTGAAAGGCAGCTTCAAGAGTTTACACCTGCTTGCTTGTCTTGTCTGTCTTTTAAAACCGAGAAAGAGAAAGAGACAAAAGTCAATGCCTGTTTTTCTCCCTACCCCATTGTCATTTTCCTATGCTTATATTAAATTTGGTTCTTATCTCCTTAAAGATGTGGTTCGTGAAGTAATCTTGCAAGGCAATGGCAACCTCCTTATGAGTCAGTGTCAACAAAGTCATATTGTAGATAATTTAGAAATACTGTGAATTCATTCTTCACTTCTCTTGTTTGGTACTAGTCTAATCCGAGTATTTTAAATATCCAGACAATTGTCATAATATGATAGTGCAAGTCTGTGATGCAAACCAACTATCTAATGGAGTGAGTTTGATTCTCACTGGGTGCCCCATTAGTGCAGTCTTGTGCATGATGGATCAAAATGGTGAGAATATCTGGCAATTGACATTATGCAATATTTAGCTGCCCTGTAATGCAAAATAATCATTTACTGTAATGAGTTTGATTCTCACTGGGTGCTTCAGGAGTACACCTTTGTGTAATACTAATAAAATCTTACAAACCACTGATAGTGAGTGACTCTATAAATGGCTTTGTGTCAAATCTGGAAGTATAATGGACATCGCCCTTCACTTGGGGAGATTGGGTCAATGGGTTATTTGCACCTTCCAAGGTTAGGTTTTTTACCCTATAAATGGCAGTGACTACTACACTGTTATTTAGAGTGTGTTATTTAGCAAGTATATATAGGGTGTCTCAGTATACATGAAACCCACGTGATTGCTAATAATTCTACAAATAATAATGTTATGTTCTTTTTTGCGTCAAATTTGAAAATAGTACCCTATTATAACTATCAATCCTTGATCACAAGACCTTGAACAAGAGAAGAAAAAATATTTTGTGTCACTACTTATTTGAAGATAAAATCATTCAAAAGCATCTTAATATACATTAGACCCATGTGACTGCTCCTAACTCTACTAATGATAATGTTGTGTTCTTTTTTTATTTTAGATTTGAAAACTATTATTCTTTGATCACAATGCTTTGGATAAAAGAGGAAAAATATTTTGTGTCACTACATATTTGGAGACAAAATCATTCAAAACATTCTCAAAATAGATGCAACCCATTAATATGATAATGATTTATTGCTGAGACAAGAAACTCAAAAAAAGATTTCATTTCCTGGAAGCTGATATAATAACAATTACAAAAAAAAACATTGATTTGATGTCTGTAGTTCAAAGGATGCATTTTTCACAAGACATGTTCCAAATGACCACCATTGTGCTTGTCTCAGTAATAAATTATTGTCTTATAAATGAGTTGCATCTATTTTTGTAATATAATGGCTGTAATAATAATTTCGTTTTATATATCTTGCCTTTGGGTTTAGTTAGGCTGAGAACCTTTCGGCTCAGTGCATAGGTTAGTTAGGTGCAAACATGAGTGCAGGTGTTCACGCACGCGCGGAGCAGATGTGTCATTCAGAGATGTCACAATAAGAATCCCAGCGAGAGGATGTGACCAGGGACGTGAGTGACATCATGCACCGGAAGTGTGGGCTGAGATTGAAAAGTCAGTTGGGGTTACTAGGTTAAAGTTTTAAGGGAGTTCAGGAAGAGATTCCGTCGGAAGACGCCAGCACTGCCTCGGAAGAAGATGGTTGACTTTTGCTTGCTCGCTGAGGCCTTGTTGCAGCTGCGCATGTGTTGGGGGCATATGGAAAAGTCAGTATAGAAATATGGTATCTCTCTCCTTATGTCGAAAAACCTTTTAACTCAAAGGTAATAAAAAGTTTCGTACCTGAACTACAAAGTCGCAAGTGTTTTTTGTGTTTCGGGATTCCTATGTTCTATGTATATATGTGCGTTATGGACATTAGGAACGTTTTGCGTACTGGTATGAATATGTACATTTCACGTATTCATGGATGGCTATGTTACATTTTGAAACACTCTGTATATCATAAAGTATGGAATAAAAAAATTATTTTTGCTGCATTGTACAATGCATCATTCTGACAACGAGTAGTGAAAAGTACAGATGTTGTATATTGGGGGAGAAAGGGACAACACTTACGTATAAAAATATAAACTCTTTTTTTATTTACAAAAATCATGGTGAAATTGTTTATGTGAGAGAGAGAGAGAAAGAGAGAGAGAGAGAGAGAGAGAGAGAGGAAGAGAGAGAGGACTGCTTAGGAAATGCGAGGTTGCAACACATCTTCAGATTTACACCAGGTGGAAATATGAGGATCATTAAATAAGTTTCCAGACTTTTTTCGTATGGGCACTTTTATTGATAGGACACACATGAAACTCAAGTCCCCTTCGAAGTAATCTCCTCTGGTTGCAATGCACTTGTTGTACCGTTCCAACAACTTTGGAAGGCCCCATGGAAGTCCTCTTGTGTGAGCGTGTCAATGACCTTCATCACAGCCTCTTTCATTTCCTCAATCGTCTCATAACAACAGCCTCTGAGCTTAGGGAATAACCAAAAGTCTGGACTATAGGGAGGGTGAGCAACTGTCTTGATGACTATCTTGCTCAAATAGTCTGTGACAAGGATGGAGTTGTAGACTGGTGCATTGTCCTGCTGGAAATGCCACTGACCCAAAGAGTGCTGGCCTCTTCTGATGGAATCTCTTCCTGAATTCCCTTAAAACCTCAACACAGTAACCCTAACTTTAACCCTTTGGCCAATCAACTCTGGTGTATTGACTTCCTTACTCTTCCCACATCTCTCATCATCCCTCACAGACTCCCTACCTTCCTTGAATCTCTTATGCTACTCAAAAACTGATGCTCAATTCATGCAAGATGGTCAAAAAGTAGTCTGAAGCATTCCATACGTTTCTGTGGCATCATTTTTTCGACGTTTAAAACAGAATTTTGTTGCATATCGTTCTTCTAAAGTGTCCTCACGTCCAGGTTGCATTTTTGAAATTCACCAGCTGTAACAATCAGGCTTTAGTAGGGTGTATTCCAATTGCTGCAGTAGCTGTTCATTTGAAGCTGAAATCATAAAAATTGGTCAGTCATCTCATAAGATGTATAGCAATAATATACTGAATTTTCAAGAGTCTACAACAATTTTAAATGCCTGTACAAAAAAAGTCTGGAAACTTATTGAAGGCACCACATACATCTCCAGGGGGCCTTGTTTCTTCATGCTTCTTTCATAAGATACTGATACAGGGCAGCTTCTCAACCCAGGGCCACCTGCCTGCTCCCCTCTCCTGAGCTGGCACCAAAATAATGTGACTGCTCACCACTGACTCTGCTAATTGACTGTGCTCTCTGACTGACCACTAGAGTCAAAAACTTCCGCTGTCAAATATTTTTCAGATGCCTACATACTCTTCCATCTGGCATACCCTCTACACAATTGAAATGGCATTTCCACTGTCTTTTGTTTATCTTAAGACACAGCTGCATATTCTGTTTTGAAATCCACAAGCTAACTGACCTGTCAAAGGTCAGTATGTAACACAGAGACCGAATCTTTAATTTTTTTAATTTTAGAATTAAACTCAAGTGAGTTGTTATAAAATAGCAACTAAAAGTTATGATGAAATAGCAACTAACTCAAATTAGTTTGGATAAAATAGCAAATAAACTCAACTTTTAATAAAATAGCAACTAAATTCAAGTGAATTAAGATGAAACAGCAACTAGAAGTTATAATGAAATTGCGACTAAACTCAAATGAATTGTTAAAATAGCAACTACATTCAAGTGATTTGTGATAAAATAGCAACTGAATTCAAGAAAGTTGTGATAAAATTGCAACTAAAAGTTATAATGAAATAGCAACTAATTCGAGTGAGTTGTGAAAAATAGCAACTCAAATGAATTGTGATGAAATAGTAATTAAAAATTTTAGATTTAAAAAAATATCAGTCTAAATTGCTAAAAAACTTTGTGTTTGAAAAAAATTTAAATATTTTGTATTTTTTTCCAGAACAATGAAACTTGTACAGTTTTTAGATTAAGAAGAGAGACATTTATTCATCAAGTTTCATTTACATCGGTTCTTTAATTGTCTCAGGAAAATTTTTAAAAAAGCACAACATTTAGAACTGTAAGAAAAACTTTGCTTTTGACGACATCTGTGTTGCTTACAAAAAGCATGAAAAAGGCTTGTTCTCTCTTAGGCTAGCTTTTGCAGAGTCTAATCCCTTACCAACATGTAATCAAGGGTTAAAAATTACTTTTTATGATAAGTTTCCTTTCTCTTTTTGCATTGCAAGTCAACTTGTTAAAAACTTTGCCTTTTGGATAAATCAATATAATTATTTCTTTTCTTTCTTCATCACTAAAATGTTATCAGAAAGCTTTTCATGGTTATTTTATATTATGTTGGAATGATGCTGTTCTGGATAGAATTTTCAATTTATAGAAGTATTGATTTTATCTGGAAAAGAAGCATTCTGACATAACTTGAAATGATCATAAAAAGCTCTCTGTGTTGCAATTACAGAATCACCAGTCTTAAAAAACATCTCAATAACAAATGCATGATGCGCGCCATGATTATAACTGATTGTATCTAAATAAAAAATGATAACACATTAGCTAGATGGGGCAACCATTAAAACTTGCCTAAGTTCATGTGCACCACAAAAATGACAGCTTGAAATGTTGGAGGTATAAATGCTTCGTCCTGTATGTACCATGAAATTTGGTGTATTTACCTCTTGAAAATATTCTTTTCTTTATTAATTGTAAAAACACTTTTTTTTTTTATAAATGATTATCTGCTTTTCACCTATGTATGGGTCTCACCTGTACAGAAATCAAAACAGAAATCTCTATTTGTTCTTTTAATTTTATTAAAAGTGGTAGTATGTTGTCATAACAAAAATGTTCAGTTATGGCTCTTCTTTTTGGGTGAAGCTTAGAACTTTTTGGACCACCCTTATATATATATATATATATATATATATATATATATATATACATGTAATGAAATGGTAGATTTTGGTAAATCAGACAAGATTATAAAAATAAAGGGGTTTATGCACTTATTTTTATCATATATATATATATATATATATATATATATATATATATATATATATATATATATATATATCATATATATATTTATATATATATATATGTTTATCTTTAAAACAAATGCAATAACCATTTGTTTAAAAACTAAAAATGTCAGTTAAGAAATTAAAATGTCATTGTGAATTGTAGCAAATAAAATTGTGCTCAATACAAAAATATCATAGAGCAAATATAAACAATAATATTATAAAAAAAAGAATAAAACCACTTAACTCATAACTTCAAGTTTTCTTAAAGCTGTGAGTTGGGTCATTTTATTTCTTATGTATTCCTACCACTTGAACCTCCAATATGCCAAATACTTTTTGAAAACACTCAAATATCGATAGCTGGCCCCAAAAGATCACGAGATTCATCAGATCAAGTTTAAAAAAAAAGACTCAAATTACTCAAAGCATTAAATATAAAGTAAAATTAAAAGTATCTTGCAGTAAAATTTTTTTAGACAAAGAATTTAAATGCATTTAATAATTTAAATTCCAATCTATATCATAACTGTTGTGTGTTATCTTCTAGCACCTCATGGGCCAACACCATCGTATGAAAGGGGAGTCTCTATGATGTAATAGCTAGAGTTCTGGACTGTGGCCTTAAAATAAGTGAGTTCAAATTCCAGTCACACTATTACATTCACTTTTGGACTAATACCCTTGGGAAAGGTATTGAACCCTCTTATCCCCTCAGGTATGGGTTAAATAGTACCACTGCTGTTCTTCTACAAAATGGCTTTGGTATAAAATAACCTACAAAAGTTCATATGCCATTAAACAAAGAAACCAAACCAAACCAAACCAAAGCATTTTTTGTTTGAATTGTGAATGTTGCCTGATACCAGCCAATGCTGCAGTGCCCAGTGCCAACTTAGTTTAAAAACAAATATATAAAAAAGCCGATTCACAAAATTCTGAAATTGGCTTGAGGCAATGAATATTAATCTTGTTTAAATTCTACTCCCAGTCTGAAGTTATTAAGTAAATCACATAAACTTAAATAATTCAAATTTGGTCTGAAAAAAAATGACAAAATTCAAACAATAAATTTAGATGTTAAAATAAAGCCTGAGCTAAAATTCTAAGAAGTATCAGTATATTCTATCGAAGTTATTTGATGTATTCTATAAAAAAAAACTGCTTGTCAGAAGTTATTAGGCAAAACCAAATAATTACATTTTAAAAAGGTAATAAAATCATCAAAAATTGATCAACATCAATAACAAATAACAAACACATGATAAGTCTTTGAATCCTTTACATTTTAATATAGTGACCCTTCTTCTCAATAACAGTTGGCCCAGTCAGCTGGGGCTGTAGAATACACTGACTGCATCTCTTCAGCAGGGTAAGACTCCTTCAACAAGTGTCCTATATACTATTGGCACTAAACAATCTGATGGTGAGGTTCCTGTAATGTTGGAGCTTTGGGCCATGGGGAATACTCCTTCATTACCTTTGCTCCCAGGTCCACTCTGGCTTGGAGTGGTAGCACTTGATATGTTCATACCTATGGGTCAAATAGAACAATACTGTGTACTTATGCTAAACTAAATTGTTTGAAATAGAATTGTTTTCGAAATTTAAATTGTATGTAAACAAAAAATCTGTACTTATACTAAACTGAATTCTTTGAAATAGAACAGTTTATGATGGTTAAAGTGTTCGCCAATGGCCCGGGAGACCTGGGTTCAATCCTAGGTCGAGTCATACCAAAGACTCAAAAAGTGGTACTTGATGCCGCCTTGCTTAACACTCAGTATTATAAGGTAAAAATCAAGGGTAAAGTGAAGCAATCTAGGGAAAGGAGTAGCGCCCTCCCCTACACCTCAGTGTAGCGGGTATCGAAAAGGGTCACCCTCGACTATGGTTGCTAACTTTATATGCTTAAAAATGGATTTTGCATTAAATAACCTACAATGGTTGATGCGCCATCAAACCAAACCAAACCAATCAATAACAGCTAGTAGTCTATTATCCATTGACTTTATTAATTTTTTTTACTTCAGCAGGTTCAACTCCTGTCATGATAGTTTTAATTGCTTCCCATTGGTCTGCTTTGCTGTTAGATTGTTTGCCTCCTTCATATAATTTCATCTTCCCAATGGACGATATATTTTTGATTGGATTCAGATCAGAACTTGATGGTACCCATTCCATAACTGTCTCTCCAGTAAATCCTCTTTGCTCAAAGAATTCACAAATATGCTTAGATACACGAGAAGGAGGATTGTTGTGTATAAATACACACTTCACTTAAAATTGTTTGACTGAGACTACTACCATAGAAAGGAAGTCTTGTCCATAAATTAGCATTTGTTAGCATCGTTTCATTTAACTCCTTCATTGACTTTGTATGGTCTAATAATGATTTAGTTGACCATTCCAATTCATATCATCACACTGCCACTTCATTTTTGCCTTCTTTTTGACACAGACTTGTCTAAATTGGATAAAAATCTACCCTTTGGCCCAGGTATCTGGTCTATCAAATATCACTCAAAATTCACCCATGAAAATTTCTTTAGAAAAGTAAATTTTTAAGTATTTCTTGGCCCAATTTTGACACTTTAAAATATTTGCTTTTGTGAGAGGAGGTTTTTTGTTGTATAGTGGCTCATACCACATTACTTCTGGTATCGCTGAAGTATAAAAGACATCATGTCTCTTGAGACAGAGACAGAAGCAGAAAGATAGCTCTGAGGGACATCGGTCAGTAGAAGACCAACTTTGGTCATAACACCTACAGCGAGAGACTTATAATACTAGTCGGACTGTACCATTCAAGTTCATGAATGATTAATTCCGTTTTACTGGGTATCGTTTTCTTACCCCGATACAACATTTTTTACAAATCCCAATTCACAAAGTATTCTACACCTTTTGTCCTACTTGACTCCCTTAATTCCAGCTTTTTTAAAGATCTGAGTGGTGGTCAAAAGTTTTTGTTTCACTATAACTCCCTTTTGTTTATGTTCATCTCAAGGAAGTAAGTTCTTAAAGACTTTCTATGCTTCAAGTTATCAACTTAGTAATTTTTTCAACAACCTTCTTGGTTGTTTGATGATCTTTGCAAAGTTCCTTTGATATGTCCAAAGTAAAAATTCCATCACTTAATGAATTTGTTATTTTCTGTTTTTCAGCAGCTGTTAGGTTTATCCCTTTAGCCATGTTTCCATATATATCAAAGACAAAAAGAAAAAATAACATTTTTTAGGAGCTTTCAGAAGCCTAAAGTTAATAAAAATTTAATCGGTACACTAACTTCAGTCAATCCATTTTTGTATATTAAAACCTGGCTGACTTTATCCAGTCGGATATCTTACCACACACCCATCAGCAATCTCATCAGAAGTGAAAGGATTTTAACGCATATGTATCATTTTTCTTTTGTTTACAGATGCACTTATATATATATATATATATATATATATATATATATAAAATTATAAAACTTAATTAAACTGTGCTTTGTGAACAAATTTATTTTTTATTGATTGATATCAATTTTTCAACCAGTGCATTATCATTGGTACAATAGATATGATCAATATTATTACATTATCAGCAATGGAAAATGCTATATATATATATATATATATATATATATATATATATATATATATATATATATATGTTGAAAAGATAGATTTATCTGACAGTATAATAGAAATAGGTGGAAAGTTGGATAAATCAAGCACTAAGTGTTTGATTTATCAAACATTCCACATATTTCTATTATATATATATATATATATATATATATATATATATATATTAGGGAATTTGGCTTGAAAAAAGTTAGAAAGACTGATTTTGATTTCTTATTTGTTTCTGAATGTACAGCCATTTATGAAATAATCCTGTGGTCGAATTAAGTATTCATTTAGTATTAATATAGATTAGCCAATGACAAGATAATCTATAATCCAAGCAAATTTATCATGCGTTTAAAAAGTATTGAAACTGAAGCTAAGACAGAAATGAACAATGAATGAAATACCTGTTTTCACCAAAATACTCTCCTTGTCTACCAATACATTAATTCCAGAGAATTTTCCACTTGTTTAAACACTTTTGAAACTTCCTTTTTGATATGGTGTAAAGTTGCACTTTCATATTACTTTTAATACTCTCCACGTCCTCAAATCTCTTACCCTTGAGATGAATTTTCAGATTAGGAAATGAGAAAGGAGCAAGGTCAGGGAAGTATGGAGGGGTTCTGCATTTGTACAATTCTTTGTTTAATCAAAAACTTTCTGTTCAAAGAATATGGAGACTGATTCCATCATATTTTAAAGTTTGGCTCTGACTGCTGTCTAGACATCCTCACTTTATTGTATGTTGCTTTAATGTGTCCCTCTTCATTTTGATCTTAAATTAATAAAATTAAAAATTAAAGTTTCATTTCAAATACTTTTTGATCAAACATTGAATTGTAGTTATTTTATACGATGTATGTACACACACACACATACACACACACACATGTATATATAAGTAAGTAAAGTTGGCAACTGTAGTCGAGGGCGACCAGAAGGCTCCCTTTTCAATAGCTACTACACCGAGGTGTAGGTGAGGGTGCTAACTGGTGAGTATGGGGGAGTACTGTACTTTTATAATCTTGTGTTTCACCAAAAATATTTCATTCAGAAAGTATCAAAACTGTCTTCATAATTTTTTTTTTATTGGCACTGACTTCTCCAGATATTAGTTTGTTAACTGGTGAGTATGGAGGAGTGCTGTACTTTTATAATCTTGTATTTCACCAAAAATATTTAATTCAGAAAGTATCAAGATTGTCTTCATAAATTTTTTTTTATTGGCACTGACTTCTCCAGATATCAGTTTGTTATATGTTGATTATCTGTGCACATATCTTAATTTAAATCTTAAATTTAGATAGTTTTAACTTCAGTTTCCATACTTTTTGATCAGACCTAATATTCTGATTAAGATGAATCTCTTTTTTAAATGAAACTCTGTTTTGAAACACATTCGACAGATGATTTATCGGATGATCTTGATTCTTCTTTTGATCTTCAGTTTCCTCCATCTCTTTTCAAGTCTTTTGCATTCTTGTTCCAAGAACACCTTCTACAATCGGTATTGAACAGAATTAAAATTCTAAAAGACATGTCTGTCTTTTACCATTCTAAAAAAGAGAAAAAATTGTCATTTATTATTTGAAAAGGGTGGCTAACAGGAAAACAGTATCGAAAAAACTTTCGTGACAAATACTGCTTCAAAAAATTTATTTACAGCAAAAAAAAGTCGGGGAGTGGCTGATACATATAAATCCATATGAAAGATTGTAACGCCAGGCAAAAGAAAAAATTCTTACTTACAAGTTATAACTACTTTTTTTTTACATGCATAGACAGATACATACAGTGCATTGCCTCGCTCGGCAGAATTGGTTTTCCTTTTTCCTCTTCCTCTTCTCGATGGTCTCAAACTGATTTTTCCATTTTGGGCTTCGGGCTACTATCTTCAACAATTTCTTCATTGATAACATGGTTTTTCTTCACAATATACATTGTCAATTTACAAAATTTCTTTCCTCCTTCTTTTTTCAAAACAATTGCTTAAATATTTCCCAAGAGTTTTTTACGAAATACAGATGCATACCTTATTTTGAGGCAGGAACGAAAAATTAAAATGAATATATGTTATTCAAAACATATATTAAGACAGTACAAAATGTCAATGTTATAGCTTTTTCAATATCAAAGTGGTTATTTTTGTCTTTAAACTTCATATTCTTCTCTGGAGAAAGTGACTACTCACACGTGGTGACAATATTTGGTTCTAGATATTCAAGAATTTAGAACTAATTCTTTGAAATTACTTTCACAACAATAAAGCAAAAATTAAGGGAATGGTTTTACTTGTGAACTTCTCTAATTCCAAGAGTAGTACAAAACAAGACCAATTCCTGTTGCACAAAAATATGTCGCTTAACTGTCAACAGAGGGAGAAAAAATCTTTGAACTGCTCCAGACAAAAACTATTTCTCTACTGACGAATATTCACCTAAAAACTACAAATACCACCTCTTTTTCAAAAAATGGTTGAAAGCTCAAAATTCAGTCAATGCCCAATTGCCATGAGAAGAAAATTCAAAAACATAGCAATTGTGAAGAAAACAGAATTTTTACAGAAAAAATAAATTTGTATTTCCCTCATAAAGCAATGTCATTTACAAAACATGAAAATAGAATATTGATCTACCTTCAATGTATTTTTCATGTTATAAAATTTTCAAAGTATCACCATCATTTTCATATTCCAGTTTTTCAGCTCTCTGTCAAGATCCTATTTTTTTTGCTTTCTTTTATTTTCAGTCTGTGGTCTTTTGGAATGGCAAAACCCATCAGATGATACGGTATTTTTTTCTTGTTAATTAATATTTCTCTAATTCTTTTAATCTTCTTTCTTCTTCATCCTTCATTTTCCTTCATAATTTTTCACGTCTCCCTTTTCTTTTTCAATATCTTTTTCTTTTTTCTTCATTGTTCTTTTTCAACTTTATTTTTTCTTCTCTATCTTCCTTCTTTTCTTTCTAAATTATCTTCTTTTTTTTATTCTAAATTTTCTTTCCTCTTTTTTTTTCTTTCTCTGCTTTTCTAGCTCCTTCTTTTATTTCACATCATTTTTTTTTCCTTTCTTCATTTTTCAAATCCTTTTAATCTTCATATTCCCTTTCACTTCATCCTTTTCCTCTATTTTCTGTTATCTTTTTCATCTTTCTTTTTTGTTTCGCTTTTTTCTCTTCTTTCATTTTCATCTTTTTTCTTATCTTTCTCTTGAATGCAGAGATTTTGATTTATAGAAAATGGTTTAGATTTTTTTTTATTTCCATCATGCTAACCAGTCAATTCTTAATCCAAACTTAATAATATGCCATTTGAGAAAAGGATTCAACCAATAAACATTGAGGATAAAAAATAAAAAAAAATGGGCCATGTTGAAGTATTCACAACACAAGGGAGACAACCAACAACAAAAATTGGTAGACATTGGATGGGATAAAATCCATTGTTATAATAGTCATGGATTTTTGACCTTCCTTTCCATAAAGACTAATTCCAGGGAAATCTGTGCCTCCCTAAAGTACTAGATGATTCAGAAAAAAATTATTATTATTATTATTATTATTATCAAAAAAGATTGGGATAGTTACTTGAAATGATATACTTGTGTCTAAATTATTTGTATTAGATAAGAATACTTTAAATGATATAACAGCAAATTATTTCTATTTGATTATTACAATGTTTGAATTATTCACATTAAAAAGGAATACTTGATACGTGGTACAAATCAATAAGTTTCCAGACTTTTTTTGTACAGGCATTTAAAATTGTTGTAGACTCATAACAATTCAGTATGTTATTGCTATACATCTTATGAGATGACTGACCAATTTTTATAATTTCAGGTTTAAATGAACAGCTACTGCAGCAATTGGAATACACCCTACTAAAGCCTGATTGTCACAGCTGGTGAATTTCAAAAATGCAACCTGGACGTGAGGACACTTTAGAAGAATGATATGCAATAAAAATGTTTTAAACTTGGAAAAAATGATGCCACAGAAACGTATGGACCATGCTTCAGACTGTTTTTGGACCATCTTGCATGAATCAAGCATCAGTTTTTGAGTGGCATAAGAGATTCAACGAAGGCAGGGAGTCTGTGAGAGATGATGAGAGGTGTGGGAGGAGTCAGGTAGTCAATACACGAGAGTTGATTGGCCAAAGAGTTAGGGTTACTATGTTGAGGTTTTAAGAGATTCTGTCGGAAGAGGCCAGCACTCTTTAAATTGGTTCAGTGGCATTTCCACCAGGACAATGCACCAGTCTACAACTCCATCCTTTTCACAGACTATTTGACCAAGATTGGCATCAAGACAGTGGCTCACCCTCCCTATAGTCCAGACCTTGCTCCCTGTAACTTTTGGTTATTCCCGAAGCTCAGAGGCTGTCGTTATGAGACAATTGAGGAGATGAAAGAGGCTGTAACAAAGGTCATTGACACGCTCACACAAGAGGACTTCCATGGGGCCTTCCAGATGTTTTTGGAACGGTACAAGTGCATTGCAGCCAGAAGAGATTACTTCGAAGGGGACTAGAGTTTCATGTGTGTCCTATCAATAAAAGTCCCCATACAAAAAAAGTCTGATTATTGACAAAAAATGTGCAATTTAAAAACAAATAGACTTGTCGATTGATGTTTCTATACTATATGACAACATAAGCCTTGTTCAAAACTTTTGAGATCTAAAGAAGAAAATCTTATTTATATGGATTTGGAATATTCTTTTCTCTGCTTCATCAAGTTATAATTGGGTCAGGATTTAAATATATGTGTTTTCATTATGGAATATTTTCTCTCTCTCTCTGTATATATATATATATATATATATATCATTTGAATTTCGTCGAAAACGAGGAATGATTCGAAATCTCTTGATGAACTAACGGAACGTGGATTCTGTACACTGTTTCTAACGTCAGGTGACGTATTTTAAAGAAACGAACGCTGATTCATTGATCAAACGGCCAATTTTTCTTGTCATAAACAGCCAACTTTTCTTGTTATACAACTTTTCCAAATTTTTATATATTTTTACACTTTTTATACATCCATCTACACTTAACATCACTAATAAAACCCCTTCACAGTCCTGATGATGGTTCAGCAGAACCGAAACGCTATAGTGTCGACTGACTTTGTTTCTCTATAAATCCCTACTTTCTATTTGGATTACTTGTTGTCAATTTTTCTTCACAAATTGTCGGATTACTATCCATTATTTTCTTCCAAATGTGTGTGTGTGTGTGTGTGTGGTTTAGTTTTATGGCATATCAACCATTGTAGGTTATTTAATGCCTCATCCTGTTTTTACATATATATCAAATATATGATTTGTAAACACATTTTGTAGATACACTCAGTTAAATGATAAAACAGTTCTATTTCAAACAATTCAGTTAAGCATAAGTCATTTATTTGCACTTAGTTTAAATGTCAAACAGTTCTATTTGACCCATAGGACCCTTTCAGGTGTTACCACTCCAGCCAGAGTGGACCTGGGAACAATGTCAATGAAGGGATACTCTGCAGGGATATGTGTGTGTGTGTGTATGTGTGTGGTTTTTCTGTCCATATCTGTCTTAAACTGTTTGCATATATCTAAGTCTGTTTATATCGCAATCACAATCTATTTGTTTTTCTATCAATTTCAATCTATTCATAACCTTCTATTCATAATCTAACTTTGTTTTTATTTATTGATCTCATATATACAATAGCACACAACTACAACTATTTTCAAAAATGAATGGGCAGAGTTGTATTTTTAGCGGCAGTTAAGAAATTGTTATTGTTAGTAGCAAGGAAAAGTTGTAACGTGCGTGAGTGTGTTTATTTACGTTGGGTTGTTTCCTCGCTAAGTTTGTAAGGTATATAAAGGAGAAGGTTCAAGATGTTGAAGTCGAAATGTTTTTGGGAATAGTTTTTATTTGCAGCATGGAATATTTAGTTTGCTTTTGTGCTGCAAGTCTCGTAGGAAAGGTTGTGAGTAAAAGACGAAATGGAGATATGATAGAGTTGAGAAAGCAGCGCGTATCGTGGGACGTGCGAGGGATTGTGTTTGCCGTAGTTTAGCGAAAGCCATGTTTGCCATTGGAGGAAATTAGCTTTGGAGTCACCATGAGTTTTGTGTATCTAGTGGATTTGGGGAGAGGCATGCGTTGTCTCCATTAAAGTGGCCCAGAGGTGAATTGAGAGCTAGGTGCCGAGAGCGGAATAAGGCATCGCATCGACATAGCCAATTTTGGGGGTGACATAAAGTTGTTCTGTGGTGGCGTATTGAATGTATCTAATTCATATTCAACTGGGATTCCTTGGTCTAAGTGATAGACACAAGGAATCCATAAATTAGATAGGTTCCCCCATGTGTCCATGCTGCTGCTGCTGCTATTGAAGAACGGCCAGTGGGACGTCTGCACTGGACAGCATTGTTCAGCCAAAGAGACTGTGTTTGGCAGCTTACCCAATTTCTACTGCCTGGAAAAGAGATCCGGAAGGAATAGGATAGGTCATCCTGATTGGGTGAAATTATGCATCAAATTAAATTGCGCGCCAAACCAAAATACAAAATTTCCTTCCACTACATATACATTTATGTCAAATACAAAATTTCCTTCTCCTACATATTCATTTATAGGTAATATTGTATCTATCTCAGTCCATTCTTATTTTCTTCTGTATCTCTCAATCTATCTTTATTTTCCTTTCTGCCTCATTATCTGTTTCTATATTTTCTATTCCACTATCTCCTACTTCCACTGTCACTTTTTAAAGACACTTGATTTTCTTTTACTTTACAGGGTTGATTGACAAGACTGATTGACCACTTTAGCTAACAGAAAAACAAGACCTGTTTATTTCCAATGAGGAAGACCAAGTCAAAAGAAAATCAAGTGGGCTTCTTCTGTGGGGCTTAATTTCTTTCTCTCTTTCTTTGAAATTGGAGTGGGATAAAGTAGTATCTATCTTTCAAAGTTGGCTGCTGTTAAGAAGACCATTTCAGTTTACTTAGTCCATATATATAATAAAAAAAATTTTAAAAAACATGATGACACTATTGTTCTCTCTCTCTCTCTCTCTCTCTCTTTGCCTAGTTGGCTGGGGCTGTAAAATACACCGACTTCTTCTCTGCAGAGGGGTAAGACCCCGCCTAACAAGTTTCCTGGATATGACACTAAACAATCTGATGAAGAGTTTCCAGTGATGTTGAAGCTTTGTGGAATGCAGAGTACCCCTTCATTGCCATTGCTCCCAGGTCAACTCTGGCCTGGAGTGGTAGTACCTGATAAGGGTCCAATGTATGTGTTAAATAGTACTAAACTGTGGTTTGAGTTTACTGTTTTTGGCATTTAGACTGTGTATTTATGCTAAATTGAATTGTTTAAAATAGAACTGTTTGATTAAACTGAATAGCTTGAAATAGAAATGTTTTTTATAATTAAACCGTGTACTTATGCTAAACTGAATTGTTTGAAATGGAACTGTTTTGACATTGAAATAACTTATGCTAAACTGAATTGTTTAATACAGAACTGTTTTGACATTTAACTGTGTGCAAACAAAATCTATACTTATACTTAGATGAATTATAACTGTTTGAATAAACTGAATAGCTTAAAATAGAAATGTTTTTGAAAAATTAAACTGAGTACTCATACTAAACTGAATTGTTTGAAATAGAACTGATTATTTGTATAAAAATGGATTTGGCATTAAATAACCTATGAGGGTTGATATGCCGTAAAACACAACCAACCAACTCTCTCTCTCTATACATATATATATATATGTGTGTGTGTGTGTGTGTATACACACAATTTTTCAACTATAAAATAAGATAAAATAAAACAGTGTAAACGCACATTCTTGGTCTTCTGGTGAGCTGAGATGGACAGATTTAAAAACATTTATATATATATAAATCATCATGTCACACCACCAGCGCGGATCTCCCTGACTCTCTCTTGCCACCTCGCTCTATCATCCATTGCTTCTGGTAGGTCTTCAAGGTTACATCCTGTATTGGCGCAGAGCTGTTGTATGTAGGTTCTAGCTGGTCGTCCTGCCTTTGCTTTCCATGTGAAAGGGTCTACAGGAGTATGTCACTTTTGAGTTCTTCCCTACTTCTACAGCAGTGTCCCACATGTCTGGTTTGTCTAATTTGGATAGTTTTTGTGATGGGTGGTGAGTGGCTGTACAGCTGCTGCTTTGTGGGGGTGCTGCCTCCAGGGCTTGTTCAATATTGCTTGCTGATTTCTTGTGTAGTTGCCATCAAGCTTTTTCTCCATACGTTTAGTTAGCGTCCATGTAGTGCATCCATACAGCAGTATCGATACAACCGCTGCTTGGAAAAAACTGCGTTTTATTTCATCAGTCAGGTCTGACTTCTATATGACCAATAGCCTATCAATACCTGTCCATGCCTTTGCTCATCATGTGTTGATGCCTGTCTCGGTTGATGAGACACTGCTTCTTAGGTAGGTGAACTTGTCTACTAGTTTCAGAGAAAATACCGTTTAGTGTAGAGGTGTCGCCTCTTTGATTAAAGCACACGTATTCTGTGTGTATATATATATATATATATATATATGAATCATGGACAAGAAACCCTTTACACAAATCTCTTAATCTTGTGGAAAACATAAAAGTTAAGTGACTGACTTTGTATCAATAATTCTAATATTTTTAGTTTTATACCTGCTCTATTATTACTTTATTTTACACTTGACTAACGTTGCCAACTTTACTATTTTATTATAAATTTATTTCCGTCCACAGGTGCCGTTGGGCCCTTCTCAGATGGAAAATAGTTACATCTTTGCCTGATCAAATAAAATTTCTGTTGATATGGCATAAAACCCAACAAACCAAACCAAACCTGTAACATATTTGAAAAAATACTAATTATCACTACTGATTATGTAGTCTTGAGAAATGTATAAACATTTTTATTTCATTTTATTCTATAAATAAAATTCTAAGATATTTTCCAAACTTTTAGAGCTGATTCTTCTGTTGTCTTAGGCGAATCAAACAAAAAAAAATTTTTTTGAAAAATACATTTGACAACATAATCTCATGCTCTCTTTTCATATTGAAATGATTCATATCAGAAACTGATAGAAAGATTTTTATCAAAGAATTTCTCTAAGTCTTTAATTTAACATAACCTAACATTATAAAACAGAAAAATACCCACTGAACTGTGGTATGCAGTGGAATTTTTAAATTACCATGATCCATTTCTTTGAAAATATTTCCATATTCTTGAAAATGAAAAAACTATTATTATTAATTTTCTTTTTTCTGTGAGACGATCTTTTCACATAACATAGCCTGCTATATGCAAAAAGAGACATTTTAATATTTAAAGAGATCTTAATTTTAAGGTCTGGTAAGTTATCAAATATTTGACATGCAATTTCATCCAGCAAATATCCAGATTTTGAGCAATTATGGCCTGGATCAAAGTTGTATTCTTTGACATCAACATTAAAGTAGTAGTTTATTTTTTTTTAATATGAAATTTTTCAACAACATTTTGAACAGCTATAAAATATGCAATACCAGAAATTCATTTTAATTTTCTAAATTCACTTTTTATATTGTCTGTAGTGAATTCATCTAGCATAACAAAATTAAACACCCTGCTTAGCAAATAGGTATAAACATCAATTAAACTATTGCAAGTATGCTCAATGGCTAAAGTAGTATCCATTTTTAATGATTTTGTTCTATTTCCTTGTTTTCCTTCTATTCTTGTCATTTTTCCAAAATTAGAAAGAAATATTAAATGTTCATCATTTAAATCTTATATTTTTTTGACACTGACAATTTTTCAAAATTTCAAAAATTAAACTGTTTCTGCTGTATCCTCCTTATTTATTGACAGGTGTGTTTTAATTGCTGTTACAGTTTGATCACAAAAAACTTTTAAACAATGGGGAAACTTTTTGTCACTCAACATGTTCTGGGTAAACTGTTATATTACTTACTTTTGATAGCTTATGGCCTAGTTGGCTGTGGCTGTAGGATACACTGACTGCATCTCTGCAGAGGGGTATAACTTCCCAAACCAATGAGTGTCCTTGATATGACATTAAACCTTCTGATGGTGAGTGTGACGGCAAATTAAAATAAAAAGATCCCCGGATGAGCAACCATTTAAAAGCGGAGGGGAACTGGTGCATTTAAATATTGTTATCACCAAACAAGAGTTTATTTTTTTGCATGTGTGAAGACGGGGCGGTCTGGCACTTAATCCCTCATAGAATAAGTCCTTGTTCAGAGTCCTTTCTCGGGCATATAGGAACTGGCATATTATGTGGGGTTTAATTTATGGCTAGACTGTCCGCCGCTGGCAAGGGGTTTCCAAACTTCACATTACACACACACCCACCAAGGCCACTAGTTCTTCCTACCCCTAGAACAATGGAAGATATGGACCTCTAGGTTTCGATGTAATAATATTAATTATAGTAGTCGACAACTCCGGTTTCCCGTATAATATTTTTTAAGGAATTCATAGGACAATTTAAGTGAGAATAACATAAGGTGGAAGAAGCTGAAAAAGATACATGAAATAGCAACTTTTGATAGCAGACGATACAAATGAACAACTTCAACACGTGGGAACATTAAAATATATCAATCTTTTTACAACACACGCGGATGCACATATTCAACGCGTCGGCTATATTATTAACGGATAGTACATAAACATAAATGTCTTTCTTCTTTTCTTTTCTTTCTTCTTTAGTCTTTCTTCAAATTGAGAGAGAGAGAGAGTATATAATTGGATATAGGGAGAAACAGTCTTAAAGTTTACTTATTTTTACGACGACTTTCCTTTGGAGAATATTTTCTTTTTTTTGGTGGGGGGTGACGGAATTTATTTATGCATATCGCTCTGGCTTGAAAGTATGGGTTCTTCATGTCCAAGATACTTTCCGACCTCCCCCGGTGATTTCGGTGGTAGTTTCAATATATCTTATCATTTCAACTACTGTTCCGCAAATCCCGGTTTTGATGCTTCATCCGGAGTTTGGCATGAGATCCATTCACCATGACCTCTGTCCCAAAACTGATTTTCTTATTCCCTATTTCCGCTGACGGAAGAAGGGGGCTATTTTCGCTTTTGGGATCCTAGCCAATCATTTGGCTTCTATCTTCTTCCTTCTCCTGTCAGGCGATTCGTTAGGGCTACTATATGTCCTTGTACCCCATTCTTTACCCATCCGGTCACAAAGTGCAAACATCTGTTGGTTTGCATCCTGATCTGGATTTGTTACTTCAGGATTGACCTACATTATCTCTCCTAACGGTCATTCTTTGACGGCTTGCTAATTCAAACACGAGGGATAGTAGAAATTCCTTATTTCTCTCCTCTCAGTGGGAGACCATGTGACAGTGAGGCTCCAGTTTGGGAGCTTTGGGGAATGTGGAATACCCCTTCATTGCCATTGCTCCCAGCTCCATTCTGGCCTGGGGTGGTAGCACCTGATACAGTTACATCTTTGGGTCAAATAGAACTAAACTGTGTACTTATGATAAACTGAATTGTTTGAAATGGGACTGTTTTTGACATTGAAACTGCATACTTATGCTAAATAGAACTGTTTTTAAATAGAACTAATCTGTATAGTTATGCTAAACTGAATTATTTGAAATTGAACTGTTTTGATATTTAACTGTTTGTAAACAAAATCTATACTTATACTCAACTAAATTGTTTGAAATTTGGCATTAAATGACCCTAAAAGGGTTGATACACTCTAAAACAAAACAACCAACCAACCAACCAACTCTGATAGCTTAACAAATTGAATCTTTTTATGTTTAAGAAAACCTTTTACAATTTCCCATTTTGCGATCATCTTTTTGCCTTCAGAATAAAATGGTGATTCAGAAGAAGCTTCAGTAATCCAGTTATTCCAAATATTTTTAGAAAGGTTGCCATAATAAAAAGTACAAGCCATTTTTAGTTAGCCAAAGCTTATTATAAACAAGGTCAAATTCTTTTTTTAAAGACTGATTGATTCAGTTGTTCTCACATAAAATTACAATTACTTGACAATTTGTTTGATTACATCAATAATATATAAAACTTTTTGATATAAAAAAATTGGTTTGGCTGGTTAGTTTTAATGGCATATCAATATTTGTTGGTTTTTTTAATGCCAAATCCAGTTTATACATATACATCAAATATATATGATTTGTAAACATATTTTTTAGATATTTTTAAACAAGCCTGAGCTAATTTTTTCTGCACAGTTAAATGGTTTCAAGTATTTCTATCTAATACAAATAATTCTATTTACTATCTCAATCATTTGTTTGTACACAGTGAAATGGTTACAAGTATTGCTATTTAACACTAATTATTCGGTTAAACACTCTTCATTCATTTGCACACTGTTAAATAGTTCTAAGTAGTACTATGTATCACTAACAATTCAATTAAACATCAGTCATTTGTTTATGCACAGTAAAATGATTAAACAGTTCTATTTCTAACTATTCAATTTAGCATAAGTTATTTGTTTGCACAGTTTAAAAGTCAAACAGTTCAACCTGGGAGCAATGGCAATGAAAGAATACTCCACATTCCCCAAAGCTCCCAAACGGGAGCCTCAACATCAGAAGGTTTAATGTGATATCAAGGACACTCATTGGTTTGGGAGATTGTACCCCTCTACAGAGATGCAGTTGGTGTATTCTACAGTCCCAGCCAACTAGGTTAATAAAAAAATTGCCACCAATTTAAAAACTAGGATCATTTTAGGCAAAAATTTTGGTTTACCATTTAAGCATTTTACCATGTTACCCAACAGTTTTTGCTTATCCCTCAGAATTTTCAGAGAAACCAAATAATTTCCTCTATTTTACTGTAGAGCAGCTTTTATATACGCTTCAACTGAAAGCATACACTTTTTCAAATTCTAAAAAATTTTACAAAATATATCTTCAAGGAAATTAAAGTTATCTAATTTTGAGACATTTGATATCAGATCTGATTATGTTCTCAAACTGGGTAACTTATCTAAAATAATGACCAAAATATTACCAAATATTCAAATGTCCTGGTAAGAATATCAGAATCATGTTTTATCCCAATGTTTTGTGATGACATAACATTGAAATGTTCTTTAGAAATACTTTTTTATCAATCTTTAATTGGCCGAGAAAAGAAATTGTTTCATTGATTTGTGACCAGTGCTGAAATATTGATACTTGATTTTTTTTTTTAAATAGAAAATTTTGTTCTATGTATATCAGCATGGTAGCATTCAAATTTTAGATTTTCAAAAAATTTGATAAAAATTATTGGAATACATCTACTGACAAATCAACAGACTGTGCGAACAGCTGAGAATTCAATTTATTGCATATAACTGCTGGTACAAATCTTGTTAATATTATCATACAAATTTTTAAAACTGATAATTTTTTGTTTTATGAAACTGTGCTAATTCATCATTTTGCACATTTCCCACAAAAACAGAAATTTTATTTGATCATGGTTTTGGTTGAGGATTTGGTTATAAACTTGATGGCAAATGATTAAATACTAATGGGGAATTTTTTGGTTGTACTTTTTCTCTAATAAACTCTGTTTTGTATTGAGATGGAAAATGCCTTTTCCAAACAACAGTGTTTGATCTGTCAGGGGTCTTATCTCTAGGTATTCTCCTTATCCTTCTTGTTCATTCTGATCTTGAGGAAGATGAAAAACACAAATCTTATTTTGATCATCAAAATTGCCTCAAAAATCTATCACACAACACTTTTGGACCATTATGAGAAAGATTTTGGGTTCTGAAATTAAAAGTATTAACAAAAACATTATTGTGTAAAACCAATATGGTCCTTCTAAAAAGTATATGAACCATAAATTAAGGTTCTGACTTGAAAATTTAAGATTTTGAATGGAGAATTTAAAGTTTATCTGAATGTAGAAATCTTTGAGAGGTTAACATGGATTAAAAAATGCCAGGATGAAAAAATTCAAGATTCAGACATGGGGGTATTAGAATTCTGGTTGGTTGGGTTTTAAGGCATATCAACCTTTGTAGGTTATTTAACACCAAATCCATTTTTATGTAAATAATCTGTTCTATTTAAAACAATTCAGTTTAGCATAAGTACACAGTTTAATTGTCAAAAACACTTCTATTTCAAACTATTCAAGCAGTTATATGTAATAATTCAGTTAAATGTAACTACAGTTTTAATGTCGAAAAACAGTTCTATTTCAAATAATTCAGTTAAGCATAAGCACGTAGTTTAAATGTAAGTACAGTTTAATTGTCAAAAACATTTCTATTTCAAGCTATTCAGTTTACTCAAACAATTCAGTTTAGCATAAGTATGCTGTTAGTTCTATTTAACCCATAGATAGGGCCCTATCAGGTGCTACCACTCCGGGCCAGAGTGGACCTGAAAGCGATGGCAATGAAGGGGTATTCCACATTCCCCAAAGCTCCAGCACTGCTGGAACCTTACCATCAGATTGTTTAGTGTCATATTCAGGACACTTGTTAGGGGGGGGTCTTACCTCTCTGCTGAGGTGCAGTCAGTGTATTCTATAGCCCCAGCTGACTGGGCAATATGTTACAGGAGGTTATTTTTATTGCTTCTTTATGCATTTGATTTTATGAAAATAAATCAATAATTGTATTCTACAGCCCCAGCCGACTGGGCAATTAGAATTCTGAAAATGAACTTTATCCTTTCTTGAGGATGAGATTGGTTTGATTTGATTTGGTTTGGTTTTATAGCACATCAACCATTGTAGGTTATTTAATGCCAAATCTATTTTTATAAATATAAACAGTTCAATTTAAAACAATTCAGTTTACCATAAGTATAGCTTTTTTTGTTTAGACACAGTGAAAAGTCAAAACAGTTCTATTTCAAACAATTCAGTTTATCATAAGTACACAGTTTAGTTCTATTTGACCCATAGATAGGACTGTATCTGGTGCTGCCACTCTAGGTTAGAGTGGACCTGAAAGCGATGGCAATGAAGGATTACTCCACATTCCCCAAAGCTCCAGCATTACTGGAACCTCACCATCAGATTGTTTAGTGTCATTTCCAGGACACTTGTTGGAGGGGAGGGGGTCTTACCTCTCTGCAGAGGTGTAGTTGGTGTATTCTACAGCCCCAGCTGACTGGGTAACTTGAGGATGGGAATTAAGTAGGACTTTAAAATTGATACACAACTCAGGTAGAAGAGTTTTAAGTCATCTATATTACAGGTTAATTATCTTTCATGTTAATGAAATGGTCAGAAGTTTTTATTATTTGTTTCCGGAGACTAATTTGTGAAAAACTTGCAGTGACATCTGCTATGGTTGCGCAGGCTGACGTGCTAGTTGTAGTCCCTGTTGCAATTTGCACAAATCAAGCAAGAGGTCTTGTTTGCAACGATCGCTGCAAGGTGATCCCTCCCCTTATCAGTCTCTGCAATGTTCCTACAGACAGTATGATACCAGGCAGCATGATCAACAGGCTTGATCTTACCTATTTGCTGGAGATAGTGTATTCTCAGCCCAGCTGGAAGTGGGGTGTGTGAATTTGAATTTAGTATGCAGATTCCTTTTTCAGTTCAAATATCTGTTTGCAACCTGAAAATTTGATTTAATATTACAGAATAGATTTTTTAAAGAATTGTTTTTATTTTATTTAAAAAAAAAAAAAAAAAAAAAAAAAATCAAGTTTTTAAGAAGTGACTTTTTGATGATGGGTGGGTATTAAATTAGCTTTTAATTGAACTGATATATTTATATATTTTTGGTCTGCCCTCTGTTCTTCTGTCATGAAAAAAAAAATATACATGTATATGAATCAAGTCCATTTGACCTTGAATCAAGCAACCAATTAGGGGTATTTTTTGTTCTTTCCTTTGTTTTTAAAAGTAATCTGGCCACCACCCGACATTGTCTCATTCCCCTTAGCTGAATGTTTCATAATGGCAGACACCCAATGAAGTATCTGCAAAGTAAAGAAAAAAAGAAAAGAGAAAAAAGCCTTCTTGGCAGAGGAAGGTAGATGAATTTTTTATTTTTTTTTTTTATTTATTTATTTTTTTTTGTTTTACAAAATTCAAATTTATTTTTTTATTGCTTCAAGTTAATGTTTGGGTCATTCTATTTCCCTCCTCCCCTTTACTACTTGAAAACACAAACCAAATATAGTACAATATTTTGCCACTAATTTTTGTGAACAGTACCAAATGCAAGAGTGTTAAAATACCAAGCAGAGATGCTGCTTTGAAGGACACTGCTGAAAATTCTTACAGAAAGTGATTTTTCATTTTAAAACTCTTGGGGAGCAGCATTTTATACTTAAATTTTACATATGTATTTAAAAAAAGAAAAAAAAAAAAAAAAAAAGATTTATAATTGTAAATTTATGAGTTTACCAAAAATTCTTTTTTAATACCAAGATTATTCCACTACAATATAGATATTTCTATATTTATAGTATTTAAACTTTGAGTCCCCCCACCCAGGTTGATAATATTAAAAATCAGCTAATTAGCGTTGTGTGTGAAAACATTCAGTTTATGTTTCTTATATTATGAGAGGAACAAATAGTAATGCCTTTTTTTCTATTTTTTGCAGTAATGAAGGTTTTTTTTTTTTTTTTAGGTTGGCAACAAATTGAAAATCTGCTGATCAATGTTGACCTTGAAAATGTGTGAAAACATTTTGATTGATGGTTATCTCCCAGATTTGTTTCAAGAGGTAAACTTGGATTATCTAAAAAGTATATCCAAAATGAAACAAGAATACTGAGCCTCATGATGCAGTCAAGTTCTGCCCTGGATCCTTTTTTTTTTTTTTTTTTTTTTTAATTATTAGGCAGGGGAAACAAGAATTTACACTTCTAGATAGCTGTACAAATATCAGCCAGTTGGGTTCTAACAGTTAAAGTATATACACACTTATATAAATATATAACGAAAACAACTTTAACACACTCACTCCAAAGCTTATTTAATGTCTCCCATCTAAAAACTTAGTTGACAATATTAAAATTATATAAAAAAGACAAAAATGATCAGACAAATAGGAAGATTTCTTTTGTATCCTTTATTTTTGGATTATTTTGACATTAAGTCATTGTCTGACGAAAAGTTTCTGTGAAGGATTTAAGAATTTTTTTTTAAGAATTGCTATGCTATAAGAGAAGTGGTGAAAAATTCACTGGTGACAGCACATCCAATTTTTTAGTATCCAACTGTCTTTTCTATGGATCTCAGCTAGCATAAGCACCAGGCAGTAAATTCTAAATATTTAAGCATGGGTAAGATGTGCAGTAAATTTACTAGTTTCTTTGAAGAAAAGTTGTTTTTTTTTTCTAGAATTTCTAAAGAAAAAAAAAATTTCAAGAGTTGATATGCCATAAAAAAAGCAGGGAAAAAAATTTACTCGTGACATAGCATATTCATTACTTAAATGAAAATTTTTCTTTTGTGTCCAACTAACCATTCAGCTTTATCTCAAAGCCATTTGGGGTAAGTGTTTGGAGATGCTTTATCCATTTATTTATTAGACTTAATCCAAAAGTTATTTCATGTCCCTCAGCTAAAGAATATCAATGACTCCATTATAAATTGTGCCTCCCACCAGAAGACAAGATGTTTTTATTCTTTTACTTGTAGAAATAGACTAGCCAGATGTATGTGCAATACAATTGGAAAAGAGGTAGTATAGCTGTTGTAGTATTATGAATAGACAAAAAAAAAAATCTTGTGCTATTTAGAGTGATTTTTAAAAGCAAGTTAACCAATGTAGGCTTATTCTATGCCAAGAGGTTGGGGAACCGCAACATTATGTTCCAATTTACATTTGGGCTAATTTTTCTTTTTGCACAGTTTAATCAAATAATTTTTAAACAGAACTATTTGACCCATATATGGGACCCTCACAAGTACTACCACTCCAGGTTCGAGTGGACCTGAGAGTAATAGCAATTAAGAGGTACTCCACACTCTCCAGATCTAGAAACTCAGCATTAGATACAGTTTAGTGTCATACCAAGGACACTCCAGGGAAAGTCTTCCAGCTATGTTATTACATTTACTTTCGGACTAATACCCTTGGGGAAAAGTATAAACCTACTTATCCTTCCGCAGCTTAAATAGTATCACTGCTGCTATTCTACAAGGCTGGATTTGGCATTAAAAAGCCGAAAAAGGTTGATTTGCCATTTAACAAGGAACCCAAACCCTTTGCAGGGAGATACAGTCAGTATATCTTAAGCCACATTAATAGAAGTATGCTATCTAAAGAAAGATGGATACACATTTTGTATATGAAAAATGTTTTAGTTTGAAAGGAAAAAAAAAAAAAAAAGTTACACAATACATATATTCTTAAATTCCTTTAATATTTCATGCTTACAAGATGAGCTTACAGCCAACAGTAGATTACATCTATTTTCCATTATCCCCAGTTGTCAATGTTGTGGAAGGATCTTACATTGTAGACAATTATCTTTTCTTCCATCAAGTAGAAGCAATTGAGTGAAAAATCAACCATTTGAACCCATAACCCTTATATTGCAGACTGAGTATTTGAATTTTTTTCTCCCTTTAAATAATATCAATCTATGGTGTTATTAATCAAATACTCACACCTTGTCTAAACATGCAAATTCAATCCGAAAAATTGAATTCTAAATAAATTTACACAGAATAGTGTCGTCTCTACGGATTGGTGGCATTCTTTGATCTGATGTTAAAACGTTTTTGATTTGCCAATCTGTTTAGTCAGTGTTAAATTTTAAGTTACAAAATTCGTTTTGAAAATTTTTATCTATTTTTATAATTAACTCCCTTGAAAAGAAAAACAAGGGAAACAACCTAGTTTTTCACTGTGATGCAAGGGAGATAATCTAGTAGTCATCATTCATGGTTAAAAAGGTTTATAGAATACACTTTTTTTTAGCCTTAAAATAATCAACCCCAAAAACATACTGCAGAACATTCAATGAAATTTTGGATCAAAACCGTATCAGCATTTAAGTTACATTTTTATATTTTTCAACCAATCAGCTAAAAACGTAGAATAAGAACATTCCAGAAAAACAGGATCAGAAACTAATTAACAGAAAATATTTAGGCTCTAAAATAAATAAGTAAAAATACGAATGATTGGTCAAGAAATGTTTACACACTTAAATTTTAGGACTCGCATAAAACTATTTTTTGATCCACTACTAAAGTATAAGTAACAACGAATTTATTCAACTCAGTTAGTAGCAAGTTGTGTCAGTGAATTCATTTCTTCCACGGCCAAAAGATCATGACCAAGCCGAAGTTGGTCGCAATTAAGATTCAAAAGGAAAACTTGCGACCTTTTTTTCATCAATGCAACACGCTGTCGCCACAATCTTACGACAAACAGTGTGGACTTAACGTAAGTAAAGACAATTATTTCATCCAACTTACTTCAACCAACTATGGAACTATTTATTTAACAGACTTTAACATTTAAACACACACACACACACACACACGTGTGAACAATCTTATTTTCATTTAACTGGCCAAACTGTATTTTCCACAAAGGCCACTCACATTTTTCATTTATTTTCATTGTTTTATGAATATTAAATTGTTTGTTTTTTAATGTTCGTTGTATCATTCATTTCATTCACGTGATTGTAAAAATTTGTTGTATTTGTGGTAGACCTAAACCTGTGTGCAATACCCATAAAATATGGACGAGAACTCACTCACATGTACCCACTACAAATTGGAAAGAACATATCCACACAAATATCCAATTACATGCTTCCACTACAGGTTCAATTCTTGGCATTTGAATCTCCAATATCAAGCATCGTTATTAAAAAAAATTAGCTGTTTTCTATATTTCTAAATGTCACAACAAAAGGTCAACTTCTACAGAGATAAGGAATCAATAAAAGAAATTAAGGAGAGGGAAAAAAAACAAAACACCTTCAAATTTCTTCTGAGGATTGAATCCAATATGCACCTTTCAATTTTTGGCATCAATTTTCCCTATATCAAGAGGATATGTGAAGTTATTGTTTTCCCTACTTGTTAATGTCTCAATAAAAGGGCTAATCACTCTTGCTTCCTTTAAGAAAAAGTAGCAGCAAATGCCTTCTGAAAATTAAGTCAATATGTACCAAAGATGTTGGGAACTTCTGACTTGCCTTGATCCCATCTTTTAGTTCAAGAGAAAGAAAAAAGGTTTGCCAATTCATTTATCCCAATTCATAATATTATCTATATTATGAATTGGGATAAGTTTATCAATTCTGTAGAGACAGCCAAATGCATATCATGTTTCACTGAAGTTTAATTTTGAGTTTCTCAAAGTTGAGGATCTTAAACAATCAGTGAGAGACCATGCTGCTTTAAGATTTAATAGCACATTAACTGAGATAAAAATTTAGATAATCAAATATGAATACTTTAATTTGAATTATTAAGTAGTTTCTTTATGTTGAAATGGAATAACATTTGTTCTTATAAAACAATCATGTTCGTCATTTTGACAAAAAACTAAAATTCTAATAATCTATAAGTCTCTTGAGTCAGTTATGTAAATTAAATATCCCCCACAAACCTGGAATTAAAAAAAAAAAAAAAAGTTCTGTTTAACCAACTTTGATTCCCAATGGCATGTATCGTCAGCTAGTAAAAAACAACCCAGATGTTACACAACAAGAACGCAATGTGTTCTTGTAAACAAAAAAAAAAATTGGATTTTGTACAATTCAGACAAGACAAAGAAAGCCTGTTTGTTTGCAAGCCTAAAACTATTCAAAATTTAACATTGTTTGGGTAATCCAAAGTTTGCCTTTTGGAGACAGCTGACATCTGTTATACATAGCTGTTGAAATTTAATTTCTTACTGTAATTAACACTGATTTTATTAAAAAACTCAAATTTTTTAGTAAAATGTAATGTGATGCATAACTGCAGTAGATCTTAGGATCAAGAGTTTATTTAAAAAAAAAAAAAAAAAAAAAAAAAAAAAAATTCAAACAATCAATGAAGGAAATATTGAGTCAAGTTGCTATATATACTTTGATTTTTATATATTTTAACCATTTTTTGGGTGAGGGAAATTAAATTATTTCTTTAATGATAATTAATTTAAAAGAAAAAAAACAAAAAAAACCCAGCATTTATGAAAATGTTAAAAATTCATTAGTCAAATGATAGATGAAAAATTATTTTTAGCAAGAAAAATTTAACCAAATGATTAAATTTTTTTTGTCAAAATTTTTCAAAAAGCTAAATTTTTTTTTAATTTAGTAATTCATAAAATGTGTGCAATTAAAAAAAAAAAAAAAAAAAAAAAAAAAAAAATTGTTATTAATCCTAACAGATTTCAACCTCAGGAAATGTTTCGAAACTGATTAAGAACATAAAGCAAGGGTTTTGGTTTATGAAACTCATGACATTGTGAATGAGTTGATTAGTTGAAAAAAAAAAAATTTCCTATTTTCAACTTTTTGTTAGAAAAAAAAATCTGCCTTTAAAAGTTGAGACTATCTTGTTATTCAAGGTTAGTATCAGAGATTGAGGATTAAAACGTTTTTTTTGGGGGGAGGGGTTTTTCTCAATGTAATAATCCCCATTTATATATGCATTTGTTGGGTTTTTATGGCACGTCAACCTGAGCTGGTTATTTAATGCTAAATACTGTTTATACAAATAAAAGATTTTTAAGCAAGTACATTGGCTTGGTTTGCATTTTGTTGATAACATTTTTAAATGAACCTAAGCTTGGGGGGGGGGCACAGTTCAAGTATTACTATCTAACAGTAACAATTTGACAACAGTCATTTGTTTGCACACATCTAAATGGATGTACATATGATTTGTAAGTGAAGAGTTTGTAGGTGATTTCATTTTTCTATAGGAACTAATTTAATTAGTCACTGGGTATTGCTATTTTTTTTTCTATACAGTTAAATGGTTTCAATTATTGCCAACAAAAACTAATAATTCTATTCAATTTTAATCTTGTTCACAGAACAATTAGTGTTGAATAGCAAAACTTGTAACCACTTGACTGTATTTCACCAATTCATTTACACAGTTAATGGTTCCAAATATTTCTATGTATAACCAATAATTCAATTTAGGCACACAGTTAAAGAGTTTTAAATTATTGCTATTCAACATTACTCATTTTCTTGTATACACCAAATGTCAAACAACTCTATTTGACCCACAGATAGGACCCTCTCAGGTTCTACCACTCTGGGTCAAAGTGGATCTGGGAGCAATGGCAATGAAGGAGTACTCCACATGTCAAATCTCCAAAGCTGGAGCCTCATCACAAGATGGTTTAATGTTACTTGGAGGGAGGGGGTTCTTACCTCTTTGCAGAGATGCAGTCTGTATTATACAGCCCCAGCTGACTGGGCTTGTGATTTTTGTTTTTTTTTTTGGTTCAATCTTGATAATTGAGAATTTAAGAGACTGAGACAAATAAATACAGGAATTTCAAGGAAGAGGTTTATTGTGGTATGTGTGGTTGGTTTGATAAGAGTGAGCAAGAATCTCTACATTTGAGGCTAATAGTTATAAAAGATAAAAATTAGATAAAATGAAATAAAATGCAGAACATTTAACTGATAAATTGAATAAAAGTCCTTGTAGGGTCCTTTATACTTTCCCAATGGGGCCAGACTTCTGGGACACCCTGTGTGTGTGTGTGTTTCTATAATTAGGTTCTTCAGAAATTAGTTCCGTATTTCATAACCAAGGTAGAACCTGTGTTAAAAAAGGTACAAAACTGTCTAGAATAGGTTTGTCATTTATAGTTAATCACAGAATTTAACCTCATGGAGGGTAATACCTAAAGAAAAAAAAAAAAAGGGGCGGTTATTGCTCACTGTACAAATTCTGAAAGGGTAATACTACTACAAAGGCATTTATAAACATTTGTCCTGTGAATATGAATGCAGTGAAGGTTTTTACATGTCGACTGTAATTTAAAAATAGTAACTATGACACACTCAACAAGCCTCACTTTAAAAGAACTTTTGAAAGAGACTAATGAATTGTATTCATATTAAAGCATCAGAGATTTGGCACAAAAACTTAATGTATCATGTTCAACTGTGCCTGAACACAAACTAAGGAGGAAAATATGGAAAAAGAATTTGGATTTCTTCTGAATTTCTCACTTGAGAATCAAATGCAAAATTCCATTATCTGCATTATGTTGTTACAAGTGTAATATAATGGCCGAGGGATTTCGTTTTATGCCTTTAGGTTTAGTTAGGCTGAGAAACTTTCGGATCAGTACGTGGGTTACTTAGGTGCAACATTAACACAGGCATTCGCACGGAGCAGATGTGTCACAATAGCCCAGATGGGAAACAGGGCTAGCAAGTGCACTGGAAGCGCAGAGGATTTTGCAATTTTGAAAAAGTCAGGAGTTGAGACCTGCCTCGGGAGAAGACAGTTGGCTTTTGCTTGCTCGCGGAGGCCTTGGGCAGGTGTCACACGTGATGGGGGGGGGGTCAGATGAAAACGCCAGAATAGAAAGAATGTGTATCCTTATGTCGAAGAACCTTTAAACTCAAAAAGGTAATAAAAAGTTACGTATCTGAACTAAGAAGTCGTAAGTGTTCTTCATGTTTCAAGATACCTATGTTCTATGTTATATATATATATATATATATATATATATATATATATATATATATATATATATGAACATTCTATGTCCATTTTGCATATCCGTATCTGGCTATGGTATACAAGTCATAAAAAATGAGTTCTGCATGTTAATAGAAAACAAAAAAAGATAGTGGTTATGAAATAAAAGGCTCATATCAACACTCAAACCAAGACTATTCACAGAAATCTGTGCTTAGTTTTTGATGGAATGTAAAAAAAATCTATATTGACCCAATCCCTCCACTCGGACAGGATATGACACAAGGCCATTTTTTTTTTTTTTTTTTTTTTTTAAGTGGGGTTTCACAGGTTTGAATTCAGTTTTCCTTCTAGATTAGTTGCCTCACCAAGGCTGAAGAACCCAGTCTGTCCTACTATTTACCCATAGCTGGAGGGAGAATAATTGGATTCATACCTTTCCCAAGGGTATTAGTGCTATGTGAAATGCAATCAGTCTCATTCAGGATTTGAACTCCTGTCGCCGTGTCCATTTCCTACGACGATAACCATTACACCAAGCTACTCAAACATTGAAGAACCATCACGGTAGATGTTTATGGCCTGCAATTTCTTCAGGTAAATTAAATGTCACATCAAAATGGTTCTGCTATGGTAAACAGGAAAGGTTTTATTCTAAAGTATGACATAAGGATATACTCTGCAAAACAGACGAGAAAAGATAAAATCATTAGAATGGAAATTTTTTTCCACATCAGATTTAGCACCTACAGATTTTCACTTGTTTCAATCACTTCAACATTTCATAAGTGGCAGAACATTCAGAAACAAAGTTTAAAATGGTTTCAAAAAAAAAAAAAAAAAAAAAAAAAAAGAAGAAAACTCCAGATTTTTTTAAATGTAGAATTGAAAATTTACCTTCTTGTTGAGCTACAGTCATTGAAAATAAGTGCTCACATTTTTTATATGAATAGTTAAATAAATTAGGGTGGGGTGGGAAAGAAAGAAAAGTCACTTTTCTGCTGTGATCTTATGATTAGCCAAAATAGACAGGATAGTTGTGGAAATCAATATGGCTACCTTTCAAAGTTGGACATTGCTTATTGTTTTCATAAATAAAATGAAGACAAGAGCTTAAACTTATTATCAGGATTGGAAATGTCACTGGAATATTTAGATCATTAAAAAAACAAAAAAAACTGCAGCTGTTTTCCATCAGTGCACCACTCTAAATAGGTATCCTATCCTTAAATCTAGGGAAACAAAGAAAAAAAAATATCTTGATGGAAAAGAAATCTCTAGAGCTTTGGATGTTACTATTCCTTCCTTATTACTAAAAAGACTTTATGGAATGACTAAGAGGTGGTCTATGCTCTGTTGATAGATATCTCATTGTCAAAATAAATTGTGGGATTTATATTTGTCAAAATAGCATGCTGCTAAAATGTCCAAGATATTAGACAAGTTAAAAAAATTGCAGGTTTAACAAATATCTGGAAGAAAAAAAAGTCAGAGTACTTATCTCCTTACCAAATTTTGCATTATAAGCTTTGACAAAGCTGGCATTACCACCCATGTCATTTGCTGTTATTTGATTTATGGCATATCAACTCCTTATGGGTTATTCAATGCAAAAATTTGTTTTATTTGCAAATGTGATTTATATCAATAACTGGCAGCTTATACTTAAAGAAACAATGCAAGTTTTCCAGATCAAAATCAGCTATTAAAAAATTCATTTTCAAGTGTGGGCATGAGAATAAATACCTTCTATGCCTCCTGGCACCTAAATGAAAGAGGAAAGGAAAAAAAAAAAAGTATTTTTTTAATGATGTAAGGGACTTGAGATATTTACCCAAAGGAAGATATTGTTACATTGAGTGTTATCAAGAACCATTTGTGATTCATATTTATACCTTCAAATTAGTTTTTTTGAATTCAGTTTTAAAATAGTTTCAAGTTTGAAACTGAAATCATATGAAAAATCCGTCCCCCACACCAATCTAAAACTACTTTTCAAATGATTCTGGTGTATTTGTTGTAAACGAACCAGACGAAAGGGCCCATCCAGTTTGTTTTTATTATTTTAATAAATCAATAGATATAATTCCCTCTCTCACACATATATATATATATATTTCATTCAATAAATTGAATTTTGCATAAAGAGTTAGCAAGAGAAAGCACTGTTTACATCAACACCTTTTGTAAAGAAATCAATTGTGATGGGTTCTTTTATATGAAAGTGTCAGCAACACCTAATTTACGAAACACTGTGCCCAGAACTTTTTTTACCAGAGAGTCATTGTTTTTACTTTGGATTGTCTTCGACTCATAGTTCCAAACTCCTGTTGAGTCTATTTGTAAACATTTTAAATATTCTTTGGTAAATTTCACTGTTTCCACTTTTAAGAAAAAAAAAAAAAAAAAAAAAATGACACCTCTGTTTAAGCCTGGAGCACTGTTCGACTTGCTATAATTTTTTTTTCTTTTTTAATAGCCTCAAATCATTTTTACAAGATTAGATTTTTTCCAAATACATTCTTATTTACAGAAAGAAAATTTTTTTTTTGTTGGATCAAAAAGTTTGCCTTTTTAATAAGTGACCCGTGTGTTTGTGTGCACGATTTATTTAAAAGATAGGTTTAAATTATACTAAAATTCAAGTGTGTGTGTGTGTGTTTGATTTATTTATTTTACAGCTTATAGGTTATTTAATACTAAAATTTCATTAATTTCCAAATGCTTGATTGTAATCATTACAACATTCTGTGTTCCATTGAGGGTTGTATTTTTTTATTATATGCATGATTATACAGTTTAAAGTAATTATTCCTAGTTAATTTTGTTTGTACAGTTACATGGTTCCAAGTATACTTGTCTAACACCCATAATTTACAAGCAATTATATAGTTTCAGGTAACTAATAATCCTTAGTTCACAATTATAGCTTCAAGTAACTATTCTTCATACAAATATTTTCACTTAGTACTGAAAATTGATTTCATTTCAGGACAGCACATTTCTTGTCCTTTTTTTTTTTGGATCATACACTTTGTTCACATCCTTTTCTTGGAGTTAAATGCCTTGTTTAATCTTTGGCATAGAAATTTTTTTTCATACCTTAATATGAAGATACGCAGAAGGAAAAAAAGCCACATGAAACGAGTCCCTTCTGCTTTCTTTTTCTGTGTAACACATGAGATGTGCAGACGTACCACTCTGGCTGTAGACAAAGACTCCCACTAAGTAACTAAAGTGGAAATTATGGACACCCACTTTTGGACTTTCAAATTTAAGTTCAGAAAGTTGAATTTTTTTTCATAGTATATTTGGGCTTATTCGCCCTAATCCCATCATATAAGACATATACCTGGGAGAAATTATGTGCTAAGGCATTGTTCAGAGGAAATGATATTTCAAATGCACTGCTTGGTCTACCCATTTTCTAGCCAAGGTTCTCAAAGTGAAACAAGTACATCTTGAGAAGAGACAGGTGGAGGCCAAGAAGAAGCCATTACCCACCTACTCTGCGGTCCACCCATAAGGATAAACAGGAGTGGCTTGGGAAGCATAGCACAAGGACAGTTTCCATTTGCTTCTGTTGAGGGTTTGGGTTTGTTGGGTTTTGTCAGTTATTAAATGCCAAATCCATTTTTATGTAAATAATCAGTTCTATTTAAAACAATTCAGTTTTGGCATGAGTACACAGTTTGTCAAAAACATTTCTATTTCAAACTATTCAAGCAGTTATATATAATAATTCAGTTTAGTGTAAGTACAGTAAAAACATTCCTATTTCTACCTATTCAGTTTAGTCAAGCAGTTCTAATTTAGCTAATTCAGTTTAGTATAAGTACAGATTTTGTTTAACCCTATCAGGTGCTACCATGCTGGGCCAGAGTGGACCTGGGAGCAATGGCAATTAAGGGGTGCTCCGTATTCCCCAAAGCCCCAGCATTACTGGGACCTCATAAGACTTTAGTGTCATATGAGGACACTCATTGGTGGGGAGTCTTACCCCTCTGCAGAGGTGCAGTCAGTGTATTCTACAGTTCCAGCCGACTGGGCAATACACAGAGTTAATGTCAAAACAGTTTTTCCGCCCCCCCCGATAATTCAGTTTAGCATAAGTACAGTTTTAAGGTCAAAACAGTTCTATTTTAAACAATTCAGTTCAGCATAAATACAGTTTAAATGTATAAAAACAGTAAACTGCAACCACTGTTTAGTTCTATTTAACCCATAGACAGGACCCTTATCAGGTGCTACCACTCCGGGACAGAGTGCACCTGGGAGCGATGGCAATAAAGGGGTACTCCGCATTCCTCAAAGCTCCAGCATTGTCGGAACCTCACCATCAGATTGTTTAGCATCATATCCAATACACTCGTTGGGGGGGGGCTTACCCCTCTACAGAGAAGCAGTTGGTGTATTCTACAGCCCCAGCCAACTGGGCATTGCTTGTGTTAAAGCTTTTAAGAAAGGACATTAAAGTTTCTAGCATGAGAAACTTGATTAATTGTTGAAGCCTTTACACGGACGAGTTCAACCTTTGTCCTTTATCTTGCATGAGTGCAAACTTTCTTGTGGATTATATTTAGTAGAAAACCCATATTTAGTAAGTTTTTTTTTTCCTCAAATTGTTCAAACTTTATTACAAGGCGCTCTGAATTTGTAATGTTGCAATGCCCACATATAGGAAATATATGCAACCTGCAAGCAATTTTGAACTAGTCCTGGAGGCAACACCCCACAAAGCACCAGCTGAACAGCCACCAACCTCCCATCACGAAAACTATCAAAGTTAGACAAACCAGACATGCAGGACACTGCTGGAGAAGCAGGGATGAGCTCATAAGTGATGTTCTCCTATGGACCTCCCCCTCACATGGCCGAGCAAAAGCAGGGCGACCAGCTCGAACCTACATATAGCAGCTCAGTGAGGATACGGGATGTAGCCCTGAGGACCTGCCAGAAAGGATGAACGATAAGGAGGAATGGCGAGAGAGGGTCAGGGATATCCATGCTGGCAGCATGACATGATTAAGAGTCCTCTCTGGGCAGCTCTTGAAAGAAAGTTTTTCCAATCAAACAAAGCCATTTGTGTTTTCTTTCTGTGTGTGTGTCCCCCCCACTTATCCCTTAAGACAGGTTAAAAAGTTGAATTTACCTGAAAGTAGATAAATGTGTAACACTTTGCATATATTTAGTTTCCTTAACAAGGAATCAAAGTTGCATTCTTCTATCTCCCTATTTGCCTTGAGCGTGTTAACTGTAGCTTGCAACTCAGAGTTGTTTCCCTTTAATTTTTTTTTTTTTTTATTTGGTCTGATTTATGAAAAAGAGTTTCTAATATTTTCCCCATCTCAGTAATTTCCTTTGCATACTTATCTGCCTGCAATGATTAGGCGCCTGTACTGTAGAATTTCGAAGTTCTAAATTTGTTCTAGATTTTGCTCTAGCATTTCTTTGAAAGGAAACATGATTTCAGTTGTATTTTCCTTTGGAATCCTCATTCGAAGAGTAGTATTACTAAGACAAAAATTGTCATCGCCTTAGACTTTACGAAGTCTAAGGAACATTTATAGAGAAGCTATTTTCTTGTTCACAGATCTAAAATAGAACAGTGATTGTCTTTTGTTGCTCATTTCAGAAGAGAATGTAGAGGGCTCAGTTATTGATTCAGATCTAAGTAGTCAAGTGGTATTCTCCATGGGGGTGGTGGAGGATCAATCAAATTTAAATGACGAGTTGTCAGCATCCCTCAAGTTGCTGAATCACAGGAAAGAATGTCTATTGACTTTGATTTGGCACCTAAGTTGAAATGTTCCGTCTTCAATGCCTGTACATTGAGTATAAATAAATTTGAATTCAAGAACTTCATATTCAATACACAGTTTTTGAACTGAGATATAAAGTCCGAGGCTCTGGATTTGCCAATTTTAATGAACTACCTTACTGGTTATGCCTTCCAGATTGTTGTATATCTCACCATTTTGGATGAGAAACTTCCAGCTGCTTTCCACATTCTGACAGAAGAGTTTTTAGATATGGATGGTATAGTCAAAATTTCTGTGCTAATTTACAGCTCCAAGCCCTCCTCTGATGATCACACTTCTGTCAAGCATTTTCTGATGAAAGTAAAGGCAAACTTCCTTGAACTTGAGTTCTTCCAAATTAGACTTTTTAGAAGGAACTCCTAGTAACAAGTTTTAGAGTTTCATAATTTTCTCCAAGTTGCCTAGAATTCTGAAAAAGGAAATAATTCGTACTGTTGGGTTGAAATATTCTTCTCTCGGACAGATTATTATGTCCTATAGTAACATTATATGGACCCTTGTTCTCACAAAGTTTTGTATGGCTAGTGGCCTTAAGCTAGATAAACCTAAGAAGCCTAGTTCCACAAATGGTGGGAGAACTAGGAACTAGCCCTACGAAGGAGTTCCCTTTAACAGAAAAAGGTCAACACTGGAAAATTCCCATGTTGAATCAAAGGTATTGAGGTACAGACATAATTTTTATAAAGCTAATGACCACATTTCCTTCTGCAAAAAAAAAAAAAAAAAAGAAAAAAAAAATGCTTCCTTAGAAGACTTGCCCATTGCAAGGCTGCTAACTTATGCTCTTTTTCTACTAGTCATTTTCATCTTATTTTGAGAGGACTAATGGTCTTAATTAAAATTGTTAGCAGTGTTTTAGTAAAAGTCATTCCAGTGCACTGTACCCAGGGATTGAAAAAGGCTGATGTAACTTTCAATGTGTTACCAGGATAGGGAACAGAATCAAGACATATTACCCATAATAAACATCAAGGTTATTAAGGATGGGGTGGCATGATAATGAGCATTAATGTGTGTGTGTGTGTGTGTATATATATATATATATATATATATATACACACATATGCACACACATTAATAATTTGCTGAGAGGATTACCTCTTCTGTGTATCGCTGTTATTATGCTGTTAATTTAAGACCAATATTCATTATGAGGATGGCCTTTAATTCTACACATAAGGACAAGTTGCCTATCTTTAAACAAGGTATGCTAATATATAAATTTGTATGTCCATGTAGTTCGACATATATAGGCAGGACTTGTCAATGCCTCCAAGTGGGAATTAGACAGCATATACCCAGAGTTATTCTATCAAAAGGCTGACAAACATCCGGGCTCTCCCAGGCAATGGATTCGGCTATTGGTGAGCATTTGCTTACCATAGATAGTTGCAGGACTAGCTATGAAGATGACTGCTTCTGTTCTGCATAGAACTAGAGACAAAATTCACCTTGAAGTCTTAGAGGCGATTTATATTGCTATAAATCCCCCCCCCCATGCAGACAGTTAAGCAGTCATATTTTAAATATTTTGGGGAATTGTTGGAGATTGGGGTGACTTGAAATTTTTTTTTACCTCGTCTCCTCAATCCAATTATTTAATTTACAACCAGTTTTTAAATATTTTTCCAGTAACTAAGCTTGACAAGTGCCAGACGAAAGGGTCCTCACTCTTATCGTTTTAGAATAGTTTCTCCTCTTTTTACCAATGATATCATTATTCATTTGTTTATATAAATTTTCATGTATATAAAAAAAAAAAAAAAAGAAAAAAAAAAAAAAAGAAAAAAAAAAAAAAAGAAAAAAGAAAAGAGTTTATCATTATATATATATATATATATATATATATATATATATATATATATATATATATATATGGCCTAGAGACAATTCATATTCTATTTAATAGGCCTCCTCTATGCTAACAGAACCATAAACATTCTTAACCTATTGATTGTAACCTAAGTTTATATACACAGTAGAATATATCCTTATACAGTAAATGTATAAAAAAACTTTGTTCCAGCTATGTTTGAGAGAGAAAAAACAATTTTCATATGTTCGAATATTTATTTCACCCCCACTGTATACATGGATGTATGTGTGTGGGGAAAAATCCTGGAGATAAAATCCCGTCATTGGCCATCTGTCCAGTGTCAGAGTATCTAGAGGGACTCCTTTGTATGGTTTTCATGCCAAAATAGACAAAGCTGATCTCGCGAAAACCTGTGAGACCAGAAGAGAGGACGAAGAATGCGAGTCAGTCAGGAGAGAGACTCCAACCAGAAAATCAGATTTGAGCCAAAGACACGGGGCTGGTTAGCTCTATGATGTGGTTCCAGAACAGTCTGAAGACAGTATGGAGACGAGAATCAAGACAGAGCAGTGTGAAGATGATGACCAGATTAGTCAACATCTTTGGTAGGTACCAGTTACACCTTCCGGCCTTTTGTGGTTCTGAATCCATGTTTATATTTTCTTCCTTCCATCCTGTTTGGTATTTTATTTTTCTGTACAACCTGTGAAATGTCCACACAGCTTGGTGTGAGAATTTACAATGGGGTCCACATCACTAGACTATCAAACAAACAGCCAAAACCTTTGTTAGATAGCAGGAGTCAATGTTCTTACCTATTGAAGTTTTGTTGGACCAGATCAGGTACAATGAAGGATTAAATGACTGACAAAATAATGATACATTTCTTAGTTGTCCATAGTCTTAACCAAGTGCACTCATGAATTCCCTTCTTGATCAATAATATTGATATGAAGTTTAATGTAACTGGATTGCAAGCAACTTAAACTTTCCAAGAAGGTTGTTGAATTAGCAGATTTTTCAAGTATCACGAATGATATTGTTCATATCCACTGATTGTTAGTTGTGGACTTGTGGCAGTATTTGCAGCACATCAGGTTAATAACTTTCATTGATCGATTTGTGTGGAAGGTTAGTTAGGAGATTATCCTCTTTGGTAATGCAAGACATTTTCTGTTCGCAGGGCAGGCTTTAAATAGCGATGATGGGTGTTTGGATGTAAACAGCTATGAGAACATTATCGCCCAGCATTCTACATGCCCTGTTACGCATGTGAATTTTGCGATGAATACTAAATCAAACGATATTAATCCATGTCAGTCCTCTGAAGATTCTAGTGTGAAGCAGAAACGGGACATTATGTTCAGTTTAGAGTCTTGGGTTTAAGGGATGAGGATTCGATGAGTAGCTACGATAAGTATAAGACCGACTTCTTTTTGTGACAATAGTTTATGAGAACAATTCTTATTACATAGATTAAGGCATGACAGCCTTGATCTATGTAATAAGAGTGTGTCTTTAAGGGTCTTGGATAGAGTGGTTGGTTGGTTGGTTGTTTCAGTGTATAAACCTTTTGGGATCATTTAACACTAAAATCAAATTTCAAACAATCCAGTTTAGTATAGTTTTTGTTTACAAATAGTTAAAATGTCAGAACAGTTAAATTTCAAACAATTCAGTTTAGTATAACTACACAGGGTCCTATCTATGGGTCAAGTAGAACTAAATTATCAGTTGCTACCACTCTGGGCCGGAGTAGACCTAGGAGTGATGCAATGAAGAGTTACTCGACATTTCCCAAAGCTCCAGCATTACTGGAACCTCACCATCAGACTGTTTTGTGTCATATCCAGGGTACTCACTGGTGGGTGGGTCTTGCCCCTTTGCAGAGAAGTGGTTGGTATATTCTTCAGCCCAAGGAGATTGGGCAACTTGGATTGAGTGGTTGTTAGTTTGGAGAAAAAGAACAAAAAAACAAAACCAAAAAAAAAAAAAACAGTTGTATGAAGAGTATTGCAAGATTTTTTCAAACAGAAGGAGGAGAGATTCATCAAGAGGTGTCACATAGAACCGGTCCAATACAAAAATTACATTTGGATTCTGCACAGGCCAGTGTTTAACAAGGACTGCCCGAGTTCCACTAAAATAAGGCCCGTGTTCAATTGTTCTAAAGGCAGGACGTTGCCCTTCTTTAAAGGAAGCGGCTTACTCTGATGTGAATCTTTTTAGTAATGTTGAAATTTAAGACAAATGTGTGTTGTGCGCCAACAAAGGTTTTTCTCATGATTAGGTTAGAGAAAGAGACAAAAATAGATTTTCCTTTTTCCTGAGGTTGAGTCAGGAGCTGGTGTTATTGCTATAACACCCTTACATTTGCTTTTGTTGCCAGTCCTTTCAACCTGAATCATGTTATTAAGCACATGTATCTGGAAAGTGCTTGCATTGATATGCTTAGGAACAATTTGTGTGGATAACCAATCAAATCTTACAAATGTCTTAGCAGGTTACAGTCCCTTTACCAGGAAGCTGATAAAATTATGTGCGAGGATAATTTCCCACACAAATTGTCTAACTCGAATAATGATGAGATGAAGTCTCAGATGAAGAGGGACTGGAGTTTAGTAGTCCATAATTCCTCCTGGGAGAAGGTACTGGGTTATTTACATAGCCCTGGTATTGATAAAATGTTTCATGCAGTTCCCTCTGTATTCAAAATTATTTACAGAGTCACTTTTACATGCCCCATGATTGGCTGAAAAACAACCAACTGCAGGCCATTATCAGCACATCAGCCATACCACCACACATGCATGCATTCTTTAAAACTAACATTCCTTTTCTTGCTTTGACTTCAACGATGTAACACAATCTTGACTGCTGCCAAAACAGGTTATGAGTTCGAGTAGCGAGGTACATACAAAGGCGCAACATACAAGGATACTCTACACTCATAGGGTCCCAGAATTCTCCTTCAAGCCTTTGAATCAAAGAACCAGCCATCAAAACTATATGGAACAAAAAGAACTGTTACCAAGATGAATGCTTTTGCTAAGTCTGCAGAAAACACTTTTTTACAATTATCATTTTCTTCCTTTTCTTTATATTTCTCTAAATATAAACCCTTTTTCAACCGAATTGTTGCTTTGTTCCTTTTCTCTTGTCATGTTTCATGCCACAGTAAGCCTTAAATTTTCCTTACATTGCTGATGTAGATTTTGTCTTATTTTCTGTGGGTAAAATCCAACATCTGTACTTGTGCAAGCACTAAGAGAGAGATACTCTCAAAATTCTAGTATTTTTGATTGTCACTATCTCACCAGTACAGTTAAGGGGAGGATGATTCTTTACGAGTTCTGGAAGCTGAAGTTAGGCTGGGATGTCCAGATACCAGTTGTGAATCAGTCATTGTGGAAGGGCTTGTTTGGAGTTCTTTTGTTGTTGGAATCTCTGGAATTTCCTATGTGATAGAATTTCCTAGGTATTTAGCTCCACTATACTTAGTGGTGTTCTGTGATGTTTCTCAGAAGGCTTATGGGTTGGCAACCTATATTGTGCTGAAGTCTTTGGTAAAATTGATCTTTAACAAGTCAAAAAATAGCTCCTTTGTTGATCAATACCTTGCTGACCCTGGATTTGCTGTTTATTTGACCTTTTAATGTTTTCCTAATTTGTTGAAGACATGCTCCAACATAGTTATCAGCAATATCACAATAGGTGTTGATGTGTACATTGTTTTGTCATGAGTTATCTGATGCCCTTAAAATGAAAAACCAGTTTGTTAAAAATAGATTGAAAGATATCAAGCCGAGTGCAGAGGTGATAAGGGAAGAGACAATGTGGATGTCAGTTTTAAATATGTCCACACTTCAGAGAACCCTGTGGATTTAATTACTTGTATTTCTCTGGAGAAATTTAAGATTTAATTTGAATTCTGACTTTCATCTTAAACAGTTCTGCATCTTTTACAAAATATCCGATTTCTGACTGGTAATGACAGAAAGTTGGGTGCTTGTAAATTAAGTTTTTCAAATTATAATCAAACAAGACCATTTGTGTTTTCTTCCTGTTTTTCCCCACTTCCCATTTTCTTTCACATCCAGGTTAAAAGTCAAATTTACCTGAATAAGGATAAATTTGCAACAACTGTTATATGACGTCAAGTATTCTGATATAATGCTCATTAATTTCAAACAGATTTATTTGACTTGTAGATAGAACCCAAAGTAGTATTACTATTCGAAATTAGAGCAGACTTAGGAGCAATGTAAATGTAGGGGTATTTCAATCTCCAGGCTTCTAGATCTGGAGTATCATCACCATATGCTATTTTGTGTTATACACAGGACTTGTTGAATATAAAGGTATTTAAGTCAAGACTTATGTACAGCCCGACTCTTGAGATTGGCTAGTAAAAAGCACCCAACCTTCTGTCATAACCAGTTGGAAATGGAATATCTTGTAAAAGATGCAGAATTAATTAAGATGAAGAGGGTGGCAGTTATAGTGGGAATGGCAAAGCTGTGTAGATTAACAATGTCAAAAGGAGTGTGGTAGTATGAAAAATAATAAAATAAAAATAGAAAAAATAAAACAGAAAAAAAGCAAGAAAACAAAGTAAAATAATACAGATAAATATGAATTTAGATTTTTCCAATCGTACAAGGAATTTCCATCACCTGACCACTGAATTCCAACATTTCCAGTCAGGACACATGATCTTTGTTTTTATTTTTTTTATCTGGTCTTTGTACAGTCAGCCAGCCAAGCTTGAGAAATGACGCTTTTCAGTGGCTCTGAGAACCTAGAGATAAAGCCACACACAACTATCCCAAATCAATGACATGCTAGTTTGGACAGGTGCTTGTACCTAAATCATTCTCATACAAAGGGACTGAATGTTTTATTTTATAATTGAGATCTGTATTTTTGTGCATAAAGTACTATAATTTTTGAACAGCTCTATTTGTTCTATGGATGGGACCCTAACAGGTAGTACCACTCCTGGTCAGCATGGACCCAGAAGTAATGGCAGCAAATGAGAGAACTTTATATTCACACATCTCCACAACTGGAGCCTTCTATTAGAAGCAAATTAGTAGCATACCCCACCACAAAAAAAAAAAAAAAGAAAAAAAGAAAAAGGAAAAAAAAAAGAAAAAGAAAAAAAAAAGAAAAAGAAAAAAGTGCCCCGAGTATCTTGTCTCTCTGCAGAAGATACTCCACGAGAAATAATCCTGAAATGTCACAAGTCAAGGAAGGATAGACCAAGGCTGTGAAAGGAGACAAAAAGCTTTCTTTGAGGCCACTAGACTCTGTAAAAAGAGTCCCAAGCAAGAGAAGGGCAGGCTCAGGTGGTGAGGAGGGGACAAAAGGGTCTCTCCACCAAGGCTGCTTCTGACTAATGAAAACCAAAGCAGCATAAAGGTGGCAAAATAGAAGCCAAAGAAGCCATTCCACCTATGCTGCTTCTCACTCCTCCTGACACATTGAACTTTACTCCCTCTATCTCACAAGAAGACTGCAATTTCAAAAAAAAAAAAAAAAAAAAAAAAAAAAAAAAAAAAAAAAAATTCTAAGAAAGTAGTCCAGTCTACTCCCCACCCACATAAGGACAAAACCTTATGCATCACTCAACACCTAACCAACCCACAGAAAATCCATCCAGCTGCAAAACTCATGCAAACTCCTTTTCCCCTCTCCAACCAACTCCCTTGCTTTCAGTCAGAAGTTACCTCTACCACCAAATAAGGGCACTAAAACCCCTTGAAAGGCTAACAATAGTGAGAAAAATGTAGAAGAAGCATCAAGCTTTAAGGGTGAACCCATGGTGATGTTATATAGCAGGATTCAGATCTCTCCCGATTTACAATTTCATTAAAAAAAAAAAAAAAAAAAAAAAAAAAAAAAAAAAAACATGGCTGGAGAAGGGTACAGTGCTGCATGCTTGCTTGGTGAACTCTTGAACCTTGATGCGGATATGGTACAAGAGACTTCATTTGCATAGAGGATTATCAGATGCTAGAGAAAGACCATGTCATTCTTTCAACATTTGGCAACTGTCACAGTACAAAGATTTCTCTGCTAGTTGGACTGTCTTGAAGCAGATGTCTGTCTTGTCTTTGCAGATGATGAAAGCCAGCTCATTGTTGTTGCTGATGTTGCAAGGAGATTCCTTCTTTTAGCAGTTGGGATGGGTTTTATGGCCTATCAACCATTGTAGGTTATTCAATGCCAAGTCCTATATATGTGTGTGTGATGAGTAAACGTTTTTTAGATTACATTTTTTTAACAAACCTGAGCTCTTTTTGGCATATTGTTAAATTGTTTCAAGTATTGCTATATAACAGTCTCAATTTAACATCAGTCATTTGTTTGCACATAGGGTCCTATTTATGGGTTGAATAGAACAAACTATCAGGTGCTATCAATCCAGGTCAGAGTGGACCTGGAAAAAACAGCAATGAAGGAGTACTCTAAATTTCCTAAATCTCCAAAGCTGGAGCCTCGCCATCATTACATTCTTCACTAGTCCAGAGCAGATGATTCTAGTGGGCTATTGGAATGCAATCCTTGATCCCAAGTTAGATAGGGTCAGAGGGGTGGGCATTAGAGGGTAGGTGAGGTTTGACAGTAGTACGATATACTTGACAGAGGAGCATGACTGGATTGACCGATTCCATCTGGATAACCCTGGTAGGGAGATGCGGACAGGACTTCTTAATTTGCCCTCACAATCCAAAGAGGTCCTACCTTGGTAAAATGTTAGTTAATAGAGTTTATACAGGATTCCTGTCTTGTTACATGTTTCATTGGTTAAGGCTTATGGACCACAAACTACTCAAGATCAGCTTGCATTTAAGGTTTGGTTTCTTTGTTTAGTGTCATATCAACTCTTTTTAGGTTATTTAATGCCAAAGCCATTCTCCGAGAAGAACAGTAGCGGTACTATTTAACCCATAGCTGGGAGGATAAAGGGGTGCATACCTTTCCCGAGGGTATTTGCCCGAAAGTGAACGTAATAGCGCGACTGGAGTACGAACTCGCATACTACGATTCCGCAGTCCATCGCTTTAACCATTACACTACAAGGACACCCCCCAGCTTGCATTTAAGTTATAGGCTGGTTGGCTACTAGAAGTTTAATACCTCCTTACTAGAAAGCTTTAAAACCTAATTCAGTGAGTACTAGTTGGGGCGGTTATCAGGAATAAGTGGTTGGAATCCCTTAAGTATAGGATTAGGAACTTCAAATATTGTCAACTGCTTGCTTTAATAAAGCAAAGATGATGAAATCCTTAGAGGATAAATTCACTAAGGATTGTGGAGAGGAGCAATCCCCTAGAAATAAACCTAGCAAAGAGGGATCTTGTGACTGCTAACAGGGATATGTAATCAGAGCTAGTTTTAAAAGTTTTCAGCAAAGATGTGAAAACCCAACACATTTGCATGTAAGGAAAAACTGCAAAGGTTTCTCCCAATCAAGTTCAATTCTTTAGACAGACACCTACCCTGATCAGATCAAAAGATTCATGAGGCTTTCAGAGTGTATGGGTTAGGTTTAAGAGTTGGCTTCCCTCACCTACAGGCAGCAGAAGCAGCTCGCTGTGAAGGGATGGATATTGAATATGAAGTCTGTGATGTGTTGGAACAGATTGGCCACGAATGAAGGCACATGTTTATGCCTATTCTGACATATATGGTCAACCACTGGTTTGCCCAGGGATGGTATGTTTTTATGGCCCATCAACCATTGTAGGTTAGTTGTGCCAAATTTATTTTTTATACATATAAACAACTCTATTCCAAACAATTCAGTCTAACATAAGTACACTGCTTTGTTTCTATTTGACCCATAGATAGGACTCTCAGGTGCTACCACTCCAGGCCAGAGTGGACCTGGGAATAATGAGGTATGATGCATTTGCCAAAGCTCCAGCATTGCTGGAATCTTGCCATCAGATTGTTTAGTGTCATTTCATGATACTCAATGTGGCAGATGGCGGAGGGTTTGTTATTTTTTTACCCCTATGCAGAGCAGCAGTCTGTGTATTCTACAGTCCCAGATGACTGGGCAAGGTTTGCCCAGGGAGCCATCCCTGAACATATCACCAGGGGAGTGAGCACATTACTGAAGGTGGCATGCAGGTATGGGAGGAGCTAGATGATTATAGGCCCACAACTCTGCAAGACACAAAGTTAAATATTCTGACCTGGCAAATTGCTTGCAGATTTTTGTAAGTGACCTGATCAGCAGTGAGCAGAACTACACTTTGAAAAGAAGATTGATCCAAAATAACCTGTGCTTCATGCACAAGATCATAGAAGGGATTGAAACTGCACTGATCAATTTGGACCAGTCCAAGGTTTATGGTTTGGTTGGGTTTTATGGCATATCAACCATTATAAGTTATTTACTACCAAATCCTCTATACATAAATATTAAAAATAGGCGATTCGTAAACATTTTCTCAAGGCTTTTCATTGGGAAGACTGCCAGATTCAACCCACAGTTCTGCAGATGGATTAGCATTCTGTACCATAACCCTACAACAATGGTGCAAGTGAATGAGAAACACTTAGCTTAGAGATGGAGGACTTGTCTGGTCCTCTGTAGAGACACTTGCTGGCTGTTTTGAGGTGATATCAGTGTCTGTATCATGCTTCTTGGACATAATTGCAGTACAGCAGGTGAATATAAGGTATGCAGTGGTTTGGTTTGGTGGGTTTTATGGCATATCAATCTTTGTAGGTTTTTTAACGCCAAATCCATTTTTATGTAAATCTGTTCTATTTAAAACAATTCAGTTTAGCATAGGTACACAGTTTGCAAAAACATTTCCATTTCAAACTATTCAAGCAGTTATATGTAACAATTCGGTTAAGTGTAAATACAGTTGTAATGTCTAAAAACAGTTCTATTTCAAATAATTCAGTTAAGCATAAGCATGCAGTTTAAATGTAAGTAAGATATGTAACAATTCAGTTAAGTGTAAATACAGTTTTAATGTCTAAAAACTGTTCTATTTTAAATAATTCAGTTAAGCATAAGCACACAGTTTAAATGTAAGTACAGTTTGTCAAAAACATTTCTATTTCAAGCCATTCAGTTTACTCAAACAATTCATTTTAGCATAAGTATGCTGTTCATTTTAGCATAAGTATGCATAAGTATGCCATAGATAGGGCCCTATCAGGTGCTACCACTCCGGGCCAGAGTGGACCCAAAGCTCCAGCATTGCTGGAACCTCACCATCAGATTGTTTAGTGTCATATCCAGGACACTCATAAGGGGGGTCTTAGCCCTCTGTAGAGAAGCGGTCGGTGTATTCTACAGCCCCAGCCGACTGGGCAAGGTATGCAGTGGGGAGCAGGAGTCAAGATCAATGTCAAAGAGTGAAGGTCTAATGTGGGGGAAAAATTGGTCGGAGGTACAAGTAGATGCACAAGTGGGTACCTGGCTTCAAAAGGTAGTTGTCCTTAAAGGGCAGAATAAAGGTGTATGTCACATACATCTTGCCCCTTATCCTTTACCAGTTGTCTACTTCCATGGGCTGGCAATCAATGCTTGAATGATCCCTTTTGCTTCTAGAGAGGGGTGGCTAGCCAATCATTCACTGTCAGCATCCTTGTAATTGAGGCTTGGAGATATGGGACTTGGCTTTCTTGGGTCAATTGATCATGGGAGATGTGATGTAAAATTAAGGTTACCTTTCCTAATCCAAAATCCAACCCCGAGGCTGAGAATTGTGAGCCAAGGGGTGAAGTGCTGTATTTTCCTGAATGCAGAAGGGCCATTTGTAAGTTTCTTTGGTCCAGTGACCTTTCACGGTCTCAAGAGGCACTGTATGGGGAATTAGTGGAGAGTGCCATTTTGGACCAACTCGTGAAGCAGCTCAACTTGTCATTGAAGATTTGCTCCCAATGGAATTGGGTACAAGGGTCAAGCTATCTATAACCAAGTTCTCACACACCTGGTGGCTTGCTTGCAATGCGTTGCCCCTCATTGGCACGGCCTTCAAAGTTAATAACTTGACAACCTTAGTCAAGGGTGACCCAAAGGATCACTTTTTGATAGCAACTTCACCAAGGTGTAGCGGAGGGCACTACTCTTTTCCCTGGATTGTTCCACTTCACCCTTGATCCCTACCTTATATTGCCGAGTGTTAAGCAAGGAGGCATCAAGTAACATTTTAGTTTTGGTATGACTCGACCTGGGATTGAACCCAGGTCTCCCAGGCCATTGACAAACACTCCCAGACAAACACTCCCAGACCATTGACAAACACTAACCATAATGCCAATGGTCTGAAATAGTACAATTCTGCGTAGTGCAAGATTTTAACAAGAAATGTAACTTAGCATTATCCAGATTGGAAGAAGTTGCCAGTGATGAAACTCGCATTTACTGCAATGGTTAGCCAACAAGACGACCGAAGTGAGTGATTTAAGTCAACCAAAAATTAGACCTGTACACTATGTATATAATATTATGTGTGTGTAAAAGTTTCCAGCAAAACATGTCATTCATGGGACTATAAAAGTCAAGTAAAGTTGCAGATCCTATTTGAGGATGACCCAAAGGCTCCCTTTGCAATAGCTACAACACTGAGGTGTAGGGGAAAGCACTACACCTTCACTTGGATTGCTCCAGTTTACTCTTGATCCATACCTTATAATGCTGAGTGTTAAGCAAGGAGGACTCAAGATTTTTTGAGTCTTTTGTATGACAAACTGGAATTGAACCCTGGTCTCCCAGACCATTGGTAAACATTACCTACGAGGCCAATGACCCAGTAGCTATATGACAAAGAAATTTCAGCCAAGGAATGCAAAAATATAGTTTGGGCTGGTTTTGTGGCATATCAACCATTGTAGGTTATTTAATATCAAATACACTTTATACACTTGTATTAAATATATTTGTTAACACATTTTGTTGGTAACATTTTTAAACAAGCATGAGCACTTTTCCCAGTTATGGGATGAAATAGGATATGGAAAGAAAAATTGTTAATCTAAAAATGTATGTTATCACCGATATAAATTCTGTACTTAAATTGTTTAGAAGAAACCTCAGACGGGCCAAAAAAAGGCAAGTCTCAGATTTTTGCATGAGAGATAAATGAAATCAGACACAATGAGACTGAATGATTCACTAAGAGACCCAGGTATCACTGAAATTAAGAACAGTGGAAATGCAATTATTTACCTAAAGCTTCAGTTGTGCATAATGTACTAGCGAAATATTTTACAATAAAATGTTTTGAAAAATGAGAAATTTGAAGATAATTGTCGTAAATAAGTGGATTACTATTGTAACTAACAAACCTATCATATGTCATGGCAAAAACAATATCCTTGGAAAAGAATGTTTTAGAAAATAGTGATATCAAGATAGGAATGTATTGAACATTGTTATGGTAAGGAAAGAAAGAAAATATCAGGTGTTTCAAGGAACAATGGAAGGTGTTGATAAAAACGCAGGCCATGGGTGCTGGAGTAGAGCAGTTCACCTGACTGATAGTGATAATTAAAGTATGACTGTCAAAATAGACTGATCATAACATGCAGGGTCTGTGTCATCTGGTTAAACAAGAAAGGAGGAACTAAGATTCCTTATTTGGAAAACATTAAGAGAGTAGGAGGATAAATTCCTCAGATTTCTTTGGGTATTGGCAATTGGTAAAGTCTAAGAGAGGTCAAAGTAACTGGAGAGAAGTTAACAGAGAACTTATGTAGCCCCAAAACCAGTCAGACCCTTTCCTCAGTATTGTGGACTTTATATAAAAAAGCATTTCAGTGCTCGAAGGACAGTCAGGCAAAAAACAAAAATTGCATTAAAGGCTGTCTTCACAATACCCGTCTCCAACGTCCTTTCTCGGAACTTGTGCTCCAAAATGAATTTGAAAAGTACAAATTCTGTCACGAAGATGAAGAGAAAATTTCATGAACTGAAATTTTCAGTAGGTTAACTCTTACAATGATGAGAGCTGTTAATAACAAATGCTACATTATTTCATATATTTTTTTATTATTTCTTTGTATAAATATTGTTGGAAGATCAGTTATTTGTTCTTTCTATTTGGAGACAGTTTCTTATGTAAGTCACTTCTTCCTATCAACGATCGAACTTCAATCTGATCGAATTGCCTTGGTCAATCTTATCTGAGATCAAAAAAATACACAAAGTGGCTGATAAGAGCTCAAATCGAAGGTTGTGATCTCAACCAAGGTAGTCAGCAACGGAGCATTTTCTGTCAACCTAGCTTTCGACATGAGGCAGCCATCTGGACGATAGTGAAGACAGTATTGTATTAGGAGAGAAATAATCGTATATATTTTGGCACTGTGGCCCAGTGACTAGGTTACAGTTAAATGGTTTCAAGTATTTCTATCTAATATGAATAATTCTATTTACTATTAATCATTTGTTTGCACACAGTTAAAGGAATATACACGATGTGTGCGTTGTTTTGGGCAGAATGTTTTAAGCAAAAAATATGAAATTCGAGAAGAGATTATGGTTTTTACAATGGCTGCTTGCCAGCTTTATTATTCTAGGAAGTACCTCTCTATAACTTTAAAATATAAGAGTTAAAAATTATAATATAATGAGGACTAACTCTACAATATGTAAGAGATTAGTTTGTAATTTCATTTTTAAATGGGTTAGAACTAATTCGTTGGCACACTAGTATTGCCATTATAGCTACATAGCTAAATGGTTTCAATTATTGCTATATAACATAATTTTATTCATAACATTAAGAAAAAAGACTTTAGATTAAAAGGCAACAAAAATTCTGGCACTAGTGCACAGCAAATTTAGCTGAGCCTATACAATCTCTAGGAAAAGAAGGTTATAGATAAGTACTTGATTTTATTGATGTCTATTCAGGCCTCAGGTTATATTTTTTTAAAAACACTGCTTGCTACAAAGAAACACCTAGCAGACATCCTCATACTCACAATCGTATGATTCTGTAATTTACAAGCATTTATTCATGGCAGATGAGTTATTCGGATAGTGTTTCTCTACTCTGCATTGTGGCTCACTTGGAAGGGGGCTCAAGCTAGCCATAATTGCTGACATATAGTCAATGATAACTATTCCCCTTCCCCCCTCACATTTTATGGGGCTTTGCACTCCCAAAGGCCTGCATATGAATATTTATATTGGTTTTGAATAGTTTCTCTGCTCTGCACAAAGCAAGTAGAAAACACACAAGAATTTTGGAGGCATTGGCAGTAACTGAGCTCCACTCCAGCCTTTGCAAGCAAAGAAAACTCTTACCAATTGAAACAAATCAGGAAATCCGGAGAGTAGATTTTTTTTTTCTTTGTCCCTCCTCTCCATGACTTAAGCAAATTTCCTTCCCATTTATTATAATTTTAGTGAAGTTTCTACAGGTAACCATTGAAAAGCATTGGTTGAAAGGGCCCTTTAGTTTGATTTTTTTTTTTGTTTTTAAATGAGTTCTGAAAGTATAATTCCCTTTTTCAAGTAATTAATATTTGCAGCACAAATATATAAGCCAGATAATAAAAGATAATGATTATGTTAATGCCTAGCCCAACAACTCACTAAATCTACCAATTCTTTCTATCTTCAGAGCTTTAACCAAATATCAAAAAGGTCTTGGAGGTTGGGGGGAGAAATCAGGATTAAATATTGGATCACCTCAGCCAATAGTATTAATGTCAAAAATAAGAAAGCAATATTCATTAACTAATTCATAAACAATTTAACAAACTCAGTTGAAAAAAAAAAAGTTTAATTGAAATTTCTTATCCTTGCATGAGAAAAAGCCATGAAATTAATGCTTTGCATGAGACATCTTAGCTGTCAACAGTAAACTCTTGAATCATTAATAAAAAAAAATACTTTTCTCATAGCTTATCCTTGCATGAAGCTTGAATCATTAATACATCCTGATATGGAGGCAAAAAAAAAACGGTACTTTCTTCATAGCTTATCCGTGCATTAGAAAAAGGCATGAAATTATGCTTTCCATAAGACAAATCTTAGCAGTCAGCAGTCAATGCTTTAGAAGATAATACATCCTGATATGGAGGCAAAAAATAATACTTTCCTCATAGCTTATCCTTGCATTAGAAAAAGGCATGAAATAATTGCTTTCCGTTAGACAAATCTTAGCAGTCAGTAGTCAATGCTTGAGAGCATAATACATCCTGATATGGAGGCAAAAAAAAAAAAAAAAAAAAAAAAAAGAAAATACTTTCCTCATAGCTTATCCTTGCATTAGAAAAAGTAATGAAATTAATGCTTTCCATAAGACAAATCTTCGCTGTTAACAGTAAACTTGAATCATTAATACATCCTGATATGGAGGCAAAAAAAACAAAAAAAACGGTACTTTCTTCATAGCTTATCCGTGCATTAGAAAAAGGCATGAAGCTTGAATCATTAATACATTCTGATATGGGGGCAAAAAACAATACTTTCCTCATAGCTTATCCTTGCATTAGAAGAAGGCATGAAATAATTGCTTTCCGTAAGACAAATCTTAGCAGTCAGTAGTCAATGCTTGAGAGCATAGTACATCCTGATATGGAGGCAAAAACAACAATTCTTTCCTCAGTTTATCCTTGCATGAGAAAAAAGCATGAAATTAATGCTTTCCATAAGACAAATCTTAGCTGTCAACAGTAAACTATTGAATCATTAAAAAAAAAAAAAAAAACAAAAAAAAAAAAAAACTTTTCACATAGCTTATCCTTGCATGAGAAAAAGGCATGAAGCTTGAATCATTAATACATTCTGATATGGGGGCAAAAAAAACAATACTTTCCTCATAGTTTATCCTTGCATGAGAAGGCATGAAATAATTGCTTTCCGTAAGACAAATCTTAGCAGTCAGTAATCAATGCTTGAGAGCATAGTACATCCTGATATGGAGGCAAAAAAATAATACTTTCCTCATAGCTTATCCTTACATTAGAAAAAGGCATGAAATTATGCTTTCCATAAGACAAATCTTAGCAGTCAGCAGTCAATGCTTTAGAAGATAATACATCCTGAAATGGAGGCAAAAAACAATACTTTCCTCATAGCTTATCCTTGCATGAGAAAAAGGCATTAAGCTTGAATCATTAATACATCCTGATATGGAGGCAAAAAAAAAACAATACTTTCCTCATAGTTTATCCTTGCATGAGAAAAAGGCATTAAATTAATGGTTTCCATAAGACAAATCTTAGTCAACATTAAATGCTTGAATCATTAATATATCCGTATATGGAGGAAAAAAACAATACTTTGCTCATAGCTCATGAAAATCTAACAACTAAACTCACAATTAAGAGATCTTTGTCTGGAAGATAAAATATTAAGGGCCTGTATTCTTGACATATTTTAATGGCATGTCACTTCTTCTTGGGTTATTTTATGCTAAGAGGTTAAGGAATCATTTTCATTGTACATTTACATTTGGGCAATTGGTTAAGATCTTTTTGTTCACTAATATATCAAATATTCTTTTCTAATCCAAATTACTTCCACACAGTTGTATACTTTCAAGTGATTATTTCTATTCAATAATATTCATTACAAATTGAATTACTAGGACCAGAAAACCCAGCAAGCATTGCATGCATCATACAGAACCACTCGACAGCTTTTTCAACCTTATTTGGTCTCATCAGCAGTGTATAACGTGATCTCCCCAATGGGAGATTTAACAGCGACCACAGAATGCCAAGCCAAAACTACCACTGAGCTTGTGGTGCACATCACACACTGTGCTTGTTAGATTTTCTGGTCATCGTAATTCAATTTATGCCTGTATTTAAAAATAAAAAAATCTATCAATAATTGTCCTTTTTTTGGCACATGAATATATGGTTTATAGTAACTGTGAGTGGGAGGATGTCTTAGCTCCCTACAGTAGATACTGACAACATATTCTAAGCCCTGTAAGAAAGGCTTGTATGTGTGTGTATATATATATATATATATATATATATATATATATATATATATATATATATATAAAAGTTACTAAAGCAAGAATATGCCAATGAAGAATATAATTGCTTGTGCAACTGTTAGTTGTTCAATACAGAGGGTTAAGTTTGTTAGGTTTCATGGCATATCAACCCTTGGATATTTAATACCAAATCCTCTATACATATTTGTAAATGCCTATTTTTTTGCTAACATTTTTAAATGAGTCAGAGCTTATTTGTTTACATTTGGTTAAATGGTTACACATTTGTAAGTCAATAGGTGGTTTTGTTTCATGGTATCAACCACCAAGGTCAGTTAACGCTGAATCAAGTTAAAAAATAGGGGGGGTGGAGTTTCATTAAAACTTATTTGTAGAGAATTGTCTTGTAAATTTTTTTTTGAGGAACAGCTTGCGGAAATAATCATTTTGTTGAAGTATTCCCTGTAGAGAGAGTTTGTCAGAAAAGTTTGGTCATAAAGATTCCTTTCGATTTTTCCATATAAATTCGCCTCTTTGGAATGACATTACATTTTTCATTTCAATTTTTGGGACCAGCACCTTCATGTCATTTGCACTAAAAGTGGTTTCTCTTATATAGGCCAGGTCGATATATTACAGTGAAATACATTCTCACCGATTTGGACTGGCATGTATACATGTTGGTTGCTACTTTGCTTCAAGTAAATAGGAGTCAATAGTTTGTAGGTAATCTTTTTTTAACATTAGTACAGTTTAGTTCTATTTGACCCATAGATAGGACCCTATCAGGTGAAACCTCTTGGACAGAGTGGACCCGGGAGCAATGGCAAAGAGGTACTCCACATTCCCCAGAGCTCCAGCATTACTGGTACTGCACCATCAGATTGTTTAGCATCATATCCAAGGTGCTTGTTGGAGGGGTCTTACCCCTCAGTAGAAAGGCATTCTACAGACCTAGCCAACTAGGCAATCACACAGATGAGGTGTTGGATGACCAGTTAGAACTTATCTACAACAGCTCTGTATGGACACAGGATGTAGTCTAGAGGACCTGCTGAATGCGATGGATAATAGAGACAAATGGCGAGAGCGGGTCAGGAAAATACAAGCTGGCAGCATGACAATGATGAGGTCATCCCCGAGTTCAAGCAAATTCGGACCTTGACTCATTCTGAGAACTTAAATTTAAGGTCAATAATTTAGCATGTTTTGAGGATTGAAGAAAATTTGTTGCATAAATTACTTTTCATTTTAAGCTCCTATAAGTCCTACCAGCATAGAATTTTATGTTTTAAAGAGTATAGTTTGTTTGAATGGCATATCAACTCCTTATGGATTATACAAAACCATCCTTGTAGATGACATCAAGGTACAGATAAGGAGGTTCATACCTTCCCATGGGTATTAGTTCAAAAGTAAATGTAATAGCAAGACTATTTCTATCTTCATCTTATTCTATCTTATCAAAAAAATTTAGAAAAAAAAAAAAAAAACTATCCTACTTTAAAGAAATGTCATGGTATCAAATTCTAAAATAATAGGTTATGAGATCTTTCGGAGAAGAGATCTAATGAGAACAAAAAAAAAAAAAAAAAAAAAAAAATGAACAGGAACAAATGGCTTCTGCGTTTTTGACCATTTTCTGGGAGAAGACAAAGCCAAGATGGTTTTGAGTCATGTTCTTAAATTATATGAAAAAGAAGTTTTCTTAAATGGTCAATTCAAACCCTCATTAAACTTGAGTCAAGGAGTGGTTCATAGAGATGTCGTTACATGATTTGGGGGGTAATGAAAGATGTAGCAAAACTAAATACCTTATTGATGCAGCAGTAATGATGTGTGGGTAGCTGTTTGGGGGTTACATAAACAAAGGACTACAATCATAGTCACTTGGTACCCCACAACAGGGAGTACACTACCTGAAACATTGACAACCTGCACCTAAACATACGAGTACTGACTTGTATTTATTATTTAAACATTGACCAAGATACTCAGATGAACAGGGGCTTCTCTGGATTTATCCCAAGGCGAGTCAAAAAGTGAACATCTAACCAATATTTAATCAGCTGATAATTTTTATGATCAGACAGCCATAACTCTAAGAGTGAAACCAGCCCACAGGCTACGTTTTGCAATCACCCCGTGGTATCACAATGAAAAAGAACAGATTGAACAGCTTGAAAAAGACTGGCAAAGTAAGAACTTGTGTATATTTGAAATGCCTGAATGAAGTAGGAAAGTATGATTCCAGTGCTCAATGATTTAAAAGTTGCCAGAGTCTTTGATAATCTATTTCATCTCAGAGTTCTAGCAAATTCTACCATTAACCATGGTTTCTTTCTGAATTTTTCGTTTTTTTATCCTAACTAGCAACTTAAATTATGGTCAATAATTTAGTACATTTCTAGGATCCTATTTTTGAAGGAAATTTGCTGAATTACTTTTCATTATAAGCTTCTGTCACGTGATATCCCACGGAGATGATAGAAATAAGATTAATACTATCCTCCCGTTGGAATGAACAGTGGAAACCCTTCAAAAAAGTGACCGTTAAGAAAGAATGTAGGTCACAGAGAGGATATCAACAGGTGTTGGTACTTAGTAACCTCAGGTCGCCGGACACCGGAAGGGGAGGAAGGTAGAAGCCAAGTGATTGGCTGGGACCCCAAAACGGAAGTGGGGACTCCTTCCCCTCAGCGGAAATAAATAATAAGAAAGTTAGTTATTGGAAAGGGCTTGTGGCAGACAGACCCATAGCCCTTTTCCTCCGGGTAGAAGACAAAAGAATATCTGAGACACGAGGGACCCAAGTTCTTCAAGCCAGTATTAAAAATAGCATAAAGTCTATTAGCCCGTGAAAGAAGAAAGATTCTCCAGTGGAACCCCGTCGAACAATAAGATAAGTAACTTTGGGGCTATTTCTCCTTTATACCCAAATTTTATATACCACTCTCTCAATTTGAAGAAACGAAAGAACAGAAAAGAAGGAAGACATTTATGTCCACGGACTGTTCAATTCATTATACATATTTGACACTTTGAAAGTGCATCGCTCTGTACAGTAAAGGATTCATGTATTTTTATGTTACCACGTGGTTGAAGTTGTTCTTTGCAGTTCTGCTACAAATTTGTTGAGTCACATTTCCTTTTCAGCTTCTATTCGCCTTATATTATCTTGCTTAGAATTGTCCTATTAATTCCTTTAAAATATCACATGGGAAACCGGAGTTGCCGACTCCTACAATATAATATTATTACGACTAAAACCTATAGGTCCATATCTTCTGTTGTCTAGGGGAGGAAGTTTAGCGACCTGGTGGGTGTGTGGATAGTGTGAAATTTGGAACCCCTTGCCAGCAGCGGTCAGTCTGGTCCTAAATTAATCCCTCACATAATGCCAGTTCTTATATGCCTGAGAGAAAAACTGAGTGGGGACTTATTCTATAGGGGATCAGGTGCCAACCTGCCCAGTCTTCACACGTGCGAAATAAAACCCCCGTTCTGGGATAAAAGTGAACCTTTCGCGTCACACTTCTGTAAGTCCTACCTGCATAGAATCTTGTTTAAAAGAGGATGGTTTGTTTTAATGGCATATCAACTTCATATGAAGTATACAAAGCCATCCTTGTAGAAGACTAGTAGTGGTACTATTTAACCCATAGTGGGACAGATAAAAAGGTTCATACCCCATAGGTATTAGATCAAAAGCAAATGTAATAGCATGACTTTATCTATGGATATATGTTTGTCTTATTCCATTAAAAAAATTTAGAAAAAACAAAAACTCAACTTTAAACAAATATGAGACTCAATTCTAATATACACATTTTTATGAGAGGTTATGGTTTGGTTTTATGGCATATCAACCTTTGTAGGTTTTTTTAATGCCAAATCCATTTTTATGTAAATCTGTTCTATTGAAAACAGTTCAGTTTAGCATAAGTACACAGTTTGTCAAAAACATTTCCATTTCAAACTATTCAAGCGGTTATATTTAATAATTCAGTTAAGTGTAAATACAGTTTTAATGTCAAAAAACAGTTCTATTTGAGATAATTCAGTTAAGCATAAGCACGCAGTTTAAGTGTAAGTACAGTTTAATTGTCAAAAACGTTTCTATTTCAAGCTATTCGTTTACTCAATTCATTTTAGAATAAGTATGCTGTTAGTTCTATTTAACCCATAGATAGGGCCCTATCAGGTGCTACCACTCTGGGCCAGAGTGGACCTGGGAGCGATGGCAATGAAGGGGTACTCCGCATTCCCCAAAGCTCCAGTATTGCTGGAACCTCACCATCAGATTGTTTAGTGTCATATCCAGGACACTCGTTAGGGGGGTCTTACCCCTTTGCAGAGGTGCAGTCAGTGTATTCTACAGTGAGAGGTTATGAGATGTCTTTTGAAAGAAAAAAGATTTTAAAATAAATTTTAAAAAGTGGGGGGTTAATGGCATATCCAGGCAGGATATGACACAAGGTCAATTTTTTAAGCGGAGTTTAACAGGTTTGAATTCAGAGTTTTCCTTCTCCTAGACTAGTTGCCTCACTAAGGCTGAAGAACCTAGTCTACCCTACTATTTTACCCATAGCTGGAGGGAGAATAATTGGATTCATACCTGTTCCCGAGGGTATTAGTGCTATGTGAAATGCAATCAGTCTTGTCCAGGATTTGAACTCGTGTCGCCGTGTCCATTTCCTATGATGATAACCATTACACCACGGGCACCTCCACGGGTTAATGGCATATCAACGCTTTATTGGTCATTTAATGCTAAGGCCTTCCTTATAGAACACAAATGATACTGTTTAATCTATACCAGGGTGGGGGATAGGAGGGGGTCACAATTTTGGGATTTGGGTCATTTGTTTAATAGCATATTAACTCCTTAGGGATTATTTAATGCTGAAATTAGATTTATTTCTAAATGTGATTATAAGCATGTCTTAAATGTTCCATTGCAATTTAAAAACGAAGACTTTCGTTTCAAATTATTTGCATGGAATAGGAATTCTTGAGACCATTTAACTGTATGAACAAATAATTTCTAGTCATAGGGTTTAATGTATTTCTATCTAGTATTAAGTTTGACCCATAGATAAGACCCAAATAGGTATTACCACTCTGGGTTAGAGTGAACCCAAGAGTAATGACAATGAAGGGATACTTATTTCAAAGGCTCTGGAAAGATCCTCACCATCAGTTCAGCAGATTACTGTTATACCCAGGACAAGATGGATACATGATTGCTAAGAGAAATAATCTAGAGACTTCCTTACTGGTTGCTTGTCATTTGTATTTTTCTGATGGTCAAAATCTTAAACATTGTTTCACTACAGTTATCAGAAATCAGAGTTGACAATTTACCAAAGACAAAGTAACTCAAATGATTCTATTCAACATTCAGTTAAATGATTTTAAGTATTGCTATTGAATACAAAAAATTTGATTCAATATTAATTTGTACAGTTAAATCATTTAAAGTAGGGTAAATGATTCATTCTATTTAACCCATATATAGGACCCTATCAGATGCTACAACTCCAGTCAGTGTGGACCTGAGAGCAATGGCCAAGAATGGGTACTCCACATTCCCAAAAGTCCAGCATTATTGGAGCCTCACCATCAGAGCATTTTATGTCATATCCAGAATACTCGTTGGGGTGAGGTCTTACATCACTGCAGAGATGCAGTCGGTGTATCCTACAGCTCCAACCTACTGGGCTAGGTTAAGTTTGTTACTTATTTTAAAGTAAGTAAAGTTGGCAATCATAGTCGAGGGTGACCCGAAGGCTCCCTTTTCAATAGCTACATCAAAGGGTATGGAAGGGCGCAACTACTTCCCGGGATTGTTCCACTTTACCCTTGATTTATACCTTATAATGCTGAGTATTAAGCAAGGAGGCATCAAGTACCATTTTTTGAATCTTTGGTATGACTCAACCTGGGATTGAACCCCAGTCTCCTGGGCCATTGGCAAACACTCTAAACATAAGTAATTAATGCTGTCTAGCTTGAGAAAAAAATCTCGAGAAAATCTAAAAAGAGATTAAGTGAACTGCAGCAGTTGCCAACATCATTATTGCAGAATATGCAGACAAAATGTTAAGTCTTACTGAGACTACTGCAAAGCAGTTTGGTTTTAAAGACATTAAAACTAATGTAGAACCTCACAGTGCACCTGTGCCACTAATAAAGTGATGACAAAGCTTTAGTAAATGCAGTAAAAATGGCATGATTGAAAAGAAAGATTACAGAGTTGACCAATTTACTGGCAATGACAGGGTCAGTCCTGGAAAAGATTAGTAAAATAGGAATTTGTGCAGATTTTAAATGTCTGAATAAAGCAGAAAAAGAATATCATTCCACTGTTCAATGATTAAAAGGTGCCTGAGTCTGATAATCTATTTCATCTCAGTTCAGGTAAATTCTGCCATTAAATATATAGTTTCTTTTGGAGTTTTATTCACACATTGTAACTTTGAATTTAAATTCCTACTTAATAATTCAGCATTTTTATCGGAACCCATTTTTGAAGAAAATTTGTTGCATGAATTACTTTTCATTTTAAGCTCCTATAAGTCCTACCAGTATAGAATTTTATGTTTTAAAGAGTATAGGTTGTTTGAATGGCATATCAACTCCTTATGGATTATGTAACACCATTCTTGTAGAGGAGAGTGGGACAGATAAGGAAGGTCATACCTTTCCTATGGGTTTTCATTCAAAAGTGAATATAATAGCATGACTGTAACTATATATGTCTTATTCTATCGAATCATAGAAAAACCTCTCCTATATTAAACAAATTTCATGATATTGAATTCAAAAATATACATTTTTATAATAGGTTATGAGACATCGAGAAATAAAGATTTAATAAAAACAAAAATATAGATGTAAAAAAAACAAATGAACAGAACAAATGGCTACCATGGACCAGTGCATTTTCAACCATTTTCTAGAAGAGAATGGTTTTGAAGCATGTTCCTAAATTATATAGAAAAGGGAATTTTCTTAAGGATTAACCTGAATTTGGTGAAGGTTCAGGTTAACTCTTACCAAACTCGTTGAGTCAATGAGTGGTTCATGGAGATTTTATAACATGGCTTGCAGGTAACAAACGTGGATGTAGCAATATAAAAAACATCACTACAGCATTAGTGATGCGTGGGAAGCCGTTTGGTGGTTCAATGATTAAACTAAGGTCTACAGGCAGGGTTGATTGGTATTCTGTGGATGGACCACACAACCTAAAAGTTGTGCCAATAAGTATTACCACTCTGGGTTAAAGTTGACCTCAGTGACATGATGAAGGAACACTCATTTTCAAGGTTCTGGAAATAGAGCCTCCCCATCACTTTAGTGTCATACCCAGACACAAGATGAATATGATCGCAAAGAGAAAACTTAAAGGACTTTCTTACTGGTTACTTATCACAGTCAAAATTTTGAGTGTAGTCTTACTACACTGTTATCAGAAATCTGAACTTACCAAAGGCTGTGACACCTTAGACATAACCAAAAGTATGTAACAGCTTAGGAACACTTTAAAACAATCAAAATTAATGTTAAAAACATACTATATTTTATAAAATGCACCCTTCAAGCAATAAAAAAAATGTTCACTCACACGAGATCAGACAAGCAATCTGATACAAGGACAAGTGCATAGTTATTCATTTACTCATGGGAGTAATCCCTTTTTATCAAACTTTTCAGTTAAACACAAGAATCAAATTCTCACTAAGGTGATTACTCTCATGAGTAGGTTAATATCTATACTTTAGTCTATACATTTTTTGAATAAATACAGTAATAGAAAATAAAAGAGACCCTTCTACAGCCTTATTTCAAGAAGGTATTAGTAATGTTTTGCATATGTACTATTTGAATACAATACTCACCACTGCAACACCAAAGAAGCAATTCAAGGGTAATTTGGGGGGGGGAAAAAAAAAAAAAAAAAAAAACCTCCTTTGGTACCTGTTACACTAATTATTGCTGATGGTTTGCCCTAACTGAGAACTTTGGTATCTCACTAGTAACAATATTGTCTGCTCCTTTGAAAATACACAGAGCTACCCTTAAAGACAAAAGAGGCTGAACCAGAGCAATATTCAACTTTAAAGAGAGCATGCCTCAAATTACCTAACCTGCTGGGGTTGTTAGCAGTACTGTTATTTTTACTTCTTCCAACTGGGGAAACTGATCATTGGTTTTAATCAAGCAATTGATATCTTTGAACTGCAGCCAGAGCAGAACTTGGGGAAAAGTCTAAGTGAAACCAATACTCGATGCAATACTAGTGAAAAATTTTCAAGAGAATGAGCAGAGACTGGGTCATTTTCCTATTCAACCTTTAAAATTAGTTGACTAATGTAAAGTAGATTGGTTGAATGTTAAAAAAAAAAAATTTAAAAAAAAAAGAAAATGTTCTAAAGCCGCCAGCATCAACTCTAAATTTTTACCCCGTAGGTTGTCCAGCACATAAGGAGAAAATATGAGTATCGCCCAGATTTTTGCATTTGACTTGGACTTCAGTGTCTACAGACGATATGATAAATGCATTTCAAAACAATCTACACATAAGAAATCCTGCATTGATTATCGCTGAAAACAAACCTGAAGTGAATACTATCATTCTGCGACAATCTAAGTGAGATCCAAAGGATATTGACTAAATCTGGACACCGTTTTTCATCTCAGGAGGTTAACCTGGCTTAAACAGTCAAGTTTTTCATAGTCATTCATTTTACAGTGATATGGAATTTAGTCATTATTGGAGACCACCAGGAACAAATGGCTACAAAAGGACCTGTGCCTTTGTCTTTTCCCAGAAAATGATCACAAAAGTAAGATGGTTTTGAGTGATATCCTTAAATTATTTAGAAAAGGGAATTTTCTAAAGGGTTAACCTGAAAACCTCACTAAAATCACTGTCAAGTCAATGAGTGGTTCGTGGAGATTGATTACCCCCAAGCCATATAACAAAGTGGATGTTGCAATATTAAATACCTGATCAGATGTATTGATGCAGTGGTAATGTGTAAGCAGCCCTAAGGTTACACCATTAAACAAAAGACTACAGCCATAGTTGCTTGGTACTCCAGGAATAGAGCACACTAACTGAATCACATTGACAACCTGTGCCAAAACAGACGAGTACTGACTTGTAGTTACTATTTAAACATTGACTAAGATAGTTGCAGGAATGAGGGGCTTCTGTGGATTAATCCTGAAGCAAGTCACAAAGTACTGAACCACAAACCAATTCTTGAGCAGTTGAATTTTTTTTTAGTCTGACATCCATAACTCAAAGTGAAACCAATTCACAGGCAATATTTTGCAATCCCCTTGTTACATTACAATGAAAGAAGAGATTGAATGGCTTGGAAAAGATGGTTTGGTTTCTTTGTTTAATGGCATATCAACCTTTGTAGGTTATTTAATGCCAAAGCCATTCTCCTAGAAGAACAGTAGTGGTACTATTTAACCCATAGCTGGGAGGATAAGGGGGTTCATACCTTTCCCAAGAGTATTTGCCCAAAAGTGAATATAATAGCGCGACTGGAGTACGAACTCACTTACTACAATTCCGCAATCAATCGCTTTAATAGAAAAAATGAGCAAAAGGAAGAATTTGTACAGATTTTAAATGTCTGAATGAAGCAGGGAAAGTATATAATTCCAGGGTTCTATGATTAAAAAGGTGCCCAGTCTTTGATAATCTATTTCATGCAGAGTTTAGGCAAATTCTGAAATTAACTTTGGAATCTTATTAGCACCAAAAGATCTTCAAATTTCCACTCACTTTTTTGTAACTATTTAGTACTTTTCAAGGATACTATTTTTTAAAAAGAAAAAAAATGGTTACATTAATTACTTTTCATTTTAAGCTCCTGTAATTCTCACCAGCACTGAATTTTAGGTTTTAAAAAAGGACGGTTTGTTTTAATGGCATATCAACTCATGGACAACAAACTGAAAGCCATTTTTGCAGAAGACTAATAGTGGTACTATTTAACCCATAATGGGGCAGATAAGGGGGTTTATCCCTTTCCCCATGAATCTTAGTTCAAAAGTAAATGTAATATGACTGTATCTACCGATATCTTTGTCTAATTCTATGTAATTATAATAACAGAAAAAACTAAACACACAATCTTTGTCTATTTTAGAATTCAATATCATGAAATGTATCCATTTTTAAAATAGGTTATCTGATGTTTTTAAAAAAGAAAGATTTAACAAAAATATACATTTGAAAAAATGTTGCTTTGTTTTAATGGCATCAATTCCTTATGGGTCATTTCATACCAAATCCATCCTCATTGACTTCTAGTGGTAGTGTTTAACACATAGCTGGAGAGTATAAAGAGGTTTATACATTTGGTTATTTGTTTAATGGCATATCAACTCCTTATCAGTTATGTAATGCCGAAATTGGACTCATTTATAAATCTTTGATTATAAGCATAAATATATCTTCAATGTTCCATTACAATTTCAAAAAGCAAAACCACAAACGTTTTTCTTTGAAATTATTTTTTGCACACAGTTAAATTTTATCAAGTATTCCTTTTTCATGCAAAGAATTCCTATTTATATGGTTTAATGTATTTCTATCCAGTATTAAGTTTGACCCATAGAAACCAAATAGGTATTATCACTCTAGGTTAGAGTGGACCTGAGAATTATGGCAATTAATACTTACTTCCACTTATTTTATACTGGACATTGGCATAGTGGTTAGAGTGTTCGCCAATGGCCCGGGAGACCTGGGTTCAATCCCAAGTCGAGTTATACCAAAGACTTTAAAAATGGTACTTGATGCCTCCTTGCTTAACACTCTGCATTATAAAGGTACAGATCAAGGATAAAGTGGAGAAATCCAGGGAAAGGAGTAGCACCCTTCCTTACACCTTGGTGTTGTAGCTATTGAAAAGGGGGCCTTTGGGTCACCCGCGACTTTGGTCGCCAACTTTACTTATTTCCAAGGCTCTGGAAATAGAGCCTCACCATCAGTTCAGCAGATTACTCATATACCCAAGACAAGATGGCCATGTGATTGCTAAGAGAAATCTTCTGGAGACTTCCCTACTCGTTGCTTATCATTTGTCACTAGTATTTTTTTGTAAAGTTCAAAATCTTAAGCATTGTTTCACTAGTTATCAAAAATCAGATTTGATAATTTACCAAAGATTGTGACCCCTTCTCATACATAGCTGTAAGTATTTATCAGCTAATTAACATTTTAAAACAATCAAAAATGTTAAATCTCCATACTTTATTGAATCTACACTTCCAAGCCATAAAAATTCCTGTTCTACTTCACTTGATATCAGACAAGCAATCTGATACAAGGACAAGTTATTCATTTACTCAGGGGAAATAATCACCTTTTGTATAAATCTTTAGCTAAACATGAGAATCAAATACCTGCTAGGAAGATAAAATGGGGGATTATTCTAAAGAAGTGATTCAACAGTCGCTTAAAGAATCCCTTAGTGCCTTTCAGCGTCGACCCTAACTGAGGACTGATGTCTCACTAGCAACAACATTGTCTGGTCCTTTGGAGAAAGAAAAAAAAAAAAAAAAAAGAGACCCAATGAGCTACCCTGAAAAACAAAAGGCACAGGAAGTTGAACCAGAATAATATATGATCAAGCTCCTTCAACTTGAAAGAGAGCATGCCTCTAATCACTAAACCTGCTGGAGTTGTTAGCAGTACTGTTATTTTTACTTCTTCCAACTGAGGAAACTGATCATTGGTTTTAATCAAGCTATTGATATCTGAACTGCAGCAAGAATAGAACAAGGGGAAAGTCCGAGTTAAACCAATGCTCAATGCGATGATACAAGTGAAAAATTTTCAAGAGAATGACAAGAGCCTGGGTCATTATCCTATCCAACTTTTAAAAGTAGTAGTCCACTATGAAGCAAACTTTGATCTTCAACTTTAAGAGGATTGAAGAGAAAAAAAAAAAAAAAAAAAAAAAAAAGTAGGTCCTATTGTCACTACTGGATACCTCAGCACCAACTCTAAATTTTGACCCCGTAGGTTGTTCAGCGCATGAGATAATGAGTATCATCCAGATTTTTGCATTTGACTGACTTCAGTGTCTACTGATGACAATGATCAATGCATTTCTAAAAAATCCATACATTTACAGATTATATGAAATCCTTTGATTACTGCTGAAAACAAACCTGAAATGAATACTATTGTTCTGGGCAAAGTCAAGTGAAGCCCAGGCATATCGACGAAATCGCAACTCCCCAACCCACAGTGTATGGAGGAAGTTAACCTGGATAAAACAGTTGAGTTTCTTCAAGGTCATTTTTTTGTTATGGTGATATGGAAATTAGCTGCATTGTTAGTGACCTCTAGGAATAAACGGCTACTAAAGACCAGTGCATTTTCAACATTCTGAGAGAAGAGAAAGGCGAGACGGTTTTGAATGATGTTCTTAAATCATATGAAAAAGGCAATTTTCTTGAGGGTCAACTCAAACTTATCGTTGTTTTCATTAAGTCAAGGAATAGTTTGTGGAGATGTCATTACATGGCTTGGTGGGAGGTAACAAAAGTGGATGTAGTAATATTAAATACCTCATCGAATTTATTGATGCAGCGGTAATTATGTGTAGGAAGCTGTTTACTAATTACATGATTAAGTATAGGACTAGATTTATGGTCCCTTGCTACCATAAGCACAGAGCACACTACCTGAAATATCAACAACTCATACTGAAACAACCACCTACTGACTGGTATTTTCTATTCAAACAGACTGGGATACTCACAAGAACTAGTAGCTTTTCTGGATTTATCCCAAGAGGAGTCAAAGTAGTGAACATCAAACCAATACTCAAAAAGTGAAACCGGCCAACAGGCCACATTTTGCAATCACCCTGTTGTATTACAACGAAAAACAGATTGATTGAAATGATGAGGTTCTGAAGTCTCATTGCTTCAAATCCTCAAATATGAGACTAAGCTGGTTGGGAGGGGGAACAAAACTTAACGTTTCCAGTGAAGTTGCGTTAAAAAATTTGCAACATAGAAATGTCAAATTTGCAACATAACCGGATAAACTTGTTAGAAGCAGGAGATTCGAAGTTGTGTGTAAAAAAAAAAAAAAAAAAAGGCTAAGATTTGTTGAAACAGAAGAGACTAGTGACTTGTATTTTCTATTTAACCTGGACTAGGATACTTGAACTGGGGGGGGGGATATGGATTTATCCTGAGGGAAGCCACAAAGTGAACATTGAACCAACATTTGACAGGCTAATATGCTTTTGATCAGACAGCCATAACCTTCCCCAAGTGAAACAGGCCCACAGGCCACATTTCCATCATCCTGTGGTATTAGGATGAAAGACAGTATATTGAATGGGTGAAGCAATGAGGGAGGAAAAAAAAAAAAAAAAAAAAAAAAAAAAAAAAAGTGTCAATGTTTCTGGCACAGTTGGATTAAAAAAAAAGATTTATAAAAAAAAAAAAAAAAAAAAAAGGCCAAATTTGAAGTATAAAGGAAAATCATAGTATATAAATCTGGTTGTCAGCTACTTGGTGGGAGCAGGGGGATCTGAACTGATGCAAAAATAAAATAAATAAAATAAGTAAATGCAAAGGTTGAAAAAAAAATTTAAGCAAAAATAAAAAATGAACAAATAAATACAAAATTTCTATAAATGGACAAACTGAAACTGGTGCTCAACTTAAAATGTTACAAATCAGATAGTTGGTTGGCATTTTACGGCATATCAGCTTGCATGAGTTACTCAATGTCAAATCCTGTTACACATACACACAACTTGTAAGCAAATTAATTTACAGTTAGCTGTAAATTAAAGCTCATTTGTTCACATGCAGTTAAATAGATTCAAGTATTTGCTAATACTAATAACCCATTAATATTTATCTTTTGTTTGCACACAGTTAAATCATTTCAAATAGAGTAAATGATTAAATTCTATTTGACCAATAGATAGGACCATATCAGGTGGTATCACTGGTCAGAGTGGAACTGGGAGCAATGGCAATGAAGGGGTACTCCACATTCCCCAAAGCTCCAGCATTATTAAAGCCTTGTCATCAGATCATTTTGTCATATCCAGAATACTCATTGGAGTGAGTGAGTTTTGTTTAACAGAATATCAACCTCTGTAGGTCATCTAATGCCAAGAAAGGTTAGGTTGGTTTGGTCTTCTATGTGGGTTTTAGGACATTTTTTTTTTTTTATTGTATTTGGCCAGATATTGGTGAAAAGGTGAGGTTTTTTGGAAGACTCAAGATGTTCTCTAGTTTAGTTTGGTTGGTTGGTTTCATGGCACAAGAACCCCTGCAGGCCACTCAATGCCAAACTTCATTTATACACATATCAAACCTAAGATTTATAAACATACTTAGTAGATAATATTCCAAATGAGCCAGAGCCCACTTGCCTGCACACAAACTAATGGCTCCAAGAATTGCTGCTATACAACATCAATAATTCAACCCAACATCAACAATCCCAAACTATCCCCATTTCTAATTCAAAAAACAATAGAAACACACTGTAAACCAATTAATATAAAAAAAAAAGCTATGAACAACACCATTATACAAACAACAAATCAAAAACAATCAGAAAAAAAATACTAAAATTGAAACAATTTGGAAAACTAAACAAAAACATACCCTCACCCAACCCTAAACTTCTCAAAAGGAGTTATAAAATCCCCAGACCGTATATCATGTTTTCTTGAAGAAATAAGACATCTTAAACCACAAGGCATAACAGATGTGAGGAGAATCTCCCTACGCAAAGAAACGAGAACCATTGACACAAACACATACATACTAACATTTCATAAACCCACAACTCCAACCAGCGTTAGAATAGGTTATATAAATAACTACTACACCAAAGTGTAGGGGAGGATGCTACTCCTTTCCCTGGATTGCTCCACTTTACCCCTACCTTATAGAGCTGAGTGTTAAGCAAGGAGGTATCAAGTACCATTTTTGAAGTCTTTGGTATGACGCAACCTGGGATTGAACCCAGGTGTCAGGGACTATTGGCGAATACTCTACCTACTAGGCCAATGAGGCTGTGTCTTCTTAGAAACCAGTCTCAGAATCAGATACAACAGAGCAAGAAGAGATAAAAAGAAACTTAATTCTTTATGTAGATTCGATGCATGAAAGGTGGATTTGGTTTGTTTTATTTAATGGCATGTCAACCTTCATAGGTTATTTACTGCCAAAGCCATCCTTGTAAAACATCAGTGATACAATTCCTATCTGGAGGAGATAAGAGGGTTCTATATCTTTCCCAAGAATATTCGTCTAAAATTCACCAAATGGGAGGAAATCTTTTCAGAGTTTTAAGTTCTTTGCCTAAATTAAAAGACTTCAACCCATATCTACCACTTATGTAGGGAATCTCAAAGCTCGGTTGAATGACCAAGCTCATCATATGCAGGTACTTCTATTTCCTATTCTGAATTTAAGTGGCAAAGTGAGCAATTTCACTTAGGAATAATAAATCCTTCGTTATTACTAGACCTCAAAAGTTCTAGGAATCATCATTTTAGATTACCAAGATTATGCAGACAAAATTACTATTTTAGGGGACACCAAATTCTGGCTTGGTCTGGTCACTACACACGACCATCGAGATGAAATTCCAAAGAAACCTTGTCAAATAGGTCAAAAGTGCACATCTTCCCGCCATTCCTGATTTGAGTCGACCTATCAGTTCTATCTACCCCCCACCCCACGTCTATGGGCTGCTTAAAACTAATGATTGTATCCATCAAGACCTATACTTTCTATGATAGGTTCTTTAACACAATGTTGCTAAATGGCTTACTACCATTTTGCAACCCGTGTTGGATTACTACAGAATCTATTGTATAAAAGACTCCTTTTAATTTTCCAGTTTTATAAAAGGGTATCCTTGAGTGATAGATTTACGTTCCTTTGAATTTTAGTTTATTTACCCGCTTTCTCCTCCTTGATATATGTACCAATTTATTGAAGCCATTCTAGATATTTTGGTTTTTAGGACTTTTTTATGTTATGTCACTTTGATATATTGTTAACCTACATTTGCAGGTCTTTATACTCGTTGGGATTCTTTTTGTCCCACTAAACTAAAAAAATAATCTAATTAAGTCCTTGAGACACACAGCATTAATGATTTGCTCTAAATCTAAACTTGATGTGGAGATTGAGTATCCCTACGACTCTGCAACAATGGTTTTCCTCTGAATGTTGTGCAAACAGTTAAAATAACTGACTTTCACAAAATCAAATAGGTATCAGTACAAAAAGGTCCCCAGTTTATTTGCTTCTCTCTTGGCTGGGTGGAATTAGTGATAGGTTGGTTGGGTTTTATGGCATATCAGCCTTTGGAGGTTATTTAATACCAAATCCATTTTATGCAAATAGTTCTATTTCAAATAATTCAGTTTAGCATGAGTACACAGTTTAATTGTCAGAAACATTTCTATTTCAAGCTATTCAGTTTAGTCAAACAGTTCTCATTCAGCTAATTCATGGTTTCAGTTTCTTGGTTTTAATGGCATATCAACCTTTGTAGGTTATTTAATGCCAAAGCCAGCTTTCTAAAAGAACAGTAGTGATACTATTTTAACCCATAGCTAGGAGGATGCGGGGGTTCATACCTTTCCCAAGGTTATTTGTCCGAAAGTGAACGTTATAGCACGACTGGATTTCGAACTCGCATACTATGATTCCGAAGTCCACCACTTAAACCATTACACCATGAAGACACCCGCCTCAACTAATTCAGTTTCGTACAAGTACAGATTTTGTTTAGAGACAGTTAAATGTCAAAACAGTTCTATATTAAACAATTCAGTCTAGTGTAATAATTTCAATGTCAAAAACAGTTCCATTTCAAACAATTCAGTTTAGCCAAACAGCTCTATTTCAAACAATTCAACATGTATGCAGTTCTATTTAACCCATAGATAGGGCCCTATCAGGTGCTTCTGGAATAAGTGACAGTTTTGCTAAGCAAATCTTAAACTGTACACAAGTGTGATTTTTTCAGCCTATGTACATGGGTGTCTTTAACACTAAAGCTATTCTGACATGTATCCATAAAGATGTTCTCCATAATTCTCTTATTTAAATGCAGTTGTGGTTTGTGCTCCATGGGAAAAACTAACCAAAGGTTCAATGCCAGAATTAATATGTCCCTACAAAAATAGGAAACTTTAACGTCGCCCTGACTGATAATTTTAAGAATATGTATAGATCTTCAATTGCTAAACATTGTGACTGCTAAGAAATTTAGTGTTGACAGTTCATATCGTGTCCTGCAGACCATCTCTCTAAATAGAGGGAAGTCCGCTAGGACTTATTTTGATATAGTCTCCGATATAAAATAATTTTTTTTTCTCCACCTTACATATTTCCCACAGGTTCTTTCATTTAATATTATCCTCTGTTGAGAGAGTCATGATGAATAAGACTTTGGGTCTTTTTATTGCTATGGTCTAAATTTGTACCCTTAAAAAGATCTTTAGCTGAAAATTGAGTAATAGCATAGTTACAGTTTGCACTCAAAGGCTGTAGTTCAGCACTAATTATTATGCCTAGAAGAATTCCATTTGAGTTGGAGAATATTAATCTGAATGAAATTATTTCAACATTAGTGCAGATACTGTTGAGCGATTGCTACTTAAATCCCCCAATCACCCTCTCAGCAGGGCTTAGAATATGCTGATTCAATGGAGAACAAAATGGTTCCAGTTCTAGGACATAGCAGAATTACCATAAAGTTATACACAGAAAAATTGGTAAATAGTGTGCAAAAGAATTGTGGTTTGAATGAAGGGAAAAAGAAATCAAGACCACGTATTATAATGGATGCTACCTAAGTTTAGTTGGACATCATGCTTTGATCAAAAATTGGTATTCCCTACACAAATGTAAATGGGATCTCCAAAGATTATAGGTTTATAACCAAACTAGGCCACAACTACCTAGGACAAGCCATAGACACCTTACAGAACTCTAGGTCTGGTCAATAGTGATTAAGTTAAGGAATTTGTGTGTAAACCTCGCCAGTGTAAATGTAAAGGGATTGAGGGAGTAAAGCTGTGTTGCATGTACTGAGTTGGTGCAGGAGCTGCACTTCATTTGCAAGAAGGATGAGCAGGTGCTGGAAAAAGTCAATGACATTTTCTTTGCATTTGCCAGTCATCTAAGCAGGAGGGTCTACAAGCTGGAAGCTAAGGTCAATGCGTTTTTGCAGGTGTAGCAGGCAGGCTGGTTGTGGTAGGTATTGCAAGGAAAAGTTCCTGGTGGTTGCAGTTTAAACAAGAGTTTTTTGTATGTTGCAGTGACCCTATTTCACTTAACAGAGCACCTTTGAGAGACCTGCTCAAGCCTCACTAATAGGTTTAACCCATACTCAGGTGACATGAGACTGTTTTCAAGAGATAAGCTGAAGGACAGACAATACACTCAAGACAACTGATAAAAACATTCAATTTTAATTATGGTAGTGGTCGGACCAACCAAAAGGGCTGTCCAATTCTTTTATATTGTAATAAAGGATAGTGACTTAGGGTTAAAACCATCCTAAGCATGCCAATCTCCCTGACCAAATAGCTATCTTATAAAATCAAGGTGTGACAAATGTGTGAGTATAGAACATACAGGTAGACAATGCTATTACTTAGAAAGGTTTAGAGAAAAACTCCAACAACCAAGAAGAAAGAATATCCAGAGATAAGAATTAAAACTAATATCGACCACCTTCTGTAGAAGTTACAGCTCTAACAAACAACACTTACTGACTTGGCAGTCCCAATTTAGCATCCAGCTGAAAATTAAGACTGGCTGTAACTCATTATGGACCCACGACCACACTAAACAGGCTGGTATATATTTATGCTGATGTAGCTATTATTGGGCTAGCAACAAATTGCTGCCTAGGAAATGGACTCAAACCTGTGCATAATGGAATGCCTTCCTCAAAGTGCTGATAGGCTCACTTCTGTATGTAACACGAGGTGCTAACTGTCACTAAGAAAGACCTGATATGATAGAACTTCGACACCTTTAAGATACTTGGGAAGATCAGTCCATTTGCGGGAGCCTGAAGAACAGATGAATAGAGTTTACTAAACAATGTCACAGAACTGCAGCTAAAGACAAAGGGGCTTTATTTCTTGAGGAATAAAAAAAATAAAATAAAATAAATATGCAGTCATCAACAAGCAATACAAGAATACAAATCACAAATAGAGTCCAAGAAAAATGACATCCTTTACAACAACAACAAAAAAAAAAACCACAAACAAACACCTTGGGTGTATCAACCCATTTAATAAACATTAAAATATTGGATTTTGAATAAAATTTCCTTAGAGTCAGATGAAATGACTATCTAAATTCAAAATAATGACCGAAAATGCATCACATTGATAAAGCCAACCCCTGACAAGAACAAATAAAAAGAATTGGTCAGATAAATCCAAGGCAGATATAAAAGGGAATATACCATGTGATCAACATTTTCATATCAGTCATTTTAAAAAGGATATTGAAAACTCCTTTTACCCATCTATTAAGGGGGAGGCAGATTTGGAAATTATGAGTTCAGAGACATACTCTCAATTATAAACTAAGTTCTGTACTGGAATCAAATCTTCTGGGAAATGAGCAAGAGATTATATACCAACAGCCAAATAGCAATTGGTGGTCAATAAGGTAACATGAGGCTGTTTTTCCAAGAGGAAAAACAATACATGCAAGAGATTCATAAAAATATCAGATATATAACAAGACTTGTCTTTTGTTTGAAATTTGCTTCATTCACATACCCATGACAGTCACATTTCAATGACAATAGCTGTTCAACCTAGAACATTAGATGCTTTCCTTCCAAGGAAAATTGCTAAAGATAGTGATAAGGGACATTATATCAATTATAAAAAGTCTTTAAAAGACAAAGGAAATTAAGTGCTGGGAATAATGATAGCCCACCCTACAAATTTGAATAACTTTTACAATACCTTTTCAAATTTAGTCAATATTGACCAAAGAAAGCTTGTCAAACTGAAATTAAGTAAATTTATATTTTTCAAGAAGCATTTGAAAAAAAAAAAAAAAAAAAAAAAAATTCAATTTTAGGTTAACATTTTACAGAAATGAAGACAGCACACCCTACTAAATTTATCTTATTTCTCTACTACTCAAAATCCTACAGAAACAGATCAAAATGGGACATGTGCTGTTCCAAGTTGTACTGCAATATTTTGACATCTAAATTAAGAATTTAGAAGTTTTCACAATAGGAAGGTGTGCCTTGTCAGAAATTGAAAAAGCTCAAATAAAAGTATTAACAAAGGATTCTAGTTTTCACTTCTTGCTAAGAATACAAAGAGATCGAGAAAGGTGATAAGCAACTTTTTGCAAGACCCGGAATCATATGAAACGTAGCACTCAGGAGAGTTCAGATTTTAAATTCCTCAGAAGACTTCATATATAAGAGAATAAAACCAACATTAATGAAGATGCACAAGAAAAGATGAGGGGAGTGGGTGTGGGAGAAGCTACAATGGAATGCTGAGAATTGGTCAAAAATCATCTTTTCAGATAAAAAAGTTTAACTTGGATGGACCAGATGGATTTCAGTTCTATTGGCACAATTTATGATAAGTGGAACAATTTTCAGCAAGCACCCATTTGGAAGAGGATCTTTGATGACATGGGGAGCATTTTCTATTTAAGGTGAGGAAAGTTAGGTTAAAAATGGAGAGAAAGAATGCACAGAAATATACTGAAGTCTTAGAAAAAAAAAGTCTTCTATTCTTGGCCAATAATTACCAGAATGGTGCAATATTCCAGCAAAGATAATGCTGCAATTCACTCAGCTAAGTGGACAACCAAATGGCTCCAAGTTAATATACAGCAGTGATTTTACAAATAAAAAAAAAAATAAAATCATTCATGCACTTTTAAAATGACTATATAGTAAGAGACAATATATCTGACCGTTACTTGAACTCTGCTAAAGGTGGAGTGGATTTGCCTATTTTCATAGGTTTTACTCAGTCGGTGTCGCTTAGGCTATTAAAGTTCCTCTTTTATACAGATATACACGTTTCCTAGTGCTTGGATGTGGGAGGTCATTCAGTTATTCTGTTTCCCTTTTTTGTCTTTTCTCTCTAAATATTTCATCATAACAGGAAATTCCCATAACTATTCTACAGCTCCAAGACCACAATATTGCTACTTTGAGTCAGCCTGCAAAGTCTCCTGACTTGATGGGAGACTGAAAATAGAAATGTTTTGGTACACTGTTAAGGAATGCTGGAAGCAATATCCAATGATACTCTTAAATCGGATTAATTCAATTAATAATTAGTGTGTAGATGTGCTACAAGATAAAGGAAGTTCATGTAAATGTTAATCAGCTAATTTGTTTATGAATTTATTTTTGCTTTATAAAATACAATCAATATGATTATGGGAATTTCATGTTATGACAAAATATTTAGAGAGAAAAAAAAAAAAAAAAAAGAAACGGAATAACTAAATGACCCTACCCCATCCAAGCGCTAGAAAACATGTATATCTGTATAAAAGAGGAAATTTAGTAGCCTAAGCAACATGGACTGTAAAACCTACAAAAATAGGCAAATCCACTTTACCTTTGGCAGAGTTCAAGTAATGGTCAGATATATTGTCTTATATAGTCATTTTAAAAATGCATGAAAAGTTTAGAAAAAAAAAAAAAAAAAAAAAAAAAAAAATCACTGCTGCATATCATCTGTGCTTTAAATGAAAAATGACACTGTAATTCCAAGTAATAACTGAACCTGGTCAAGAGAAGCTAATACTTTTAGACTTTATTAGAAATTGAAAACCTAAGTTTGTGTAAAATAGAATGCCTATAAGGATGCAAATAACTCTAAATAAGGACTGATGAAATTTAAACAAAGTAATTGTGGACTGTAAGTTAAAACTTGATACAGGCAGACAAAGAAAAAAAAAATTATCAAAAGCCATGGGAAGCAGTATGGCAGACATATAGGCGAGCAGACAAACCCTCTGACAGCACAACGCCATACCTAACTAGTCCCTGGGCACATGAATCCAATGGTCAGGATCAAATAGTTCAATCAGGGAACTACAGGTGCTCATCTATAAGGGTGGCTTCTATAGATGAGAATAAAAACAGCCATCAAAAGATTAACATGACCCACACTCAACCTTTCCAAACCACATCGGTCTTCACACAGGTTTAAAAAAAAAAAAAAAAAAAAAGGGGGGGGGGGCTAAACTGCAAGCTACTAGCCAAGAAGAATGAATAAAACTATGGAGACATTTAGATAATTTAATTGGAAACCCTTCGAAAGTTACACATGAACCAATCACGAGAATTATCAGTAAGCAATTAGATATCAAACTAGGACAGTTTACGCAAGAACTTGACTCAGTAAAAAAAAACAAAAATTTTAAGTAGAAAAGCAGCAGGGCTTGATGAAATACCCACAGAAATATAGAAGACCAAGGAATTCGACATACACTGTAATGCCGTATATAATCAAAACAATAGACAGATGGACAAAGGGATGCATCCTCTCCTAAGAGGAGCAATCTCGGATTAGCCAAGAACTACTGAGGTATAACCCTTAAATCCCTAGCAGCCAAGCTATACAATGCTCTACTACGCAACTGCATAGAACCCAAAATTGACAACATACTTTGGAAGAACCAAAATGGCTTTCGGAGAAATTGATCCACAACATCAAATTTTGACTGTCAAATTCTAGAAGGTATATGTGCAACAATAGAGGCAACAATATTATTTGTTGACTTTTCCAAGGCCTTTGACTCCATACACAGAGGGAAGATGGAGCAAATGCTACTCACCTACAGCCTACCCAAAGAAACTATCGCAGCCATAATGATGCTATATAAAAATACTAAAGTAAAGTCTGCTCCCTGGATGGAGACAGACTACTTTGACATCGTAGCAGGTGTGCTGCAAGGAGACACATTAGCCCCATACCTTTGTCTAGACTACACGCTTAGAATGTCTTGATAAAATGAAAGACAACAGTTTCAAGCTGACAAAGGAAAGACGCAGAAGGGACACAGACTATACTGATGACAGTGCTTCTGGCAAATACACCCGCCAAAGCTGAAACCCGACTACATAGTCTTAAATGAGATGCTGCTGGCATAGGCCTCCATGTCAATGCAGACAAGATGGAATACATGTGCTTTAATCAAAGAGGCAACATCTCTACACTAAATGGTAGTTCTAAGACTAGTGGACAAGTTCACCTTACTAGGAAGCACACTACTAGCAAAGGCATGGACAGCTATCGGTCATATGAAAGTTAGACCTGACCGATAAATTAAATTGCAGTGTTTTCCTAGTAGCAGTCATGTCAATACTGCTATGTGGATGCTAACTAAACATATGGATAAAAAGCTTGATAGCAATTACACAAGAATGTTGCTAGCAATATTGAACAAGTCCTGGAGATAGCACCCCACAAAGCAACAGCTGTACAGCCACCTGCCACCCATCACAAAAAACTATTGAAGTTAGACAAATCAGACATGTGGGGAAACTGGAGAAGTAGGGACAAACTCATTAGCGGTACACTTCTGTGGACCCCATTCCATGGACGAGCAAAGGCAGAACAACTAGCTAGAACCAATATACAACAGCTCTGTACCAATACAGGATGTAGCCTTGAAGACCTACTGGGATTGATGGATGATAGTTATATGAAATTTTTTAAGGTAGGCTATTATAATTTCCACCACTAATATTTTAGAAGATAACACCAACATCCATAAATTACATGCTATTATACACAACAAAACAGCCAAGATTAAATGATATTTACAAATATGACAATTCCTCAAACTTAGTTGAAAGTCAACAGTACCCACGTATCGTCGTAGGAAATGGACACGGCGACACGAGTTCAAATCCTGGACGAGACTGATTGCATTTCACATAGCACTAATACCCTTGGGGAAGGTATGAATCCAATTATTCTCCCTCCAGCTATGGGTAAATAGTAGGACAGACTAGGTTCTTCAGCCTTGGTTAGGCAACTAGTCTAGGAGAAGGAAAACTGCTAAACTCCGCTTAAAAATTGACCTTGTGTCATATCCTGCCCGAGCGAAGGGGTTGGTAAATAGTATCAAAAGAAAATTAACAATAACTTGTCCTATTTCTATACACCTTAATACGACTTATAATTGTGCAAACTTATTTCACCGAAATTGATCCGCTCTAAATTTTCAGTTTTGTAAAATCTATAAAAAAATAAAATGTCATTTTTCATCTATTTCCCCTTCTATCAGTATGTAGAACAATGTTGAACATTGATAAATCTTATATTTTTCTTTTATAGCACAATAATGAGCGCGCGTGTGTGTAGACTGATGTATGTGTGCGGGTCTGTATGTGCATGGACGGGTGGCCAAGGGAGGGATTTTATCTCCAGCATCTTTGAGCAGTGTCAAAGTGTCTCCTTTCCTTTGTCTATATAGAGAGCTGTGCCTACATGAACCTCCGCGACCAGAAGTTCAGAGGGAAGAGGGATGAAGGACGTTGGTCAGTTTGGAGTGGAACTCCTGAGTAAGGGAATCACTCAGCTAGGACAGAGATCAGGATCTGAGACCAGAGATGACTCGGCATTTTTGGTAGCTGTTGGGAGTTTCACAATACACTTGTGAGAGCCAAAAGCATGCGTACAGTGTCAAAAGTGTGTCCGATCTCGACTTACGTCTTGCTTTTCTAAATCTGTGTTTTGTCTTTACCTTCATTGAGTTTGGCCCGTGAAGTGCCCACTCGGCCAATAACAGGGTCAACACCACTAGATCTAGAAGCCATCCAAACCGAGCATGCTGCATGTCACTTCTTACTTTATTTGACAACAAAATGTATCTACGCGAGGCAAACTTTTTTTTTTCATATTTAAATCCAACAGGGTGGTAAGAGTAACCCAACAATTAACTTAGCGCCATTTATCAAAAATTTTCTCACTCTTCAATAGTGACGTCAGTTTTTGTATATCTCATATTAGTGGAATTTCATCTCAATTGTCTTATACTAAGAATGGGATTGTTCCATCCATTATCAAATATACCAAAGCCTGATAGCCTAATACAACTTCCCACTGTCAGATTTCTTGTGGGTTCCTCCTACCACCTCTCTATCCTTGATTACTTTTTGATGTTAGTTTTTTGTTAAGTAATGCAACCATTTTTTGCCTTACAAAAAAAAAGAAAAAAAGCTTTTTCATTTTGTAGATATCTTAAGGTATCCTACTTTGTACTAAGTTTTGGATCTCTTTGTAAGCATTTTGTGGACCCCATATTTTCCACCTACATTTAAAATTATTACATACCTTGGACATAACTTAGTATTATTGAAGAGTAAGAGTTGAATATATTTTTGGCTTTTGGTCAAGAAAAACAGCAACTATGACTCTTAGGGAATTACACACAGCAATCACCTCCATGTAGTCTCCTGCTGGGCTGTGAGGACCCGGGAGTTTCCCAACCTAGAACGGTTAGATTTGATTTAATGGCATATCAAACCTTTGATGGTTATTTAATGCCAAATCCTTTTCATGCAGGTGATTTTTAAGTGAATAGTTTGAGGGTAACATTTTTCAAATAAGCCAGAGCCGATTTGTTTGCACAGTTGAATGGTTTCAAGTATAGTAAATGATTAAATAGTTCTATTTTATCCATGGGTGGGACCTTAATCGATACTAGCACTCTTGGTAAGAGTGGACCTGAGAGTAATGGCAATGAATTGGAGCCTCACTATCAGATGGTTTACTGTCATATCCTGGACACTCACAGATTTTAGTGTGACGGGAGAGCTGCAGAAATGCAGTTTGCATATTCTACAGCATCAGCTGATAGGGATGAGCTTAGACTGAAATAGTTTGGGGAGGGTCACTGGTTGGGTGGGGTACATTACCTTAAAGGAGATTTACCCGAGAGAAATCAGAGTTTTAGAGAACTTAGCATTACACAAATTTTGAATAACAGCCTAAAAGAGGTTGTGGCCAATAAAATGGATTACATCTTTGTGGTCCTCTCTCCCTTGATAATCTAAGAAAGGATAAAAATTCTTTGTGGAACAAAAAAGGCAGAGTTGTATACATGTGTTAAAATTTTCTCTCTTCAATTACATTTATATTGAGTGGTACAAACAAAGTTCTGAACATCTGATGAGACGTGATGGGGGGGGAGAAGGTCTTTTTACCACTTTTAATCTGATCAATTCAAAATCTATGCTCTATTTAAAGCTATATTAACATTTTGTTTGTACCACAAAATATTTACTTTAACTATCAGTACAATGAAAACCAAATACATGCCTTCAATAATACTAAACTTAGAGGCAAAATATACTTTAAGGCATTTTTCCTACTTTATCAGAGCAATGTATTTTACGAGTTATCCCACAATTGATAAGCACATTACACGATCAGGAGTTAAACCTAGGAAGGATTCTTAAAAAAAAAAAAAAAAAAAAAAAAAAATATCCATCCTTATTATTACACCAATATTGATAACAATGGTGCTTTAATCAAAATTTATCTTTTCCGATGCAATTTGCTTTTGCCAATATATTGCTACTTTAGATTAAACGTGACAAAACATGGTCCAAACAATAATCTACTAACTTGTTTAACCAATAAATGCTATGGATCCAAATCTAATTTATCCAACCTACACATTAATAACTTTTCCAGTTATACTTTGAATGAGAACAAGGAATTTGTTCTTAACTAAGAGCTTGAATTTTGTATTCCTCAACCAAAATTGAAAGATGTATTTTCTGAATTTGAGATGCTATTCGTTTATTTGGCCGAACAAACCTACGTCTACAGATGAACTTATAGCCCTTAAAGCCCGTCTTGCTGTCATTGATAGATCTGACTTTCACCTACAACACTTTAACCCAGTTAAATCACTGGGTAACAACATTATTATAGCAAAGGGTTCGGTGTGATTACGTCAAAACAATCAGCTTTTGCAAAGAACTTCAATCATAAAAGCATCTCTGAAAAGATATGCCCTAGTGGATACCAAAGACTGCAGCTATATGGTCTTCCTAAAATCCATAAGCCTTATGTTCCTCTTAAAAACATGTGAAAGACCTTGCAAATTTTTCTTTAGCTTGTATCATTTGTCATTCAAACAAGTCAAGGGTATAATGAAAATGTTTGGGGAAGCTAATCAGGCCCTCAAACTCAATCACTCAAATAGGGGATTGTTTGGTTGGGTTTTATGGCATAGAAACCATTGTAGGTTATTTAATTCCAAATCCTCTGTATTGATATTAAATATAGGATTTGTAAACTCATTTTGTTGATAATTTTTTTAATGAGCCCAAGCTCATTTTTTGTACACAATTCATTGGTTTCAAATATTGCTCTCCAAGTTGCAATTTGACAGTCATTTGTTAGCACTGTTAGTAATTTTTTTTTTTTTAAATGAGTTAAACCTAATTAGTTTACAGTCTAGTACTGCTATTGTTACTACACAGTTAAATGGTTTCAATTATTACTATCTAACACTAGTAATTCTATTCAATATTAATCATTTGTTTGCACACAGTAAAGAGGTTCCAAATATTAGTATGTATCACAAACAATTTAAGCAAAGTCATTTGTTTAAGCAAATTTAAGCAAAGTCATTTGTTTAAGCAAATTTAAGCAAAGTCATTTGTTTACACACACTTAAATGATCAGTTCTATTTCTAACAAATCAATTTAGCATAAGTCATTTGTTTGCACCCAGTTTAAATGTCAAACAATTCTAGGTATCCTATAAATAGGACCCTATCAGGTGCTACCACTCTGGGCCAGAGTTGGCCTGGGAGCAATGGTAAAGGAATACTCAGCATTCCCCAAAGCTCCAGCATTACTGAAGCCTCACCAGCAGATTGTTTAGTATCATATCCAAGACACTCATTGGAAAAGTCTTAATCCTCTGTAGAGAGGCAGTTGGAGTATTCTGCAGTCCCAGCCAACTAGACCAAACATTTAGTGGAAACACCTGTCAAAAGGGAGTAGGCTTTGTAGTTAACAAGACCATCACTGATAACCCATAGTGTCAGGTAACACAAGAACAGTGGACTAAATTCATTGTTCCCTGGACATTTAAATTGAATACATCAAATTTATAAGAAAAATTTGTAAGAAAAAAAAAAAAAAAAAAAAAAATTATAAATCATACAATGCATAGGTATTCATGGGCTAGAATTTCACCAGGAATCCATTTATGAACTCAAAATAATCCTATGCTGGAAATGGACTTTATATGCATGAAAAAATAAATAAATAAATAAAAAAATAAATGAATAAAATAAAAAAATAGCATTAAAAGGATTAATAATATTAATTATATAGTATTCAACTAAATAAAATGAATACACGCAGTTTGACTTGGATTTTTGCTTCTAACAATGGAATTATGTCACATACCCAATATTTATACTGGAAATCCAGATTTATGACAAAATATTAGCCATCTAAAGAAAATTTTGATGATGGATATTTTCTAGATGGCCAAAGCAGATCTGAATAAAATCACTTTAAATAGTCAGTAGGTAGGCACACACACACACAAAATGAAATTATTTGTACACCAACCACTTTCTCATTTTTATCCATTTTTCAGAATCTAATGTCTGTATGATGCTAGGTTGGGTTTTTTTTGTGGGGGGGGGTTACTTGTTAAGCATACACACACACAAAAAAAAAAAAAAAAAAAAAAAAAAAATACTTTTAAAAAATGTTTTCGCCACAAATTATGGCCAGTTGAACAAGTGGTTTGGCCATAAAGATCCTGTTTATGACCTCTGACAAAGGGGGTCAATTGAGAGAGAATATCACTGAAACTCTTCATAGCATGGTTGTAGAATCACATTAATCAATAGGACTCAAGTGTGAAGTCCAGGTCATAGGAATAGGGCAGTGTCAGATGAGGTTTAAGGAGAAGAAACATCTACCAAAGAAAAGAATACTCAGATATGGGAAGAATTTAGGTGTCATCATTGGCTGAATCTTACACCTCCAGAGATGTAGTCTGGGTATTCTACAGGATGGATGAAGGGAGTCTATTGCAAGTCAGCGTGTTGAAATTGAAGCACGAGGTGGAGGTGAAATGCTGGTCAAGTAGAAAGGCAGGACTTTACATAATATTGCAGAAGAATAAAAACTGTTATTGCAGAGTCCTTCCACTTTAAAATTGGCAGCCAGAATGTGCTTGTTATATCAACAAGACTAATGGGTCATGGATCTATGTACTGAGTAGACTTATTGATTACCTTTGGGGATCTGACAAGAACCAATGAAATCTCAATACCTGTTGTTCATGAGTGGCTACCCATTTAATACTAAACAGACTCATTACTGCTTAACTTTAGTGATATGACAGGAATTGTACTTTCCACATGACTAAGTCAATTTACATGTTATTCACAAATTCTTTTTTTAAACATGACACAGGCTTTGGGTTATTTTCCCTACCTTCTATTTCTAAACGGTCACACATCTAAATAATGGGTAAGCTCATCATTGCTCAACTTTGGTGATCAGAAAAGTACTGGTGGTTTCACCATAACCTAACTAAGTAAATCTACTTGGTTTAGTAGTGAAGAACATTAACCTAGTTTTTTTTTCTTTTTTTTTTTTTAGAAGTGGGTAGGGGTTGATTTAGTAAAGTAATTAGATAGAGGACCACCAATCGAGACAACAGCTGTTCAAGATGAACACTTGATTGAGAGCAAATGACACAGAAAAACTGCTCCACAGTTGGCAAGTTGATTCCTTTAGCCAGCAACCAGTGTATCTGACCTGTGAAAAATCAATTTGAGCTCAGTGGGTGTATTGCAATTGAGAAATGGGCAAAAGGCATAAGAGCTGGACATTGAAAGCATGGTAAAACCTATTGTGGACAGATGAGCTAAAGTGAGGAGAAAGACTGAATGAGGATTGTGTGGTTCTAACAATTAAACATGATAGAATCTGTTATGGCATGGGAGTGTTTGGAGAGAGGACAGAAAATTTGATTCAGGTCAAATTCATCATAAAAAAAAAATTCAATTTTTGAAAGACATGCTATACCATCTGGTTTATATATCATTGGAAAAAATCTTAATGATCCAAAACAATTATAAATTCTGTCAAAATTGTCTTGAGTAAGAAAGGAAAAAGAAAAAAAAAATCAATTGGCCACTTCATTTCTTATCTTTCATATACGTTTAACTTATGATGGGACAGTGTCCTCTTTTAGAAAAAGACAAAAACAATCAATATCCCTGCTACATAAATGTAGCATCTAATCAACTTAGGTTTTTTTTAACAAATCCTAATAGCATTATGATAAGGTTAGATTCATCAAACAAGGATATTTTTACTTAAAATAAGCAAGATTATGAAATGGCCCTCAAAATAGTGGATATGAAGAAAAACTCATAAAAGTGAAGACAATACTAACATACAGAATGAGAGTAATAATAGGAAAAGGAAAATCTCATGGTTCACCTCCATATCACATGGCTATAGCCACAAAAATAGGAAGAGAGTTTGGGTTTTTTTTCCTTAAATATTAGGAAAAACTTCCCAAAATAAGTATTTTATCAAAAATATATAAAAACACACTGAAGTTACAGCTGTATGCCTAACATTTCCACAATTTAGTAGAGGCAACTCAAAAAAAAGCTTATGAGAAATAAAAAATACTGAACCCCTATATCGTAACTGTATTAAGAAAACTGCCCTCTTAAGGGAAGATGTCAAACAGAGTGAGTAGTGTATAAGGCTGAAGTACTCAACCCAAGCAGTAACAATAGCAATGATAAGTATGTGGGTTCAATGCAAGGCCCTTTCAAACAAAAATATTACAATCATAAAAGTAGGTTCACATATGAAAGACAAAGCTATTTTGTCCAATTACATATGGGAAATCAAAAACAAGTTTGGTATAGATCCTATATTGAAATGGGAAATTGTCAAAAAAATGGAAATATAAAGGCAAGGGGGGGGGATAGATATTGTAAACTATGCATGGAGGAAAAATTAGTCATAGCTACATTCAATTAATCAAAAGGTCCGAAATGTTTAATATTTCCAGACATCGGAAAAACTGGTTAATTAGTGGCTAAAAGGATTGATAAAAATTGTTCAATGTAGGAAAAAAAAAAAAAAAAAGATGAGAAGATTTAAAAAAATAAATATGCTAATTTTTGTATAGATGAGGGGTCTTTTTAACCAATAAGATGTATTTTATCCTAACCCACTGCGGAGAAATCCTGAAGCACCGTTTGGTGAAACCTAGGTAGACTTGCTCTCGGCCATGTACGAATTATTTTCATATTAACTATCTCATATTGAGCACTTAATCACATTTTAGCTTAGTTTTTTTTCTTTTGACTACACATAAGTGCGGCTTGATTACTGTCAAGTAGCACGTGTGTTTTGTCCTTTTACGAATTAGGATTACGAAAATAAAATGCCGTAATTCTACTAATGTATTACGTGCATTTTTAAAGAACAAAATTTTTTTCTTCTTGGACTCTCTATAGTCTGAAGTCTCATTTATATTGAAAGTGGAAGACATGTTGGTCTTCCCTGAGCCTTTTTGATCTCCTTCGATTTCCTAAGTATCTCTTCTTTAAAGAGTAAGTTATTGAATAGCAACCAACAATTCTTGAATCATTTAATTAAAATAAAATATGGTTCAACTGTAACTACTGACAAACATTTTTAATTATTCTTCCTGTGTTTTGTCAGATTGTGAGAAATTTGTACTATCGAGGGGGCTTAATTTTTGTGTTCCTCCTCCCGAGAGTACTAATTCGGCTGCTGTATTTGCCAAAATTGAATTGTTATATTTGCAGTTGAAGAGACATTCTCTTGCTCCTGCTGGTAATATTGCTTATTTGAAGGCTCGTCTGGCTGATTTGGCTCAGTCCTTCATTAAAACACCAGTCGATTCTCAAAGTTTCTTGTGGCAGAAGATGCATTTTGAATCGGCAAAACAACTTAAAATGAACACCGATATTGTTCTTACAAGACCTGATAAAACTGCTGGTGTGGTTATTTTAAATAAAGCAGACTATGTAAGCAAAATGGATGCTATTTTGGAAGATACTAACAAGTTCCTAAAACTTGGGGACTTGTCTTTTGACGATACTCAGAAACTAGAAAATAAATAACAAAAGCGTTTTGAGTTATTCAGAAAATTTATACCGAAAGAGGTCTATAAATTAATTTGTCCACTAGGCTCGCAGAGACCAAAAATGTATGTGTTAGATATCAAGAATTGAGACTACAACACTCAGTATACGGAGAAACGCCCTTCTCTACTAGTCCTCATTCCCCTATCGCATAAACAAGTACAGCCGTTGCTTCTGCTCCGGTCCCAGAAAAACACCCCTTTTTCTCGAGAGTATCAGGAGGTAACTTGCACGATTTAACAGTATGGACTGCTAAAAATTCATAAACTGTTAGAAATCAGCCTGATAATGTAACATGCAGAGCCGTATTTACTAGTCGGCCATCAGCTATCAAATAAGGATAACTTCAAACAGATATATTCGACTCATAAGTGGGACTCAAATAGTTACTACCTCTCCGAGTTAGAGTGAACCTGGAAGTCAGTCAAAGGAAGAGACATTTCACACTCACTCAGGCTCCAGAAATTAAACCTATCAGATGCAGTTTAGTGTCATTCCCAATACATCTTTTTCTTTTCTCTGGGGCGGTCTCACCTATTCTTTCTATGTGCCATTCTGCTCAGCATTCTTTGGCTAAATGGTTGGTTGAAGTCCTTAACCCCATTTTAGAGTTTTATTCTGGGTGTTATGTGGAGGACTTTCACATTTTCGATTATCCGTTGTCTTCCAGTATGTATTGAGTCCCAATTTCTGGTCTTTTGTGATGTCTCACTATTCACAAACATTCCTTTGGATGAGACAATATCTATATGCACTGATTTTTTGTATCTTCGTCCATCTACTATTGCCCTTCCCCGAGGAAGTTTTTATTGAATTGATGGGTATTGCCACAAAGTCAGTGTCTTTTAGTTTTAATGAGATCATGTACTGACAGATCAAGTGCAATAGTATGGGTTCCCCTCTTGGTTCCATTCTGACTAATATTTTTGTTGGGTTCCAAGAGACATCTGTTTGATGGGTTTCCTAAGCCCTTCATTTACTCACGGTATGTGGATGATACCTTTGTTTCCTTTAGATCATGTATCGATGCATTATTATTCTTTGATAAATTGAATAAGTTACTCTTTAACATTTACCATGGAAGACGAAAATAATGGTGAACTGCCATTTTTAGATGTCTTAGTTGAAAGACGTGATTCTTCTTTTCTCACATCAGTTCATAGGAAACGTACATTTACTGGGCTATATCTGAGTTGGCATTCTTTTGCCCCTAGATCTATGAAACTTAATTTAATCATATTTTTCCTATAGAGCTTTAAATATTTGCAGTGATTGCAAGATTGAAGACAAACTTAAGGTTATCATGGATATATTTATTAACAACGGGTATCCTAAGGAGGTCATCGATGATAATATCAAGTTTACAGTGACTAGGTTTAGAAATAAGAACAAAACCTTCGGTCCTCCAAAATGTCCTGTTTACTTTAGACTTCCTTGGATGGGTTCTGCTAGCCAGTTCTTCACCGAGAGGATTGCCTCTTCTGTGTATTGCTGTTAATTTAAGACCAATATTCACTACAAGGAAGGCCTTTAATTATACACGTAGGGACAAGTTGCCTATCTTTAAACAAAGTATGCTAATATATAATTTGTATGTCGATGTAGTTCGACATATAGGCAGGACTTGTCAATGCCTTGATGTGAGAATTAGACAGCATATACCCAGAGTTATTCTATCCAATGGCCGACAAACATCCAGGCACTCTCAGGTAATGGATTTGGCTATTGGTGAGCATTTTTTTTTTTTACCATAAATAGTTGTAGGACTCGCTATGAAGATGACCGTTTCTGCACAGAGCCAGAGACAAAATTCACCTTAAAGTCTTAGAGGCAATTTATATATGAATTGTCCCCCTCTGTGCAGACCGTTAAGCAGTCATATTTTAAATATTTTGGGGGATTGTTGGAGATTGGGGTGACTTGAATTTTTTTTTCACCTCGTCTCCTCAATCCCATTATTTAATTTACAACCCGTTTTTAAATATTTTTCCAGTGACTTAGCTTGACAAGTGCAGGACAAAAGGGTTCTCGCTATTGTTTTAGAATAATTCCCCCTCTTTTTACCAATGATTTCATTATTCATTTGTTTATATAGATTTTCCAATGAAGAGGTACTCTGGATTCCCGAAAGCTCCAACATACCTGGATCCTCACCATCAGATTGTTTGGTCTCATATCCAGGACACTTGTTGGGGGGTGGGAGTTTACCCCCTCTGCAGAGAAGCAGTCGATGTGTTCAACAACCCCAGCCGACTAGGCAAACAGCCAAAGAAAAGGGAGTGAACTAAGACTTGTTTCAGGTTTTATCTTGTTCTGACTTTATTAATGCCCCTGTTCATCCTACTTTCCTTAATCTAAATTGTAATAAGCAGGTTTATATTTTTTACCTTCAAATATGACATTGTCAATACAGCCAATAGACCAGGGAATCATTTAAACATTCAAGACTTATTTGTAAAGAAGTTTTTTTCAAAATTTACGACTGGTGAGAATGCAATCACTTTACAGTAATTCTGTTAAACATTTGCATGAAAGCAGTCTGGCAGAATCTTTCTCTGAATACATTAACAATTTTAGACTCTAGAATTATTCCCTGCTCCCTTAGCATAATAATAATTTAAAAAATAAAAATAAAAGTGAAAAAATATGAGCACCTACTGTTTTAAAATTGTAACTTTCTTGGCATCGTGTGTAGACTTGTTTAAGATTGGAGGAATAGTACTTTGATGTATATTTATGTTCTGCATGCATACATGCTTGCTTGCTTCTGCATGCAAAGTAAAAACAAGCATATGCAAATGTATTGAAAAATGTCTACAAAGCAGACTACACCACCAAGACTCCATGGGCAGTAGTAATCTAAGACTATAGAACTTCTGACAGCAGAGATATGGGCCAAGTCCAGCATTGCATTTTCTACATAGAAACAGAATCTGTTGCACTTGTTTTGGTTTGTGCATAGAGCACAAAATTATCAAGGCGGCTTGTGAGATTCCAGTGCTTGGGGTTATTCAGGTGGCGCTCTGTTAATACCAACCTTACTGGGAGTGGGGATGTCTTCTATCTTACTTCTCTTGAGAGATATGTGATGGGTAATATTCCAGAAGAGAATGCATAATCCTCAGGGCATTGAAGGAATTAAAAAATTTTATACCTCATGTATAATAAGAAATAAATGGTGTTGAACAGTTAAACATTTTCTAAACAGATAGCAAGCAGTTGACGACTTGAAATAACTGAAATACATTAAGTATTTATTTCAAGCTCTACTCTCAAGGCAACAATCTGTACCCAGCTGCAGGGGGAATTGGTTTGGTTTTATGGGCTATCAACCATTGTAGGTTATTTAATGCCAAATCCATTTTTATACATATAAACAGTTTTATTCTAAATAATTCCATTATACACTGTTGGAATTCAGGTAGCCATTTTGTCCTCCAGTAATGGAATTCTTAATACAAAAGATGCATCTTTAGAGTAGAAGGATGCAAGACAGTAAGATAATGAATATAACTTGCCCCCCCCATCTCTTATATGCCTCTACATGTCGCCAATTGGCCAATCTCCTCCTGCTACTAACTGGTGAGTCTATAAGTATGATGTACCAAATTATGGACATCTTGTACCCCAGTCGTAAAAGTAAAGTCGGCAACTGTAGTCAAGGGCGACATGAAGGCTCCTTTTTCAATAGCTACCAAGATGGACTGGCTAGCCTTAGTTGCCTCCCCTGCACAAACAGTTAGTTCTCAGGATAGTTGCTCCATAGAGCAAATATGCCCTTTTATACAATATGTAGAAGCCCTTGAGCCAAGGATTATTTCCTTCATAACATCAGATATAAAGGTGAAAAAAACTGTCTGGGCTCTGCAAAGAGACTTTGGATAAGCTGATGAGGACTAGAGGAATCCCGCATATGTATTTTGTAGACAGAGTTATGCCACATGGGATGTCCTGGAGCAAGCGTATAGTCACTAAATTCAGTAACTGTACATAGGTTAAAGAATGGAACAAATATTTAAATGATTTTTACTTGAAAAAAAATTTGCTTGTACATTCACAAACTTTCCCAAATATACTTGGAACATGTCTGTATAACAAAGTTCTAAAATTTTTTTTTTTTTAAAAACAGTAAATTAATAGTGAACTGAAGAAAAAACATTTTGCCATGATCAAAAGTTAAGGAACACTATTGAATTATGGTAATTTAGGTAATTTTTTAGACAACTTGATTGCTCATTTTGATTTATGGTCAACTGTCATACACCATTGAAACTATTTTTTAGCAAGATGGTGGCAAAAGCACGTAATTGTTTAACTTAAAAAAAAAAATAAATAAAAAAAAAGTTTCATTTTAGCAAATCATGAAGGCAAATCGTATTCTAAAATTGCTGGCATCATACTAAGGTCAAAAAGTGTTGTTTATCATGTAATGAGTAGATTTAAGACTGACAAGACACTTGAAACAAAACCAAGAACTGACAAGCCTCTTATGACTACCAAACAGGAAGATTGGATGACTTAAAATATCTTTAAAAAGACCATTTTGTAACAGCAACATCTATTTCTCATGCATTTTGTGAGCAAACAGGAAAGCCAATCTCTAGAAAAACTGTTTCTCGTAGGTTAAATAAGGAAAAATTAGGGGCTTTGATTCCATGTCGCAAACCTGATTTCAAAGAAAAATCAAAAAGTCCATCTTGACTTCACCACAGAGTATATCCTGTAGACAAAGGAACAATGGAATATGGTTCACTTGAGTGATGAATCTAAATTCAACTTGTTTGGATCTGATTTGTAAGATGTAAAAATGAGAAACGCTTATCTCCTCAATGCATTAAGAAAACCGAAATTTGGAGGAGGGAGTGTAATGGTGCAGGGGGTGATTTCTTCAGCGGGAGTAGGACCCATCGTTTTCATGGTAACATCTTTGCCAGCATGCTCTTCCTCATTCACGCCAAGGGACAGTTAAAACTCCAATATTTATGCAAGACAATGCACTATGCCACAAAGATAAAACTTAAGTTTCCTTGAAGAGGAAAGAATAGCTGTTATGAAGTGGCCACCACAAATCCCAGATATGTATCTTGCAGAGAATATATGGAAAATCAGAGAAAGCTCAGAATAGAAATCCTCAAAATATTGATGATTTATGGGGTTGCAGTTAATTCTTCTGGCTGCAACCCAAATAATTAATTTTACAGAATTCAAAGGACAATCAGTAACGGATTTAGCAAAGTTTAGTGACCACCTTTTGTCTGCTCAGCCAGTAGCCACTCACGACAGACTTTCCTTGAGGAAGCCAGCAAGGTCGACATGGGTCTAAGGCTGATGGAACTGTAACATCTCCTCCAAAAAGTTGTGTCTTACTGTTCAAAACAGTTTCTGATTTATGATCACTCATCTTTCTATAGGTTGCTTAAACCGAGGTACCCCTTGGGGTATTGGAAAACTGTCTCGAGAGGAACAAATGACTGAAGTCATCACTGGTTCTTTAGGACATGCTGTAGACATCCTCACTCCCAAGGATTTCCAGACCAAGTAAGGTAAGTAGGTTTGATAGCTCTAAACCTTACCATTTTGAATACGAGGGGACTGTAGATGTTACTGCAGACACTGCAGCACTGGGTTCTTTGCTAGTTGTATGCAGCCTTAATACAATTGTTAATCTTGTCTTTACAGATGACGGGGGTTGGCTGGTTGTGGCCAATGTTGCTGTTTAAAGATTAAAGTTCAAGGTGTCCGCTGTTTATGCACCTAATATTGCTGTGTAGAGATTTTTTTTTTGACAGAATTATGATCTGAGAAAGCTAGTTCTCGTGAGCGATTGGAATGCAATCCTTGATCTCATGATAGATAGTCGGCTGAGGTGCTAGAGGGTCAGGAAGGTGCAAAAGCAACCTGATCGACTTGATGGCCTGTCATAACTTGGTCAACAGGTTTTGTCTGGATCACCCTGGGAGGGAGATATTCTATCAGTGCTAAATCCTATTTGGACAGTGTTAGGAGAGTAGACAGATTTTGTTGTGTCACATGTTCCACTGGGTAGGGCAGACTGACCATAGACTTGTTAGGGTCAGTCTGTGGTTAGCTAATTGGCCTGGTCTTGCTGGCTACTGGGAGTTCAGTACCTCCTGACTGGAGATATAGGACTTCTGGTAGCAGCTGGAAACTAATTCAGCAGGTGCTAGTGAGGCCAGTTACTGGAAATAAGTGGTAGGGATCTTAGATATAGGATTAGAAATTTTGCCCTCCAGTACAGTCGACAGCTCAACCTTGATAGATGGAAGGCGGTGGATTCCTTAGCTAGGCTGGACCTTGAGGGTTACATAGATCTAGGCTAAAGAGTTTCCAAGGAAACCATGAAATGCAATGTGTTTGCATGGGAGGAAGAAATATGAAGGTTTCCCCATCAGTATATTGAGTTTGTCAAGTCCTCAGATTAGCATGTGCTACAGTCAAATCATAAGATGCGCAACGCCTTTTGGACACATTTGTGATTGCTTTGCTTGCTGTCCTGACCAGTCAGTTCAGGAGTTTTGTAGCTATTTAGCTGACATCCCGCCTTCAGGAGGTGGAAGTGGCTAACTGCAAGGGTTTGGTTACTGAATATGAAGTGTGCGATGCATTGAAGCAAATTGGCCTCAAGTCACCAGGACTGGATGGTTTACCTGACATAGTGTACTTGAGGCAGTGGCACATGTTTGCCTATTCTGATGGATTGGTTCAACCATTGGTTTGAATAGGGAGCCATTCCTGGTAGTATTACCAAGAGCATGATCACATTACTGAAGAAAGGTGGCATATTTTGATGACTATAGGCCCATAACTGCTAAACACAGTTCAAGATTTTGGCCTGGGTCTTAGCAAACTGTTTGAAGATTGTCATAAAAAGTCTGATCAGACCTGAGCAGAACTATGCTGTGAAGGGAAGATTGTGCACAAGATGTGAATTGTCTTGAATCAAAGACCTACAGGGGTTAGAAGGCAGCACTGAAGCTGTGCCAATCAATATTTGTTTTTTTAGTATGCAATGACATATCTCATGATTCTGTTTGTAGACACCACTCAGTTTGCTGCATACTTTGCATTTCCTTAACCAGCAGTAAAGTCATGTGGTAAATGTGTATATGTACAACCTCCCAAATTACGTCTTGCCTTATTTTCCTACTAGAATCAGTTAGCATACCCCTGCGCTATTAATAAGGAGCAATTATTTTAGCAACCCCAATTCTACAGCCAGCTCCACCCTTGGTCACCTATTGTGTGTGTGTGTATTGCAAGACTGAATACGAACTTAAGGTTATCAAGGATATATTAACGGCCTCTTCTGTGTATCACTTATGCTGTTAATTTAAGACCAATATTCACTATGAGGACAGCCTTTAATTCTACACAAAAGGACAAGCAGCCTATTTTTAAACAAAGTATGCTGATATATTAATTTGTATGTCGATGTAGTTCGACATATATAGGCAGGACTTGTCAATGCGTCCAAGTGAGAATTAGACAGCATATACCCAGAGTTATTCTATCGAAAGGCCAACAAACATCCGGGCACTCTCAGGCAATGGATTTGGCTATTGGTGAGCATTTGCTTACCATAAATAGTTGCAGAACTAGCTATGAAGATCACTGCTTCTCTGTTCAGCATAGAGCCAGAGACAAAATTCACCTTAAAGTTTTAGAGGCAATTTATATTGATATAAATCACCACCCACCTTGTTTAAAGAGTAAGTTATTGAATAGCAACCCTCAATTTTTGAATCATTTAATTAAAATGAAATATGGTTCAACTGTAACTACCAACAAACATTTAATTATTCTTCCTATGTTTTGTCGGACAGCGAGAAATTTGTACTATCGAGGGGGGCTGAATTTGTGTTCCTCCCCACCAGGGGTACTAATTCGGGTGCTGTATTTGCCAAAATTGAATTTTTATATTTGCAGTTGAAGAGATATTCTCTTGCTCCAGCTGGTAATATTGCTTATTTGAAGGC
>OY757935.1:58248606-58451106 GCA_963585895.1 Sepioteuthis lessoniana | reverse complement strand
TTAAGGAATACGATAAGGAGGATAGGAGTTCCTTCATAAAATACGATATTAAGGAATTCTACCCGTCAATAACAGAAAAACATTGGATAATGCTTTGGAATTAGCTAGGGAATACATAATACCCTTAGACAAAATTGAGATTATTAAACACTGTTACAGGATGTTATATTATGAGGACAGCATATGGATAAAAAAAGGAGCTAGTGGTAACTTAGACACCCCCAATAGGGGCCTTTGATGGGGCCGAATCTGTGAGCACATGGGGTGTGTTATATAATAAAAATATAGTGGATCCTAATAGCCACGGGCTGTACTGTAACAATGGCTTATTTTGGATAAAAGTACACCTAGAAAATGTGATAATATTACAAAGAAATTATAACAGCTATTTGACGAATTTGGATTCTAATTAGAGATACAAACAGACCTTAAGATTACTGATTACCTAGATATTACCCTAAACCTTTAAAATAGGACTGTATTCCCATTTAGAAAAAAAGAATCAGAACCTACATTATGTTGATATGGTGTTTGATGTTTGTTTAATGGCATATCAACCTTTGTAGGTTATTTAATGCCAATCCTATTCTCCGAGAAGAACAGTAGTGGTACTATTTAACCCATAGCTGGGAGGAAAAGGGGGTTCATACCTTTCCTGAGGGTATTTGCCTGAAAGTGAATGTAATAGCACGACTGGAGTACGAACTCGCATACCTACGATTCCGCAGTCCATCGTTTTAACCATTACACCACGAGGACACCCCCCCCCATGTTGATATGGGATCCAACCATCCCAACCAAGTATTTAAGCATATCCCAACCGGCACTGAGCATAGGCTCTCTATTAACTCCTCTAGTAGAGACATTTGAAAAGAGCAAGCAGGATTAGGAAAAGGCTTTGAAAGATAGCAGTTATAACGTTAAACTCTTATACGAAGATAGCAAGGAAGGAAACAATACACAAAAAAGAAAGAATAGACCTAGGAAGATCCTTTGGTTCAATCCCCCGTATAACATGGAGGTGGTCAATAATTTAGGGAAAGAATTCTTTAAGTTATTAAAAAGAAATTTCCCTGCAATGGATCCACTGTACAAGATATTTAATACAAATAGTATCAAATTAAGCTATAGTTGTATGCCTAACTTTAATAGCATTATAAATAAAAGTAACATAATGAAACTTCAAGAAAAACAAGGAGATCACTAAATGTAATTGTAAGGACAAGGCTGTGTCTCCCCTGAAAGGCAAGTGCCAACAGAAATGTGTGGTATATAAAGTAGAGGTGTATAGTGGTGAACCGTGTAGTAGTAAAAAATAAAAAAGTATATTTTGGGTCCACACAGGGAGCATTTAAACTTAGGTTCTACAATCATAGAACTCTTTTTCCCCTATGAAAAATATAGACATAGTACCAGTTTATCTAATCATATGTGGGAGATTAAAAATAACAAAGGGAAGGGATCCCATATTGAAATGGGAAATTGTAAAAAGATGCCGCAAGTAAAAAGCCGGCGATAAAGATTGCATGTTCTGTGATGAGGAAAAGTTAGCCATAGTTTCTTGTAATAGGGATCTGTTGAATCAAAGGTTGGAGATACTAAACAATTGTAAGCGTAAAAAGAGTTGGCTCCTCTGTAATTAGATTTTATTTCTGCTTATTTGTCCCATATTTGGTATGGAAGGATTTTTTTATATGCATTTCTTAGTAATAAACTTAATAAAATTAGATCTTTGTTTTGTTTTTTTATGTAAATTTTCCGTTTGGTGTGGTGTTTCGTTTAATATAAAAATAAGTTTTCTCCAATTGTCGTCAGTTGGAATTAGGTACCCTGAGGAGCGGTTTTAGGTGAAACAGTTGTAGGATAGTCCTGACTCGCGAATTTATATATATGTCAAATATTTACCTTTTAAAGGAGTTTTTCTTGTTCGAGTTGCCAACACCTGGGCACCTTATTACAACCACCCTGACCATAACTCCTAGACAGATGGTGACATCTTTCTGTGGATCTTTACAACACAGCATGGGTTAATTAAACAACTAGCCAGAAACACATGGTAGTCACAGAACTGAGACCACATCAAGTACCGTGACTAGCATTGGATCATGTAATATGTGGTTACCAAATAGATGTAAACCACAAAATGTGTTCAGATTTGTTCCCTGATACTAACATTGGAACTGAGTATGTGTTAGGAGGCAAGAAATACTTTAAAATTGACCTGAAATCAGATGCAAATTGATAAAAAATTCAAAGAGGTTATGCTGCTTTACTTTTCAACAGGTTTACTTAGGCTTTTAAGCCTTCTGGGATCGAAACAGCAAGTCCATCTTTCAGAAAGCAATTGAAAATGTACCAGTAAAGAATTATAACAAAAACGGTTTTAAATTTTGAAATTTTAAATATTTTTGAAAATTAAGAAAAAAAAAGCCTATATATAAGGATAAATGGGAATTAAAGTCTAATAGCCTATCTTGGGCCCTAGATTTCTAAAAATGGAATCCTTTCTCACAAGCAGAAGGGGACTTGAGGTCATTTTTAAGTGGTGTTTAATCTGCTTGAATTCAGTTTTCCTCATCTTAAACCAGTCTGCCTTATTTACACAAAATTGAGAGGAGTTAGATTCATATCTTTCCTCCTAGGACATAAGCACCATAAGAAATACAGTTTCATCCAGAATTTGAACTTGGATCACCATGTCCATTTCCTACAAGTTTGATTTGATTTTATGGCACATTAACCATTGTACATTGTTTAATGCCAAATCCATTTTTATACATATAAACAGTTCTATTTCAAACAATTCAGTTTAGCGTAAGTATCATATTTACCAACCCCTCTACTCGGGCAGGATATGACACAAGGTCAATTTTTAAGCAGAGTTTAACAGGTTTGAATTCAGAGTTTTCCTTCTCCTAGACTAGTTGCCTAACCAAGGCTGAAGAACCAAGTCTGTCCTATTTACCCATAGCTGGAGAGATAATAATTGGATTCATACCTTTCCCAAGGGTATTAGTGCTATGTGAAATGCAATCAGTCTCGTCCAGGATTTGAACTCGTGTCGCCATGTCCAATTCCTACGACAATAACCATTACACCACGGGCACCTCCATTTTGCATAATTTTTTTTTTTTTTTTACTTTGAACCTATTTTAAACAATTCTGTTGAGCACAAACACAGAGTTCTATTTGATCAAGAGATAGGATCAGATGCTACAACTCTGGGTCAGAGGGTACCTGGGAGTGATACTATTTACCAACCCCTCCGCTCGGACAGGATATGACACAAGGTCAATTTTTAAGCGGAGTTTAACGGGTTTCAATTCAGAGTTTTCTTCTCCTAGACTAGTTGCCTAACCAAGGCTGAAGAACCTAGTCTGTCCTATTTACCCATAGCTGGAGGGAGAATAATTGGATTCATACCTTCCCCAAGGGTATTAGTGCTATGTGAAATGCAATCAGTCAGGTCCAGGATTTGAACTCGTGTCGCCGTGTCCATTTCCTATGATGATAACGACTACACCACGGATACCTCCAAAGGCCTTGACATGCAACTTCGAGAATGAAACACGCTAAAATGACAGGAATATTCACTCTTTAAATAGGCTCCATGAATGGGAGTGATGGCATTACTGAAACCTCACCATCAGAATGTTTAGCGACATATCCAGAACACTTATTGGGGGGAATCTTAACCCACTGCAGAGATGCAGTTGGTGTATTTACAGCACTAGCCAACTCATCAAGGAGGGGTCTTGTCCCTCTGCAGAAATGCAGTCTGTGTATTTACTGCTCCAGCTGACTGCGCAACCATTTCCTATAAGGACAATCATTACATCATAAGCAACTGTCCATGTAAGTTGTTGGCAACCATTGTCGAGGATGACACGAAGGCTCCCTTTTCAATAGCTACTACACCAAGGTGTAGGAGAAGGCACTATTACTTTCCCTGGATTGCTCCACTTTACCCTTGATCTGTACCTTATAATGCTTAGTGCTAAGCAAGGCGGCATCAAGTACCATTTTTTGAGTCTTTGGTAGGACTCGACCAGGAATTGAACCCTGGTCTTCTGGACCAGGAATGAACACTACTCATGAGGCCAATAGCCCGGTTATTGTCCATGTAAGGTGACCCCCCCCCAAAAAAAAAACACAAATAATTGCATCTTCTGGTGGGTACCAAGAAGAACACACCCTAAGTAAATATTTAATTCACACTTACCTGAACTATTACAGCAAAATCTTGGATGGCAAACTTGACCTCGAGTTAATCCCAGACAACTTTTTGACTGGATGGACAAAGAATTGACATGCAACTTCGAGAGTGAAACAAGTTCTGACTAGTGGCCCATTTGGCCTTTACCAGTCATTGAGGGAAGAGAAGACCAAAATAGCTTTTAGTGCACAGTGCTGAATATAGCTAAATGGTAGATCAATACTATGTGAAACACTTGAAGATTTCTCAAGACTTACTTTAGTTACCAAGTCACCAAATACAGTAACCATGCCACAAGACTTGTTTCTCATGTCCTCCGACAAAAGCAGACAAAGTTTACATTCCTTCTTCACAAACAAAGTCCGGTTCCATCGACAACATTCATTATTCTTTCTCACTAAGTGTTCTATGTGTCCCCCAACTGAAAGTCACTTGTTCTGGTTTATTTCCAATATGCTATCTGTTGCTTCGGTACACATAGCAATAGTATGGACACATGTGTAAAGATTACCTTGCAAATGGCTACTTTCACACCAAACATGCTCATATTTACCAACCCCTCCACTCAGGCAGGATATGACACAAGGTCAATTTTTAAGCGGAGTTTAACAGGTTTTGAATTCAGAGTTTTCCTTCTCCTAGACTAGTTGCCTAACCAAGGCTGAAGAACCTAGTCTGGCCTACTATTTACCCATAGCTGGAGGGAGAATAACTGGATTCATACCTTTCCCAAGGGTATTAGTGCTATGTGGAATGCAATTAGTCTCGTCCAGGATTTGAACTCGTGTCACCGTGTCCATTTCCTACGACGATTAAAAATTGACCTTGTGTCATATCCTGCCCGAGCGGAGGGGTTGGTAAATAGGACAACTTGTCACAGAAAAATTAAGCTTAACCAGAAACTGACACCTCAAAAGCTAAAATGACAGGAATATTCACTCTTTAAATAGGCTCCATGAATACATGAAAGCATGGATGGCTAAAGTGAATATGACTACTTTGGAATGGCCTGCAAGAAGCCCAGATCTGAATTTAATAGAAAATGTTTGGGAAATGCTTGCGCAACTTGTCTATGATGGACCTGAAATAACGAATGAGGCTCAACTATGGGAACGAATACTAGGAGCCAAAAAACAACTAATAGAAACACGTAGAGAAGTTATTGTGCATATGTTTGATCATTATGAAGAGAGATTGATAAAAGTTATTAAGAAAGGTGATATTACAGACGATTAACAGTTTTTCAACAATGTCCGAAAAATAATGTCGCGTGTTTTGTAAAAAAATGAAAAGTAATTATTTTTCCTTACCTAATCGATTTTCTTCCATTTTTATTACAGGTATTGTCTTTATATGTTTATGCTATTCTATTGAAGAAATTTTGCCACTATGGTACTCGGAAAGTCGAATACTAAAGTGTCTGAAAAATTGTCGGGCCCCTGTATAGTTTATCCCCACACATTTTTTAAATACTCATTTAATTGACTTGTATAATGTAATTTTAAGGAGAAAAAAAAAAAAAAAAAAAAATTCCTTAGATGTTAACACTGCTTGCTTTCCTTCGTTCAGTTGTCCTACCTGTCAGTCTTTCATCTATCAATGTGGTTGCATTATGCCCAACTGAATTCCTTACTAACTTATGTAGCTACTTTTCATCAATCATTATGGGCAAAGTACGTAGCAACCATCAATTTTTTCTTTTAAATAATGGGTGGTGATCTATGTAAAACTCAATCCTTTGTTTTACAAAACCTTTACATTTGAACATTGTTATAACTTAGTTTTTGAAACAAGAAACCAGAGTTACCATTTATGCCATTATGTAAGAGTGGCCTCATAGATTGAAGAGAGCATAGCATATATTTTTTTACCCCATGAAAGAAAAAAAAACAAACAGGCCTTGGATTGTGTGGTGTGTCATGAGGAAAAGATGATCATTTTATGTCTGGTTTTTCTCAAAAGGCTGCCCCTGATTGGTCAAAACAGCCTGTTAAAAAACTCGGACTATAACACAGCATACGGAGATGCCTTTTTACATCAGTCCTTACATTCTCACATAAACCAACATGGCCGTTTGTTTACTTCCGGTCCTTGAATAACCCTCTCATCTTGAGTATATCAGGGGAGGTAACTGGCATGTCTTAACAGCCAATTGGGACACAGGACCAGCCAATATAAACTTGAGAAGTCCACTGTTGGCAAATTTGACTCATTTTCAGATCACAACTGATAAATCAGGGATTTGGTTAAGGCATAGACAAGAAATGGTGTTAGGCGATTGAGAACAGATTTTGCAGAATGAGAAGACCTCGTGACCCCCCCCCCAATCTTAGGTACTAACTAGCTGCGGCTAAACTCGAACTGGGCAAGGGAGGCATTTGTTTACTGACATTCTTGACTTGGCCCTTGGTAGTGGGAGAATTTTCTCCTTTATCCACATCTTAAGGTAGATAATGTATGATAAAACTGAATCAATTAAGGTGCTTACTAGCATGGGTCTGCAATATTTTAGACAGGACCCAGCATTATTTTTTTGCAAAGTTGGAGTTGGAATGTGAGATTAGAGGCATAAGTAACCAAAAACAAAAATACCATTTGGCAGTCTCCAAGACACCCCACAAGGCAATGCTAGGGGTGAAAGAAATTATAATATGCTTAATAACAGTGCTAACGTATATTTATCTCTAATATCCCTAAGAAACAAATACAATGCTCTACAAGAACAGACATACTCCAAATGAAGAATATGAGAATTTCATCAATGCCCACTTAGAAGCGGCAGCGGAATTTATTCCAACTAAACAAAGAAAATAGAGTCCCATGGGAGACATTAGCAGTTAGAGAAAAGCATGCAGACATGAAAACTGCCTCCAAATGCAAGAGGAAGAACCCAACCAATACCAATGCCCTGAAACTTAAGGCCCAAAAATGAATTAGCTAACATATACCTAAAAAGAACGGACAGATTACATACAAAATCAGATCGATAAGATTAGAGACTTGGTTGAAACAATAAACTAAGTGAGCAGAAGGAAGAGCACTGCAAAAGCTAAACAGAAAGCTACCAGCCAACAAGATCGCATACACCTGTGGAAACAGGTTAAGAATTTACACGGAAACCCTCCGAAAGTTACTCATGAACCAATCACGAGAATTATAAGTAAGCAATTGGACATCAAACTAGGACCGTTTTCTCAAGGAGAACTCAACTCTGTACTGAGAAAAATTAAAAATAGAAAGGCAGCAGTGCTCGATGAAATACCCCAGAAGTGTGGAAGACCATGAAGTTTGACGATATACAGGTCCAATACTGTAATACCATATATAAAAAATCCTATAGACAGATTGATAAAGGGATGCATCCTCCCCTAAAAAGGGTGACCTCAGATTAGCCAAGAACTACTGAGGTATAACACTTTTGTCTATAGCGGCCAAGATATACAATGCCCTTCAACGGAACTGCATAGAACCCAAAATTGACAACATACTTAAGAACCAAAATGGCTTCTGGAGAAATAGATCCATGATGTCACAAATTTTGACTGTCGAATTCTTGAAGGTGTATGTGCAAAAAACCTACAGGCAACAATATTTGTTGACTTTACTAAGGCCTTTGACTCCATTCACAGAAGATGGAGCAAATTCTTCTCGCCTACCAAAAGAAACTGTCGCAGCCATAATGATGCTTATAGAAACACCAAGTAAAAGTCAGTTCTCCAGATGGAGACAGACTACTTCAACATTGTAGCAGGCATACTGTAAGGAGACATATTAGCCCCATACCTCTTATTTGTCTAGACTACGTGCTTAGAACATCCATCGATAAAAATTAAAGGAAATAGTTTCTAGTTAACAAAAAACAATTACTGATGCCGACCATGCCGATGACATGGGCAGGTACATTTGCCAGAAGCGCTAAGCCGAAACCCTGCTACATAGTCTGGAAAAAGCTGCTGCAGACATCGGCCTCCATGTCAATGAACACAAGACAGATTATGTGCTTTAATCAGGTGAGATCTCCACACTAAACGGTAGTGTTCTGAAATTAGTTGAGAAGTTCACCTACCTAGGGAGCAGGGTCTCATCAACCAAGACACATCGACACGTGACTAGCAGAGGCATGGACAGCTATCAATAGGTTATTGATCATATGGAAGTCAGACCCAACCAATAAAATGAAGTGCAGTTTCTTTCAAGGAACAGTTGTGTTGATACTGCTATATGGATGCACCACATGAACGCTAACTAAACGTATGGAGAAAAAGCTTGATGACAATTACACAAGAATGCCCCAAGCAATATTGAACAAGTCCTGGAGGGAGCACCCTACAAAGCAGCAGCTGTACGGCCACCTACCACCCATCACAAAAACTATCAAAATTAGACAAACCAGAAATGCAGGACACTGCTGGAGAAGTAGGGATGAGCTCATAAGTGATGTACTCTTATTGACCTCTTCACATGGACGAGCAAAGGCAGGATGTCCAGCTCGAACCTATACACAGCAACTGTGCTGATACAGAATGTAGCCTTGTGGACCTGCAGGAAGCAATGGACAATAGGGAGGTGGGTGAGAAAGAGTCAGAAATACCTGTGCTGATAGCATGACATGATTATAATAGCTTTTTACCTGAATCAACTGAAAAGGACGAGATAGAATTGTCTGACCACATAAAGCAATAAATACAGGGAAAATCCTAAAGAGGAGGGGAAAATACTTAGCTATTCAACCTGAAGGAGGAATAACATTTTTGTAATTGAAAATTCTCAATTTAAAATGGGACTTACACAATGCATACAATTCCCACTAATTATATTGAAGCCATTTGCTCAGATGATCCAGAATATTGGGTCTCATCTATGCAAAAAGGATTGATTCTCTAGTAGTGTTGCATATTAACCTTTGACAGACCCATCAGTTAGGGATTCTGTAACTACTTCTATTCATCACAATGACCCTTCTAAGGATAACTCAAATTCAACATCTTTTAGTACTATCCAGGATAATTATCCTATATTGGATAATCTGGAGCCTACTATAAATTGTACGGATGAGGACCTCAATAATGCTATTATGGAATATATACAATCTATCCTCGATGACCTGGATAGAAGGATTGATATCCTTTGCTAATCATGTTAGAGGAATAATTAAGGGAGAAGTAGATCCTAAGGTTATCCTAGATTTGTTCCCCTATAAATCTAGATCCAATATGTTAAATAGAAGATCTTAAACATCGTCTAACACCATCTCAAGTAGAGCAAAGAAGAGCGAGACAGGCATCTAAAAAGACTTTACAGATCTAGCCCTAAAACAGTGGCTGAGAAAATTTTCAATGGGTCGGCCTTATTTGAAGATCTGTGCCAACCGGATCCCCTCGCCCAGATTTAGTAAAGCACTGGAGGCCGATCTTCCAAAGACAAGATACCAATCCTTCCTTTATTCAAGCAGGAAAATATTGACTGGGAGCTTGCTGCCCCATCACTATAACCGAAGTAGTCACCTCTGTTAAAAAGACAAAGAACTTGGCTCCCGGTCCTGACAACTATAGACTGCACGAGGTACTTGCAATTGAACAATTAACAATCTTGTTCAATATTATGTTATTGTATGGGCCAGGCAAACTACCTGATGGGATCTTCAACTCTAAGATTGTGTTCATCAGAAAAACAAGAAATCCAACCTCTCTTATAGTCAGAATTTTCCATCAGATTCTATCTAAACAGATTGAGGCCTCAATTATTAACCACCCTGATCAAGTTGGCTTCAAAAGGATTGATGGGTCGGTTATAATATACTCAAATTACATAACATCCTTATTGAACATTGGAAGAAGCATAAGGAGTTGGTGGTGGTTCTGGATATCAAAAAGGCGTTTGACTCAGTGTCCCAGAAAGCCCTTCAACAAATAATGCTCAGTAGAGGTCTTCTAAGGAAGTTAGCAAATTACATGACCTCTCTTGGAGCCACCAATATGATTATTGGCAACACACCCATCAGAACAACCGGACGAGGTGTGAAGCAGGGGGATCCTTTATCCCGTGCTATTTAATTTGGCACTGGACACTGCGCTCTACCATCTAGAAGCCTCTCCTGCTGGACTCAAGTCATCAGTATGTATCGGTCAACTTGTATATACTGATGACACTACCTTGTTTGCCGAAAATCTTAGAATTATGCAGGAGAAATTAAATGAATTTATAACATCACTGTTCAGATTGGAGCTTGAAATTAACCCAAACAAATGTAGGGTGCTCCATCTGGATGGCAATAAGAAAAAGAAGTACTCCAACTTTAGGACCAGATCCACCATCAATAACTCCTGTTCCTGTTGTTGGTATTAAAGATACATTCAGATACCTGGAAGTGGACTTCTTGTACAGAGGAAGTGTTTAATGTCATCTGGACCCGGCTGATTGGTTGTATAAACTTGATCATGCACCAATCAAGCCTTTCTGTAAATTTGAGATCCTTACCAGATACCTGATTCCATCTTAAACTGGCATTTCACCTGTTCCAAGAATGCCCTCACATGCACTACGAATCGAGAATTAGAACGTTGACTCGTTGGTGGTTAATGTTGCCCAAAGATGCCAGCAATGATTCTCTGCACACATCCACTTCTGAAGGTGGCTTGGGCATTCCATCCATCCTGGCCCTTTCAAAGAGATCAAAGAATACCAGACCCCGCAAAACGTTGGCAAGAGAAGATCGAGTAATGCAGCGCATGTCATTAAAGGACCGTTTTAAGTCTTGCACAGAAATTAAAAGGGTTATGAATAGTACCTCATGTATTAATGTGTCAAGACAGACTGTTTCAAGACGACTGCAAGAAATAGGGCTGTTTAATCGAACCCCAAGGAAGAAACCACTTGTTAGTTCGAAGAGATTAGAGTTTGCAAACAGGTATGTAATTTGGACACATGAAAATTGGGTAAAAGTATTTTTCAGTGATGAAAGCAAGTTTAATTTACTTGGAAATCATGGAAAAAAAACAATGTAAAGAGACGTATTGGTGAAAGATTAAGTGCATAGTGTACTAAGAAAACTGTCAAGTTTGGGGGGCGGAAGCGTCATGGTATTTGGAATGATTTCTAGCCAAGGTACAACGCCTCTTGTCCGGTTACAAACTTGTGTAAACGTGCAGATCTATAAAAACATTGTTTAAGATCATGTTGTGCCAATCATACAGGATTCAGGTTTCGATAGGGCTACCTTTAGCAAGATAATGCTCCAGGTCACAAGGCAAAGGTGGTAATGAATTACCTTAGCGAGCAAGATTTCGAAATTATGGATTGGCCATCACAAAGTCCTGACTTAAATCCAATAGAAAATCTTTGGAAGACCTTAGGAGTGAAAGTTATGGAAAGAAATCCCACTAACACGGAGGATTTGTGGGTGAAGCTTCAAGAATAATGGTCTAAAATTAGTATCGAGGATTGTCAAGAACCGATTCGTTCTTGTAGTCGAAGATGTGCAGTTGTCATTGAGAGCAAGGGCTCATTTACTAAATATTGATGTACATGTATTTTTGTTTTTTTGGCTGTTTACATTGTTTTTCTCAATTTTGTCCCTTACTTTTGGACGTTCCAAATTTGAAAATAAATTGCTATAATTCTTTTTCTATCCTTCGCAAATTATTCAAATTTTAGTATGTTATGGATGATAACAACTACCAGTTGTTATTTCTAACAAATATTAGGTTTTAAAATTTTGTCCCTTAGTTTTGACGCCACTGTATATTTTTTTAGAGCAACCGTCTATGTAGACAAGGACCAAATCAAAATTTACATCTATTGGAAGATACTCTTAGTTCTGGTGTGACCAAAACTTCACAGAATAACAATCAATATTGAAATTTATTGTCTGAAAATTATAGAATCTAAAACAACTTAGATAAAAAGTTATACCTACTTTTCTGATGAAACTATGCCGTTCAGAACATTATGGCCGCCACTGTATATCATGATCGCAACGAGACTAGATATTTGCTCTATAATAACAAGAGCATCTCAAGATCTAGTTAAACCAACCAGTATACATTTAACAAGAGAAACAAATAGCTGCAGAACCAGTTATGAAGATGATTATTTCTCAGTTCTGCATAGAGATAAATCCCACCTCGGATTTCTAGAGGCGATTTATATCTATGAATCACCCCCTCTCTATGCAGGCAGTTAAACAATCATACTCTTAATATTTTTGGGGAACTCCTAGATACTGGGGTTATTTAGGACCCCCCTCTATCTGGCTATCCTGATTATATATACCCCTGTTTTTGATTGAATTTCCAGTGTTTAATAACTTGAAAAGTGCTGGACGAAAAGGTCCTTCAGTGTTTTATTTATGTTCCCCAACTAATTACCAATGATGTCTTTTCATTATATTACATAAATTTTCCTGTACCTGTAATTTAATTAAAGAGTGAAACATTCTACATCATTTGAAATGCACAATAAACCAGTCACTAGGTAAAAAACGCAGAAGCCTCTAAATCCAGAAGGATTTTTTCAATGCAGATTGGGCTAATTTGAGTGAAAAAGTAACTGGATATTGTTTTATACTGTCAAATGACAACCCAATAATTTCATAGAAATCTATAAAACAGAAATTGGTTACCTTGTCAACCTGCAAAAGCAGAATTCATAGGGATCATATTTTCAAGTTAGGAATCACTGTATCTTAACATGTTATAAGGAATTCTGACAAAACCAGAGTTTGTCAGGGACTATAATTATTTACTGTGATAATCAATCCAGTATTGTTTTGGTAAAAAGCCCCGTAATCTATCAACAGTCAAAACAGTGATATAAAGTACCAGTTTAAGTTGAAATTGAGAAAGTCTATTCCAAAGAGTATAGATTCTGAGTCAGAAAAAAAAGGTGGCTGACATTTATGAAACCAGTGACACAGGTAAAATTAATACTTTTATAAAAGATATTGGAGGGATTCAATCTTAACTTAGTGGATAATATTAGTCAAGTTGGCTGGGGCTGTAGAATGCACAGATTGCCTCTCTACAAAGGAGTAATACACTCTCCCAACAAGTGTACTAGATATGACATTCAATTAGCAAAAACTAAACTACTAACCCTATTTTTGTCTTATATTTAAAATTTTTTTCTAAGAATACCCCCTCTCCAAATAAAAACAAAAAAGCATTCTTGCATTAATATGTATTTTTGAAAAGGAAAATTCCATCTTATACCAAGATGAGGAGGTGTCAGATTTTTCTGGTATAAGATGTACGCTAAATTATTTCTATTCATGAATTCTTAACAGCAAGCACTTTTGGCAAAAATTGTCCAATGAGAGATGAGGAATGAATTTAAGTGTCCTCAAATGCAATTGTTAGTTGAACTTTCTGCCAGGAAGACTTATCTTATGAATTTTAACACTTCAGGAAAACTACAGACTAAGATTACCAACATGGGATTCTATTAACAAAATTAAACTCCTACAATAGAGACACGGATTTTAACACCACAGTCTCCTGGGCAGCATGCACTGTAATAGATAGAGTAACTACGGCTATTATAAACCAAGAAGCAAATCATTGTTACTTACTGTATGTTGAGCAGCCCTGTGGTTTGTCCAGTGACCTTTCACAGATTAGAATGGCACCCTGAGGATTTGGTTGAGGATTCTGCATTGGACCTGCTAAAGCAATGGCTCAGCAGCAGCAGAGATCCATTTCCAGTGGAATTGGATGCTGGATTAGAGGAATCTTAACTTCTGACCTGGTGACTCATAATGCACTACGTGTTGCTGACTTCATCAGCAGAATGGAATTGGTAGACATATCTGATTGCACCCATTTGAAAGATCAGAAAGATTTGGAGAGAAAAGAAAAGCTGAGCAGCTTAAAATAGTTATTTCAGTTTAACAATACTTTTTCTAACTTGAGTACATATGAAAATTCAGTAAGAGCAAGTTTTGGTTTCAGTTAAATGAGTAATTTTTTTTAAGAACATGAAAAGGTAGATTTCATCACATACTATCTTAAGTCTGGAATCATGACCCAAGCAAAAAACTTTGAGAGCTGCGTCAAAATATTATCATTGATAAAAATTGCAGGATCCCAGGTTAACAAAACATATGCAAACATAACTTATCTCTGAACGTTTAAGAATAATAAAGAATGAAGGGAGGTTTTAACTATCTTATGCAAGTCTGATTTTTATGATTGGCCAGGACAGGAGTGGGTAAGAATTTACATATTCTACCTTCTGTAAAACTGTGTTTCTCATCACTTTTCTGACAGCACAAATCTTTCAAGATAAGGACTTTATTTTCTGGCACTTAGAGTGTGCATGCAAGACCTGGCTTTTTGTCCAGCTTGTCAATAAATACTGCTTTAACTCACTTATTTCAAAAACATTTCACATCAATTGAATATTGCTACTAAGTATATTGGAAAATTTTTTTTCAAAAGATGTTAATATAAACTTCTAGCGCTTTAATTAGTTTATAAAAACTCACTTTTCTGATGACAACGCAAGTCAAGGTATGACCTTATTTTTCTGGCACTTAACAGAGCATGCACCAAGGCATGGCCTTTTGCTTTGAGCTCATCAGCAAAACTCGTTAACTTTCAAAGCATCTAATACCAATTGACTATTCCTATTCAACATTGACAGTTTCTTGTGCTTTCAAGAATTAACAGTTTTAATGTCACTGAAGACATTTTACTTTTGAAATTTGTAGAACTAGACATGTGCATTGAAAATACAGCATTGGAATCAAACTTCTAATCAGACTGCACTTGCAAGGTGTTCTGAAACAGGTTCTGTTGGTCTTTTTGAAGAAAAAGAAATGAACAGTCTAGGCTGCTACACTGGTCATGCATTGACCAACACAGACATCAATTTTTTTTCTTCTATTTGGTGGGTGGGGGTGGGGGGAAAGACAACTTATATTGTCGCAATTATCAATAAACCAGTCATAGGCAAACTGCAGCCTGCCCAATTTCACAAGGTAAATAATGTTGGTTTCATTTTGTTCTCACTTGTTCACTCAAAAAAGGTTTGGGGCAGAAACTAGAGTCAAAGAGGAATAACACTTTCAACTAACTTCCTCACTAATGCTTATTGCATTGTGGGTAAACTAGTCAAAAATATTTTGAATGAAATTTTGCTTTACAGATAAAAACATTTGTTCCATATTTATATATTGATTTTTTTCAAGTATTCATTTCTTTTGATTATAATACAATGTATAACGGCAGCAGTGAGTGTTAATCACAGTGATGTTAAATGTAAAGAATTGAGACTACAACACTCAGTATACGGAGAGATGTCTTTTTCTACTCGTCCTCATTCCCCTATCACATAAGCAGGTATGGCCGTCGCTTCTCTTCTGGTCCCAGAAAAACACCCTTTTCTCGAGTATCAGGGGGAGGTAACTTGCATGATTTAACAGTTTTCCCCTTTTTCATTTCTGTAGGGCATAAATTCTGCAAAAGAAAATAGATTGTAACAATGTTACACAGGATTCTTTTGGCTCAGATATGAACCCCAGGATCTTAAATGAAGGCACTCCTTTCTTTGTCAAGGAGTCAGCAATTTGTATGTTAGTTGGTACCCAAGAGATCTCTGCAATTTCTTTTCTTTCAAGCATCTCTCAAAATAGCCATCTCTATGCGAAGCCTCTGTTCATTGTAACATTTATTAGGGTCTTTCTTTATGGGGTTTTTATTAGCAACAAAATTCTAAGCAGACTGCATGTAATGGGATGGAATAATCCTGCCTTTTCATTTTGCTTTTGAGAGATTTTTCTGGAGGCATAGGTCTTTTTTTTTTTTTTACTATTTAAATCTTCAATGTCACTGGAATCAAAATGAAGCTGTGTAGCATTCATATAATTTAGCAAAGTTGTATTTGCATCTTTGTTGAAGAAAGAAGAATTGGATTTAATTTCTGTAGCAGAAATAATTACATGAGGGTTTTTCTTGCAAGTTGGACCTGGACTTTTTCCAAGCAATTTTTTCCTTTGCAGAATGTTGTGCATGGCAAATAACTTTTGAAACTGAATCCTCTTTACAGACAGAAAGATCTAAACTTGCAAAATTCCCATTATGCAAATTCTGATCTGAATCATCCACAACATCAGCCATAAAAACAGTCACTTTATTAAGATTCTCATTCAGTTTCACTTAATTTGTTATCAACTTCAGCATCAGGTAAATAAAGATTTATTGTTCGGTGTGGTGACTGAAAAATGTCACCAGTGGTTGTTCTGAGAGGGGAAAGTGTTCATTTGTCAATGGAAATTGCTGCTATTTGGCTTTTGGTGTTAGAGAAGTAACTAAAATGCTCCGACAGCTTTCAGTATTAAATTGCATCAGATTGTCTACAAGAAGAGATGCTTTTCCTGGAGTACAAATTGTTTCTTTGAACATCATGAGATAAAAAGATACATTCTAGAGTACCAATAAGTAATGATTTCATCCCATTCTTGTAGATTTTTGCTGATCTAGGATTATTGAGATCAACAAGCTGATCCTGCACTAATGGCAGTCTGTTTGTATGCTTGGCCTTGATTTTTTTTTCCTTGTGTGCCGGCTTATACAAAGACTTTAGAAATCCCAGATTTTGAACCACTGGTCACCGACGCCATGTTAAAATTTCCAACAATAGGTTTAGGTTCAGTCTTTTTGTAATGAATGCATACTTCACAGGAACTTTGAGTGTTTGCAAAATTTTTATAAATTCAGGATCTGTCACTCCTGCATTTTTAACCAAGTCACATACTTTCTTACTACTAAGATGACTAAATTGTCTATGTAACTTTGTTGCAATTTTAATTTTTTTTTTTTGGATGTATTTTTAGTGGAGATTTCTTTAATAAAAAGCATGTGTTTGAACTTGTGTTTGTCCGGTAGAGGTTTGGTGATAGAAATGTAGTAATGTCCAGACGATGTGCATCTCAATGGAATTTTCTTTTTTCACATTGTAACACTGTCACTCTCAAAGTTGAGACAAGTCCCAGCTCTTTTCATGACGTCTTAGTTCAAGAGAAGCGGGATGTCAGAGTCCACATCAGTGACAATACCGACTTCAATATCAGTGACAACACATGTTAGAATCACCTTGTAGAGCAAGTTCAGTTTATTTCCATCGCTGAATTTAAAGGCTCTCACTTTTTTTTTATGATTTTTTTCTTTCGTGCATCCGTTAATGTTTCAAGAAAACATTTTGTTCCACAAACGGTGCTAGATGCACCATTATCTAAAACAGTGAAGCCAAGTGTCTCACCCAAAAGAGTGATGCTGTTCTTGCCGACTCATAAGAACAACGTGAGCCACAGAAAGATCTTTTTCACCACCATGTTTATCCCTGTTACTATCAACGCAAGGACAGTCATAAGACCAGTGAAACTTGCAGACAAAATGTAGTAGTAATGCCACGAACAATCTTACCTCAAAGAAACAGAAGGTGTGCTCTCTTTGTTGCCGGCACATGGAAATCAGAAGAAAAGGAAGCAAGAGGTATGACTTGTTTTATGGAGGAGAACGAGATAAGTCTATGTGAAGTGGTGAGATTTGATGAAGATAAAAAGAGACTAAGTTTGAAGTGGAAAACAGTATTTTGCTGATGTCTGATTGGTGAACATCCATCAGTTTATTTTGCGTGTTGAATAATTTGACTACCACCCCAAGAGGTTGATTCCACTTCGACTAGACCTCCAAACTTTGAACAAGCTATTTTGGCATACAGTAGGTGTTGCCTGCTGGATTTACTGGGTTTAATTTCTTTTTGTCAGTGGAGCACGTTTTATTCTTATTGCCCAGTCGTCTTCCACCGCAGTTTATCTTTCCTTGCCAACTACTGAAGCGCGAATCACCTTGATATGAGGAGCGACCATAATATACTTCCGTAGGGTCCATTTGGTTATTTTCTGTATTGTCATAAATATCCATTTCCTTCTTCACCATGACAGGTGTAGTGTTGGGTGATGAAGCGTCAGAAGAATGTTTACGCATAATCTTCCGTAATTGTCCTGACATGGAAGATAGCGTTAACTTGTCGACAGTAGCCTTGACCAATTTTTCGTTATCCAGGGTGAGGTTGGAACTCTTTGCTGCTCTAAAGGCAAGTACAGGTTCTGGTAAAAGAATGTTGAAGTCTTAATTTGGCAACATGTCGGCCAAAGTCAATCAGAAAGTCTTCCAATGAAGTCTCAGGCGTTCTCCGATAGCCTTCAAATGTTTTGTATGCTTGAGAGGCAGACTGGTTTATGTCTTCCAGAAAAGTGTATCCAGTTTTTCATACAAATTTTTCATTCCATCCTCAGAATTAAGAACTGCAGTGTCCAACTCCAAAACAGCTTCTCTGGCTTTTCCTTCCAATGATAAAAATACAATGGGGGCTCTTTTTTTTATCCAGTGATGTTGCCATCTCCCAAATCTACATCTCTTTCTTCCATGTACTGTATTTATCCTTAAGTAAAGTAGGTGGAGAAAAATACTTCGAAGCCATAGTGTCGTTTACACTGAACATTGGTAGCAGAGCTAAAGAATTGAGACTACAACACTCAGTATACGGAGAGACGCCTTTTTCTATTCGTCCTCATTCCCCTATCACAAACAGGTATGGCCGTTGCTTCTCTTTTAGTCCCAGAAAAATTTTTTTCAAGAATATCAGGGGAGGTAACTTGTACGATTTAACAGATAATATAAGACTTCAATTTAAAAAAAAAAAAAACAAAAAAAAAACACCTTTACTAAAAATGAGAAAAAACTTCCTATTTCTAAAGCAGATCTTCAAAAATATGGTTTTCAATTGTGAAAATAGTTGTGGTACCTTCAACAAAAACTTACCTTCCATTATTTAATTAGCACAATCCACTATATCTCATGCAGCCTGCTCTTCTAAATGGTTGCCCAATCCTGGAATAAACTACTACAAAACAGATGCAGCTTACATATGTTTGGCTTAGAATTTACAAGCAACTGGTGATAGAGAATCAGTCAACCAAATGAGTGTTCAAAGGTTTGAATGCTGAGGAGAAGAGAAAGTGTTTAACAATATCATAGGAACTATATCCCTACACACACTGATGTGTGAAAAACCCCTTAATGTAAGTAGTAAAGTTGGTGACCCGAAGGTTCCTTTTTGATAGCTACCACACCACGGTATAGGGGAGGTTGTTACTCCTTTCCCTGCATTGCTCCACTACCCATGATCCATACCTTATAATGCTGAGTGTTAAGCAAGGAGGCATCAAGTACCTTTTTTTTTTTTTTAGTCTTTGGTACGATTCAACCTGGGATTGAACCCAGGTCTCCCAGGCCATTGGCGAACACTCTAGTGATACCTTAAAACACTTTACCTCAAGTCCTACTGTGAGATACAATGGATCTGATAACATTGACTGACAATCAATGTTAAATCTATTAGAAACATCCCTTTCTACTTAATACCAAACAACCAACAAGTCTGACATGGTGACAGTAGAAACTAGGCAATATTAAAAAACCCAAGAACCAGTATCAACTCGAAACTTTTAAACCCACAGTTGCTGAAGCAACCAGCAATAGGTCAGTATCGCACAGAACTAAAGTAAAAACAAAAATCACACGAGAAGCTACAGATTAAAACCCGATTCCTAAAAGCATACTGAAGCTACTATCATGGCATAAACTTTTGAAGAAAAAATAAAATTCTTCAAATGATCAGTAACATTTTGTAGATTTCAGTTGTAATTCATGTTTGTAATCCAATGTTCTTACTCGCTTTAGATTTCAGTCCTAACTCACTAAAAAAGAACAAAAAAAACCTCGCTAAGTCTATTAGCCAGTTTTTCAAAATGCACATTTGCCTGCTCATGCAAAGGAGCCTGCTGTATGAAATAGGCAGTTTTGTGCACCAGACTCCTTTTTTGGGTGTCCTCGTGGTGTAATGGCTAAAGCGATGAACTGCGGAATCGTAGTACGCGAGTTCGTACTCCAGTCGCGCTATTACGTTCACTTTCGGGCAAATACCCTTGGGAAAGGTATGAACCCCCTTATTCTCCCTCCAGCTATGGGTAAATAGTAGGACGGACTAGGTTCTTCAGCCTTGGTGAGGCAACTAGTCTAGGAGAAGGAAAACTCTGAATTCAAACCTGTTAAACTCCGCTTAAAAATTGACCTTGTGTCATATCCTTCCCGAGCGGAGGGGTTGGTAAATAGTACCAGACTCCTCACAATTAGTGATTTGACAAGCAAGACAACATTTGTGTTTGGTGTTCTATCCATAACACCACCCTCCGATCTCATCACACATGTAGCACATAATGGAATGTCTTTTGTGTCTGCTACTCCTTCAAAGACATGCATTAGAAGGCTGATTTATTTCTTGTCGCACTTCCATTATGTTCTGGTGACTTTCTTCATTGTCAATACAATGCAATTCCCCCACCCCACAAGATTCAGTAATAAATTCAATCTGCAAATTTAACAGTCCAGAAGAGGAGGTAACATTTGCAGCATATTTTTGCTGTTATGGGGTTTTTCAAAAGATTGCACTACATGGTCAGATGAAAAAAAAAAAAAAAAAAAAATACGTCTGTTACTTGGGAAATTCAGTCAAACTCAACACAAAAAGTATGCTAACTACATACTTCTGAAAAATCCAGGAGAGATATCATTTGAGGAGACTATCTTAATTCTGTTGGGAACAAAACCTAATTGTCTCCCTTGTTACTTATGGGCAGAGCTTCCGACAATCATGTGACAGCTTAAGAGTTCTACTTTGCTTTGACCAAGAAGGTCCTCAGGATAAGATGTCTACTTCAGCCTCTGCTATGTGAGAAGCACGTGCATATAAATCACCTTACAAGAACTCTCACTACAGACCTACATAAGTGTAACTTCTGCCATTCATCATCTTGTTCTTAGAGCAACTACCGCACTTTTATTCAGTATGGTTTGGGACAGTTATTATTATATACCATATATGTAGATATTAAGTATTTGCAGTTTAACTTTGGCAAGGAAAGACTACATGACACAAACTACTCAGTGTTTAGACTATCAACAAGATAGTCTAATGCATTATGGGAAAGTGTGGTTGATGGTTCAGGCCACTATCATATACCACATAATATTCTTATAATTCTAAAAAATATTTGGGAGAGCACAAGTTGGCAGTGCTTAAATCTGATGAAAACAGGGGGAGGATTACTCTACTTTTGCTGGGTTTGTTAATAGTGGGAAAGGTTCAAATTAAAAGAACTTGCCTCTTCTGCCATATGTTCAAATGCTGGATTTTTGTACAAGGACCGACAGTGGCAGGAGATGGCAAAATTAGAACAAAAATCCTAAAATCCATCTGCAAATAGTTGCAGAAGAATGTGAATAATTATAAAATCATTGACACAATGAGGACCAAAGAATGTCATCATCATGTCGTGCTGGTAGCACCGATATCCCTGACCCTCTCTCACTAAAGAATGTGACATGTCAAAAATAAATACAATTAAACAAAAACAAAGAAAAAATTTGTAAAATAAACCCTTGTTACGGCCGTGGACAGATTTATAAGATAAGTCCATTAGAAGGAAAGAAAGCTTTTGATTGTGGCTAAAAAGCTCATAAGCACAATTATTACAGAAAGCCAAAAAAAAAGGTGGGGGGAATGAAAAATACAGCTAACTAAAATGGAAAAAACCCCACAAAAATGAAGTTTGTGAAAGTACGAATGAACAATAAAAAAGTTCCAATTGGATACTGGTTTAAATGTGACTGATTAAAGAACAAACTGGAAGAAAATTGGTAGACCATTATTCAAGACAAAATTGCACATGGCATTACAGGAAAAACAAATTTGTAGGTGAATGTTTTACAAATGGAGGGCAGTGGGGAGTGTTCAAATTAAAAGGATTCATTATGAATTGAACCCAGAAGCTATTCAGTATAGATTGAATAGTTATTCAACCTGACAAAACCAATTAATTCTATCGTATCAGCATATATAATAAAAAATTTAAAAACTTCCATACTGGTCATCACCACTAGGATGAAAGCTTTAATAAGCTGTGTTTTTTTTTTTTTTTTTTTTTTTTTTTTAACACCGAACAAAGGAATAGAAAATTTTAAATCCTGTGGAAACTGTACATTTGAGATGAGGTATTATGTACATTTACATTTTTCGAACTATTGTCCTCATCTTTGTTGCCATGTTTATCACTGTTTCGGGCATTGTACACACCGGCCTTCTTCAGGTGGTTGGAATGTCGAACTTAGCCCTTTATTTGGCTAACCAGGGGAGACCGTTCTAGTTCCACAAGCCATGTCTAATGGATGTCGGTTATCAGTTAATTTCCCCTATGAAAGTCAAAAATCATTAGTGGCAACCCAGAGACATTAGATAAGGAATTGGTCAGTATTAGTAGTACCCTACAACAGAATTACCCTGGACACATGGCAGCCCCCCCTCAAACTGGGATAGGTGGATACAAGAGGAGAACAACATTCAGAAAACAGTCTGCCTGCCTTATGTGAAAGGGTTATCAGAGAAAATACAAAGGATCTGCAGTCCATATAACATCAGGACAATCTTCAGAAGCTTGACACTTCGCAGATATCTCTCCCGGGTAAGACACCCACCCCCAGAGAACATGACTAAAGACTGTATGCTATCCCGTGCAGCTGTGGAAGGAAATATAAAGGAGAAACAGGCCGCCCCTGAAGGTGAGGCTTCAAGAACACCAGAAGGCTGTAACATGAGGCAAAGTGGAAAAATGAAAGTGTGGTTGACCACATATGGAGAGAGAAGGGAGATCGATAAAGTTGCAATATGACAGATGGTTTACCCCCCCCCCCAAAAAAAAAACAACAACATGCAATGATAACAGCAAAATTGCTGTATGGGCACTGGTAAAAATGGTTAAAGACACTAGGTTTATAATACCCAGAAATTCATACAGATTTCCTCAAGGACACATAGCATTGGTTAGATCCAGTGACATACCCAAAAGAGTGTCAGTTCAATACTCAGTGAAAGCAGTGGAGACCTTTCAGAGGGAAAATTAGGAGAAAACTGATAACTGACATCCATTAAACATGGCTTATGGAACTAGAACAGTCTACTCTGGTGAGTGAAATAAAGGGCTAAGTTCGAAATTCCAACCACCTGAAGAAGGCTGGAGTGTACAATGGCCAAAACGTTGTGATAAATATGTTGACAAAGATGAGGACAATAGCCTGAAAACTAATTTATATAATCAGACACCCAAAAGACTATCAAGAAACATCACAACCAGATCAGGAAAAGGTACTCAGAAGATAACCAGTGAAGGTTATCTAGTTAGAAGTGTACTAGATAACTTTAGTAGACCCTGTGGAGAAATGTTGAAGTAAACAGAAAAGGACATCTTATGGATGTAATAATTCTATCCTCAGAGGAAGTAGTTAAAAAAAAAAAAAAAAAAAAAAAAAAAAAAAAGAAAAGAGAGGGGGGATATTGTGAAGAGGCTGGAATCCCAGAGTGGACAGGTCTGAGGACTACTTAGAGCAATGCTCATTCTAGAGGTCATCTGTACAACAAAATGACTGGGGTTATTACATAGGTTGGTGTACTTTTTCCCTCTCCATCACAAAATTTCTTACATGTGTGTCAACTCTTCCTATGCATGACAAGTTAGTCAAGTTTTATGGCATATTAACCCTTTCAGTTATATACTACCAAATCCTCTTTATACATGTCTTGTAAATGTAGTTTGTAGATTTTTAAAATGAGCTACAGCTCATTTGTTTGAACAGTTAAAGGGTTATACATGATTTGTAAGTGAATGATTTGAGGGTAATCTTATTTCTAAATGAGCGAGTTAATTTGTGTGAACACGGTTAAGTCTTCAAATACAAATAGTTCCATTTAATATTAATCACTTGGAAATTCTTTGGCATAAACAGTTTTAAAATAGCATTAAAAAGAGCATGCATCGAGTTCTAAAAACTTGTTCACTGTGCTTTGATCTGTTTTAAGTCAAAACTCACTGATGAATCCAACTTACTACCACACTAACAAAAAAAAAAAACAAGAAAAAACTGGATATCCTGAGGCTAGAATTACCACTATCATAAAATAAATGTATACAGTTCTCAGCCAATGCAAAATTTGATCCTGAGAAGTGCCCTGTATATCTTAAATTGCCATGGATAGGCAACACTTCTATGCAAATGATATAACAAATCAAGAGAATTGTCAACCAGTTTTAACATGGTTAATCTGTGTTTTATTCTTAAATACAAAGCACTTTTCCCACCTAATCTTTAAGATTAGGGTGTCCATGCATTTAAAATTACCTAATTTATAAGTTCCATTGCAAATGCAACATTTGCTGTCAGCTGCACTCCCCAAAGATTAGAAAATAGAATAAAAACATGTGCATCTTGTTATCCAGTCAAATAGTTTGAACTATTTAATGGATTTGTGCAATTAGAATGTGCATTTCTTTATTGCACAGCACCAATTAAGCACCTGCTCAGAATGGACAGCCTATCACCTGAACATGTTCATCAAGGAAGTTTAAGAATTGCAACCATCAGAACTTATTAACACCAACCTGTGCTTTGTAAACAAAAGCAGTGTCATAAAACTGCTTTTATTCAACCCTACAGATTTTAATATAATTCTGAATTTAGCCAAGGAGAGAAAAAACAAAAAAAACAAAAAAACACAAAAACTGTATCAATCCCTCCAAGTGAACATCTTTTTCCCCTTCCACCCTTTAGCTCTTTAAAACTATTTCATTAATCATTTGACTGCACTCAAGTAGTTTCAAATATTGCTATCTAACATAAGTGTTATTTGCACACAGTTAAATAGTTTTAAGCATGTAATACAACTCAACTTTGTTTGTGGTTTTAGAAGTCTAGTTGAAGTGGAATCAACCTATTGGGGTAGTCAAATTTTTTAACACGCAAAATAAACTGATGGATGTTCAATCAGACATAAGCAGAATACTGCTCTTCTTTTTCCACCTCAAACTTAGTTTCTTATGTGCTCATTAAATCTCACCACTTCGTGGGCTTATCACGTTTTCCTCCATTTAATAAGTCACACCTCTTGCGTCCTTTTCTTCTAGTTCCCACATGTCGATAGAGAGCACACTTTCTGTTTCGAGGTAAGATTGTGGCATTACTACAAATTTTGGCATACGGTTAAGAGTTAAGTATTGTTAATCAACTGTTATAATTCTAGTCAACATTATTCATTCAATTGTTCCAAGTATTGTCATGTATCACAAATAATTCAATTAAACATCAGTCATTTGTTTACAGTCAAATTGTCAAACAATTCTATTTCTCACAATTAAAAATAAAGAGTTTTTTGTTTGCACAGTTTAAATATCAAAGTTCTATTTAACACACCAGCTCAGAGTGGACCTAGGAACAATGGCAATGAAGGAGGACTCCATATTCCCCAAAGTTTCAGCTCTGGAGCCTCACTATCAGATGGTTTAATGTCATATCCAGGACACTCATTGAGATGCAGTTTGTGGATTCTACAACCACAGCCAACTGGGCTACCATCCAAACTGATACTATGTACAACTCTCAAGAACTATTTGAAGGTTTGATATTTAGTATCAAAATATCTGATGTCTCAACAGAAGAATGAAGTCTTTGCATACCTAAACATAAGACTACCTAACATAAGTGGAAGACAAACTACATAAAAAAAAAAAAAAAAAAAAAAAAAAATGTGTGTGCCCAAGGGAAAACACTACCAGTCACTATATTCAGCAGAATGTTTCCAGTAAAATTAGAAACAGATGGTTTCCGGAACTGGAAAACAAATGCAGAAAACTTAAATTAGTAACATACAATGGAACCCCGAATAAAATGCTAGTGGCATCAGTATTCTATGCAAACTTAAGAGCTTAGACAGGCAAAATGGCACATTCTACATAGCAGATGCACAAGGACCAGCAGTTCAAGAACAACCTTTGCTCAAACAACTTAACCCTATACAGTAAAGAAAAAAATTTGTAATAACTTAAATCAATAAAATTGAATTGATCCAGATGTCCTCAGATCACTTTGATAAAATTGGCTCAGACAAGATCTAATGAAAACATCTAACCACCACAAGCCCCGGGACAAACTGAGTTTTAGATTAGAATAGAAAATGGCAACCAGCAATGTTATTAACCAAATCTGTGGAACCAAGATAAAACATTGTCAAGTTCTCAAACAGATCTTCCAAGAGATGAAAATTCAAATAAGAAAAGTAGAAACAGCTACTCACAAACAAGTTTGTTTCAATGATTACATCACTAGCCAAAAAACAAAATTTCACATCCTGAAATCTACAGGACTTATTTCAATACATGAAACAAAACTATTCCATTACCAAGAGAAACAATATAACTTTAAAATGGCATTACAATAGACCAGCAAGTGACAGTTAAATTCCAAATAAAAAGATTGTTTCAGAGGATATAAATTTGGCACAATATTAGGTTTTTAATATTACTGTTTATGTTCAGAGCAGTTACTGTTAATTGAGAGTAGAGGAATTATTACTTGCAGGCTTTTGGTATAGGAAGGTAATGAAAATATTGACAGAGAAATAGGAACTTATTAGTTCATAGGTAAAAATTGAGTAAATAACAGTTTCGGAAGGTTTGTGTAACTCGTTTGTATTATTGATAAGGAGATTATCGACATAATTTAAGTAAATGGTTTTTGTTTTTATATACAGTAAAAGATTTTATTTTTCTAGTGAGTCACACATATATAAATAAAGTTGGCAACTAGTCAAGGGTGACCCGAAGGCTCCCTTTTTGAAAGCTATGTCAAGGTGTCAGGGAGGGTGCAACTCCTTTCCCTGGATTGCTCCACTTTACCCTTGATCCTTACCTTATAATGTCAAGAGTTAAGCAAGGTAGCATCAAGTACCATTTTTTTTTTAGTCTTCGGTATGACTCGACCTGGGATTGAACCCAGGTCTCCCAGCCCATAGGCAAACACTAACCATATATAAGTTTTTTCTTACCATAAGGGCTATTATTTAATATATTTTGCTCTAGTTCATACTATTGAGCACTTTTTAGTAATTTACAAAGCTGTTTGTTTCGATGTGGCACAAGGCCGAATGAATGGGGTGCCCAATGAGACTCGAACTCACTTGTGTAGGTTTGCTAGCCCAGCTTGCTAACCGTTACACCAGAGGTGCCCTATTGAGCACTTTTTAGCTCCATTTGCAATGGAGAAAACCAATATTACTCTTATAAAAACATCCCCATACTGAATAGACACCATTACAAGTTAATTTTATTGAGGAAGATGGAATCTTTCATAAGGAATAAGATGGAAGGCCTATTTTATTTAATTCAATTGACAATTCTTATAAAGAAACACAGGAAAAGTACAGGTTTAAAATTAAGAAACATCCACCTCGTATTAAAGAAACATAATTTTGAATCAGATTTAATAGAGTTGGTTAAAACCATAGAATTTAAGAAAATTCAAAACAATATCCAACAATAAACGAGTAGTAATCTTAGGAGGATTAGAGAGTCCAATAACATTTACCAAATCCGATAAGTCAGGCAATTCATACAAAGTAGATAGGAATAAATAAGCAAATATTTGAATTAAACATTACACCCCCCGCCATCTAGAAAATGAGTTAAATAATGAAGCTAAAATGCTAGCGACCAAGCTAGGTAGAGTAGACAGGGTTGAAAAATACAATATAAAAAATTGCTTCATCACTATTAAAGACCATAAAAGTGATTTTAAGGAGAACGCCGAATGTAGATTAATCAATCCAGCAAAAACACAAATGGGTAGAGTCGGTAAAATTATTTTGTAAGACATCCGTGCCACACTTAGAATAGCATTAAATATCAACGGTGTAACACCAATGATTACATTAAATGGTTCAAAGAACATAACAAAAATAAATGTCCCTTTGTGAAGTACAACATTAAAGAATTTTACCTATCCATAACCGAAAAAACTTTGGACAAAACATTAGAATTAGCAAGTGAATATATATCAATACCACCAGACAAAAATTGAGGTTATCAAACACTGCCGTAAAACAATTATATTATAATAGTATATGGATTAAAAAAAGGGGCTGGTGGTAACTTTGATAACCCCATGGAAGCTTTTGATGGGGCTAAAATCTGTGAGCTTGTCGGGTGCTTACTTCTATATAACCTTAATATATTGCATAGGTTATTCAACAGATTTGGGTTCAAATTGGAAATCCTAACAAGTCTGTAGCAGAAGGAATTTTGGTTTGGCATGTAATTTAATTTGACCCATAATTTCACCCAATCAGGATGACTTATCCTATTCACCCCGGAGCATCTTTCCAGGCAGCACAAACTGGGGAAAGCCATCAAACTCTTTGGCTGAACAAATTCGTTCAGTGCAGATGTTTCACTGGCTGCACTACCATAGCAGCAGCATGGACACAATGAGGGAACCTAGCTAATTTACGGATCCCTTGTGTCTATTTCTCTTGAATTAGATAAATTCAATACACCACACACAGGAACAACTTTACGTCACCCCCAAAATTGGCTATGTCGACCGCAATGCCAAATCCCGCTCCAACACCTAGCGACTACTTCACCTCTGGGCAACACTTTCTGGAGACATTCATGCTTCTCCCTGAAACAACCAGAAACACAAACTAATGGTGACTTCAATGTTTATTTCCTTAAATGGCAAACATACCTGCCTCACATGTCCAACGACACTCGCTGCTTTCTCCACTATCGTAACTCCATTTCGTCTCTTTACTTCTTTCCTTTCCCCACAAGGCTTGCAGCACAAACGCAAACTATATTCCATGCTGCCATTAAAAACCCTGATGTAAAAGCTAACGGAATCTGTCTTACTTCATCCTCTTTTATTAACAATTAGCGAGGGAATATAACACGTGTAAGAATACATTTTTTCGCCCAAAAGTAAACATTCCTCTCGCTAAAAGTCTAAAAATTACAGATTATCTGGATATCACACTAAACCTATATAACGGGACTGTGTCCCCATTCAGGAAGCAAAATCAAAACCCATGTTATTTTGATATAGGGTCCAACCACCCAACTCAGGTGTTCAAACATATTTAATGGTATCGAACATAGGCTATCAACAAATTCCTCCCATATAGATATATAAACAAGACTACGAAAAGGCACTAAAAGATAGTGGCTACAATATTAAGCTTAGCCATAAAAACAATGAAACATCCAACAAATATAAAAGGAAAAATAGACCAAGAAGAATTCTTTGGTTTACACCTCCATATAATATGGTGGTAGTTAATAAATTAAGTAGTGAATTTTTTTAAATTATTGAAAAGAAATTCTCCAGTAACCAACCCATTAAATAAAATATCTAACAAAAATAGTATTAAGCCAAGTTATAGCTGTATGCTAAATATCAATTGTATTATCAATAAATCCAATACAATAAAACTTAATATAATGAGGCCCCCTAAATGTAATTGTAAAAATAAGACTGAGTGTCCCCTTAAGGGCAAATGTCGGTATGAATGCATAGTTTACAAGGTGGAGGTATATAATAGCGAACCACAATTGTAAAAATAAAAAGGTATACTTGGGGTCCACCCAGGGAAGGTTTAAACAAAGGTATCAATCATAAAACTAGTTTTACACATGAAAAATATAAACATAGTACTCGTTTATCCAATTATGTGTGGGGAAATCTTTGAGATAACAGAGCGTGGTATGGTCAAGAGAAGAAGTTATGGGTCAATATAGCAGTCTGACCGTTTCCCTATGTTTGTCTATCTCTCGCACACCAGAGAAGCTTCAACCCCTTTCGAGAAGAAAGTAGGAGAGATTCTTATAAAGAAGTGTTTTCAGTCCTCCAAAATGTCCTGTATACTTCAGAATTCTCTGGGTTGGTTCTGCTAGCCAGTCTTTTGCTGATAAGATTGCCTCTTGTTTATCGTTGTTATCATGCTGTTAACCTAAGACCAATATTCACTTTGAGGCTGGCCTTTAATTCTACGAATAAGGACAAGCTACCTATCTTTAAACAAAGTAATTTAATATATAAATTTACTCGTCGATATAATTCAACATACATTGGTATGACTTGTCAACGCCTCGAAGTGAGAGTTAGACAGCATATACCCAGATCTCTATTGTCAGGCTGACTAACATCCGGGCATTCTCAAACAATGGATTTGGCTATTGGTGAGCATTTGCTTACAATAAATAGCTGCAGAACCAGTTATGAAGATGATTGTTTCTCAGTCCTGCATAGAGCTAGAGATAAATTCCATCTTAAATTTCTATGAATCGCCCCCTCTCTATGCAGGCAGTTAAACAATCATACTTTAAATATATTTGGGGAACTGCTAGATACTGGGGTGAGTTAGGTTTTTTTCACCTCTAATCTGACAATCCAAATTATATACCCGCCCCCATTTTATTTTGTATTAAAAACTTGAAAAGTGCCGGACAAAAAGGCCTTCGTTGTCTAATTTTATTTGAGTTCCCCTATTGTAAATGCGAATCGTGTCTTTGCTAATTATTTTGTGTAATATATATATATATATATATATATATATATATATATATATATATGAGGACGGCCTTTAATTCTACACATAAGGACAAGTTGCCCATCTTTAAACAAAGTATTCTGATATATAAATTTGTATGTCGATGTAGTTCGACATATATACATGGGACTTGTCAACGCCTCCAAGTGAGAATTAGACAGCATATACCCAGAGTTCTATCAAAAGGCCGACAAACATCCGGGCACTCTCAGGCAAAGGATTCGGCTATTGGTGAGCATTTGCTTACCATAAATAGTTGCAGGTCTAGCTATGAAGATGACTGTTTCTGTTCTGCACACGGCCAGAGACAAAATTCACCTTAAAATCTTAGAGGCGATTTATATTGCCATAAATTCATTTTTAGAGGACAAAATTTCTTCTTTGACTCAATAGAGTCCGTGAAGTCTTGTTTATATTATAAGTGGAAGACATGTTGGTCTTCCCTGAGCCTTTTCAATCTCCTTTGATTTTCTAAGTATCTAACTAATAACTCTTGTTTAAAAAAGTAAATTATTGAATAGCAACCAACAATTCTTGAATCATTTAAGATGAAATATGGTTCAACTGTATCTACAGAAAAACATTTTTAATTATTCTTATGTTCTGTTGGATTGAGAAATTTGTACTGTCGAGGGGGCTTAATTTTTGTCCAAGCTAATGACAAAGACATGTATTAATATTTACATTATGTGGACCCACCATGTCGGGATTTGTTGTAATTAAAAAGGTCCAAATTCATGTTCTCTCAGACTAATGCCCTTGGGAAAGGCATGAGCCTTACCCTCCCAGCTGAGGGTTAAATAGTATCACTGCTGTTCTGTAAGGCTTTGGTATTAACCCAATGGAGAAGTCAGTTTTGTATGTTTGGTGGTATATCAACTATTGTAGGTTATTTAATGCCAAATCCGAACACTTGGGGGAGTCTTACCCATCTAGAGAGATACAGTGTGTATTCTACAGCCCCTAACAACTGGACCATGGTTATGTTTGATAGTGAGCAGGAAAGTGACTCACTTGCTGATTTCTAGAGTTTGTGCTTCTGGTTGTTAAAAAAAAAAAAAAAAAAAAAAAAAAAAATCCTCATTTACAAGCAATTCCCAAACCACATTGTTGACAAACAAATCAAATGTGCAACTAGAAATATCTAATTCCAATGAGGGTAAAAACAAAAAAGTCAAAAAAAGTACTAACAACCCAAAACTTTCAAGAATCAAAGGACTCATTTGGCAACTCGAGTGAATTGAGGACAGAATGGGCAGATATGAAGTATGTCTTAAACATGCTTAAATGAAAGTGTGTGTGTGTGTGCGCACACACACAGCATTTATGACAAAGGAAGCATAACTAAATTGCAATTGAGGGATTCATCACTAATTCAATTTTTTTTCTGGAGATCATACTCATTCTAATCTATTTCTTACTGACAATTGTTTTCCTTTTAAAAAAGTGTCAAGAAAAATTTTGAAAATTTCCCTAAAAGATTGCTATACAGATTATGACATTTTTACCTCTTAAAAATGGAGGTTATCAAACAAATGGGAAAGTTTTGCTAACCATTCAATAAACTTCATTTTTTGAATTTATGGGAGGTGGGAAACATGGCGTCTTCCTTGGATATTTTAACTGAAATTTATTACTAGCATTTATAGAGTTCAATCAAAATTTTGGATTCTTTTGCTCTCAAAACTTGAAATTAATTTAATTAAACCTCAATCACCAATCATTTGTTCCGAGTAAAAGGAAAAAAAAAAAAAAAAATCACAGATCTTTCTAAACGTTACTCTGAAAGGGTCATGCTGAATATGAGATCTGAAATAGATAAATTTAAAACATTTGGACCACCCTAAATGCCAAGTTTATATTAACATACTGTTGATTGGGATTATCAGTCAAAATTTTACTCTATAGTACAATTTATTTTTAGTTTTAAGAGTACTTTCTCCACGCTTTATAAGGACGAAATCCCCTTACAAACAAGTTTGTTCGTCTACCATTTCAAGTGTCAGTGTTAAGTTTACTACATAGGTCAAAACCAACCAAAAATTTGAAGTGAGAATGTTCCCTAGTTCCTCATGTTAACATACATGGACGTTAGTCTGGGCATTCACAAGCTCTCGTGTCAATCATGTAAAAAAATAAAAAAAAATAAAAAAATTTAAATCAACATAAAACCCGTGAGCATTATTCAGATGAATGTCTCAAAGGGCTGGGTTAAAAAACTTATATTTTCACACTCAATGAATTTTTTTGGAAAAAAAAAAAAAAAAAAAAAAAAAAAAAAGAGTATTCCATAGGTGTTGTACCACCAACTATAAAAAAGGGGAATTATAAAGATACATCCCACCATCATGCAAGAAATTTTGGTTACCTGAGCTCTGGGTTACAAATTTCCAGTCAAGGTTCATTCTACTTTGTGTATATATATATATATATATATATATATATATATATATACACACACACACACACACTTGAAGGCTGGTCTAAGAACCCAGAGATTAAGTAGCACACAACACGAACTGACAAATTACCTTGGACAGATATTTGTACTCAAATAACCCAAAGATTTCAAAAAGGAACTGAATGGTAAATATGACTTTCTTCCAAAGAATATGATATAAAACAGCTACAGGAAAAGAAATGATGTGTTAGCTTTATTTTGTGAATTGTTTTCATTTTACTTCCCTAAAAACAAGCCAGTTTAATAAAGGATTTGGTTAATTGATGAAAAGTCTTTTATGGGGTGGATCCATATTCTCTTGTGAATAGAACATGGAAATATATTGATATGCATGTCATTGCAATTAGTGCAATCATTTCTTTTTAGAAGTTAATTTAATTTCACCTAAGAAGGATGTAATACCATTCATCTAACAAAAAAATTTGATAGCTGCTCATCAACAGGGCTAAATTTAACTAACTGACCTGAATTTTTTGGGGAGTGGGGAGAGAAAAAGATTTTAAAGATTACAAAAATTAGCAATTTAGAAAAGGAGTGAAAATAAGTTATAAGAATGTAAAAGAAATTGTTAGAGACGAGTCAAATAGGTTTAAAAGATCATTTTCAGGGTTAAAAAAAAATGTTAGTGACTAAAGTTTTCCCTTTTTCAAATTCATATGTATACTCATTGAAAATATTTCCTCCCAAGTTCTCTATGTACCACTAGTCTTTTAGATTATACCTGTGATTTTAGAAGAAAAGCAATTTTTCTCATGTTCTTACACACCACCAGCTTTTGTTACTCTATTTTATAAGTTCATTAACTGATAGGAACTTTCAATTCAGTCAAATGCCACAGTAGATCTTTCCGTCTTGATTGTGAAAAGGTCAAACTGCCAATTGCAATTGATTTATTTTCAACTTTATCTTTTAAATCAAGTTTTATATATTATGCAAAAGAAACTTAGATTTGAGCGTTTTGGTTCAAAGACACACTGAAGTCTCGAAATCTTTTTGTATTACCCCTAAGAGTCTAGAATATCAGGTGCAAGACAAAAACAAGTGGCATGAAGTTGTCAAATATGGACTGAAAACCTGAGCAGCACAGGAAGCTTAACACACCATTCCTGGTTTTCACTGTCCAAGACTTTCGTGCACACATTAGCTATCTGCACACTCATGGATCCTGTCCCTAATCATAAGTTGATCTAATCAACTACGATAGACAAAGATCTCTTGAAATTAGAACTGTTTCTAGCAAGAATTATGTCCCCTTCACGAATTAAATGTTTGAAGAGGTGAGTGCCACCTTAAGTGGTACAAACAATCTGTGTAGCAGTCATTGCACAAATTTGTATAAGAATGGCACTTGTCAGATACTGGCATGGGTTTGAGCCAAGAGCCATATAACATGAAGATTTCATCAATTGAGAAGTACTCGACTTATAGAGCAAGAGAGATTTGGACTAGAGAATTGGCAGTACAGACAGTATTTTCGTTACTTCCTTTTCACAAGGGTTATTTAACACGCAAGTTTTCATAGTGGCATTGTTGGTTCGTTATTGGAAAGAACACCACATTGCCTTCCTGGTATTTTAAAAAGGTGAATGTTGAATGAAAACCCAGCTGCAAAAAATAATTTTTATAGAAGAAAGACTGTTTAAAACAATACACTGACCAATAATTTAAAAGGTTTGACCAAGCTCCTCAATTGGGTCAGCTTAAAGAATGGTATATACTAAACTTCAGAAAGGTGTACTTGGCATAATGGTTACCATAATAGGAAATGGTAACCAGAGTTCAAATTCTGAACAAGGTTGTTTACATTTCACATTGTTCTTATTCTTTTGGGAAAGGGCAAGAATCCAACTATGGAGAGAGAGAGTTGGTTTCAATAGGGAAGACTAGGCCCTTTAACCTTGATATGGCAATCAGTCAAGGAGAAAGAAAACAATTCAAACCTAAGCTCAGCTGGGAGGAAAAAACCTTGTGCCATATCCTGTTTGTGAAGAGTGATTGAGATAGATATAGATATATACACACACACACACACTTCTAAAATTGTTTAATGGCATATCAATCTTCATGGGTTATTTGATGCCAAAACCACCTGTGGAGAAGCACAACAGTGGTAGAATTTAACCCATAGCCGAGGGGATAAGGGGTTCACATAACTTTCTAAAGGATATTAGCCTGAAATTGAATGTAAGTGGATTTAAACCTCAACTATGTGTAATTGCATTATTGAAATAAGGTAGGCAGGCAAATATTTTTTGTCCAGTGATGGTGTCCATGAAACTTCAAGTCAGGGATTTGAAGTGTTCATAAGTTGGTTGTGTGTGTGTGTGCATATATATATATATATATATATATATATATTTTCCTTACCATAATAGCCTTAAGCACTCTTATACTGAAGCTTTTATTTGCATTTTTATATCATGTCTAACTTATTTTAAAATTAACATTTCTTAATGATTAAAAGTTTTGCTCCCCCCCCCATGATATGCATTCTAATAGATTCGAGTAGGGGAATATTGCAGAGGGGGGAGAGAGAAAAAAAAAAAAAAAAAAAAAAAAAACTCATGCCAATGCACTATTTGTTTTGACAGCCCCCTCCTTTGCTCTGATTTTCTATATCTTTCACCTAACAAGCATATTATCCATTGGCTTTAGTTAATGTTATTTTTGTTTAATATTTGAAGTTGTTGCAGACAGCTCAGAAGAACCTTTGAGGGAGCAGGGTAAAAAAAAAAAAAAAAAAATTTCCTGGCTTGTGGAATGTTCACTTGAAGTTTTGTGCATATATAAAATAGTTTTTTCTCTCCTTTCATTAAAAATAGTAAAAGATCCAATATAAAGAAAGGTGTTATTGTAAATCAACAGAAGGTTATTTTAAGTTTGCTAAAATAAATTTTCATCACCGAACCACATCTGGGCTGTTGCTGTTATTGTTTAAGTTCTTTTGGCTGCTGCTGCTTTTCTTTACTCTCTGACTGTGCATTTGTCGTGTATATTCCCACATGAGTAGAGCTCCACTAACGTGGACATTCAAAGAACGGATAACTCCTTGTTGAGGAATCTCTACACACACATCCAATAGAGAAATCAAGTTGGCAGTAATTCCTTCACGTTCATTTCTGAATAAAGGGAAAAAAAGAAAATTAAAAACTTGCCATTTGTTATCAGGAAGTAGTTTTCATTATAGTACAGATTTTACTATGGAAAATAATTGTCTGGAATTATGATACTTAAGCTGAGCTTAGATTCAAACAAAGTTAACAATGAAATCCCTGGGTAGGAAGAAGACCATAGAACTAATTGTATGTATTGTCAGAATAAGGTAGAAGACAACTTAGCTCCTCGTTCTGAGTTCAGACTCATATGCACTCAGTTGTTGTATAAAAGGAGGTGGGGGAGTCACTTTCCGCCAGTGGCAGGTGGGTTGTGCAAATATATACATTAGTTTATCGAATTATTACATAAAATTTGAGTCAATTTTGCAAAAGTTTGAATCTGGCAATGTGTGCATGATGAGAAAGGCAAAGAATTACAGTTTCAGAATCTCAAGTTAATACTGATACATCTTAATTATTAGAAATAGAGATATCCAATTACCCCAAAATAAGGACAGTTTTCTTTGGGAATTCATAGTCTGTCAAACATTTACTGTTGGCTGTCTGTTCAGCTCCTACAAGAGTGTAACCTTCACGTTGTTTTTCAATCAAAAAGTTTCGGAGATATTCACTTGGAACCTGAGAAGAAAGAAAAGTCAAAATTGAAAAATCTTACAAGTTAAAGTAAAATTTTATAAAAGGGAAAGTAATAGTAATGAATAATACAGTGTTAGAAAGGTTGCTATTTTTGAAAGTGTTTTTCTTGATTATACACTTGAAGCCTAAATCAGCCAAAATGTGATGTATAAAGAGCACAATAATTGATTGGTTTTACATGTCAGCCCATGTTGCAGGTCAGTCTTCTGCAATATTTTCAATTGTTTACATAGGGATATTTTAAATAACTAATAGTAATTTTTGAACCTATCAATTTGAATCAGAGATAGGGCTCTAACGAGTTTTGTTTAATGGTATATCAACCTTTTTGGGTTATTTAATGCCATATCCATCCTTGTAGAAGAATATTTGTGGTATTTAACTTATAGCTAAGAGGATAAAGTAGTCCATTCCTTTTCCAAGGGTATCAGTCCAAAACAATGAAGACACTATAGCCCACCTGGAATCATTCACAATCCAACATGTTACCTACACACCATAGGGGCTACTCCACCTAAACAAGAACTACCAGTCTGGGTCAGAGTGGACCTAGGAAAGAGGGAATGAAGGAGTTAATCCATACAGCTCCAGAACTCCAATCTTATTTTTGGATTTAGTTTAATCTTATACACAGGATAGAGAATAGAATGATGATTGTTTAAAGAAAATTTGTCATGTTTATCAACCTTTTTTGAGTAACTGACAATATATTGACTTACCTCTCGAATGGGGATCCATTTTTCAGCTGTAACACTCAGAGATGAGAAGTTTTTATCCACTAGATGCCTCATGCTCCCAATGACATACTCCGTGACCCCAAATATCTCGCTGGTTCGGCAAAGACCTATGGCAGGATAGAGGAATGAAGAAACCTATTTTAACTTGTTTAAGCTTGCTCATGGAAGTAAATGCTATAAAACTATTACAGGTGAGGCCCAACACTCACATTGCTCATTTTTCTTTTTTTCAATAAGTGGAAAATAGTGGATTGCAAAGTGTTGAGTTCAAGTGCTAATTCTTTAGTACAGCTTGCATTCTATCAATTCTTTAAAAAGCATCTTGATCAAAGTTTGATAAAAAAGGTTCTGGTCAGGGGGTTCATTTCTTAATGACAATTGCCAGAATGAAACTTCTAAAGCTAGTTTCAGACTTGGCACTCAGTAATTATACCTTTGCCATAAACATTAAGAAAATTTTCTTTGCTGTTTCTCTAGTCCTTTTGTTGTTCTTAAACTCCAACAACATTACATGCCAAATATGTACTACCATTTTAGGGGTACGAGACCAGATTAAATTATGAACACCCTTTCACTACTGAAATAAGACTAATGAAAGTCCTTTGTTTAAAAAAAAAAAAAAAAAAAAAAGTGAAGTTTGCCATAAAAAAAACTGCAAATTATCTAAGACCCAACCATATCCACATAAGGTGAGCCAAGAGTAGATTCATCTAAATTATTATCCATCCAACTATAATATACAATACAGGATGGCAAACCTTACTAAACCAATTTTTAGGTCATCACACACGCACACACCTGATCATCACAGACGAAAAACAGAGTCACTAAGCACCATTGTATTCATGTTTTCCTGCCAGATCTACATATTGTCCCTCACTAATATTGAAAAAGAGGAACTTTATGAGCTGACAAGAAATTTAGTGTATATATCACACTAAATTAGAAGAACCTAAATGCAGCTCACCAATCCCACACTAAATTTCTTGTCATCAGCTAATAAAGTGTCCTGTTCAATATTGGTTATAGAGTATATGTAAATATCTGTGTATATTCAAAAGACGGACTTTAACTGAGGACAGGAAATTTTGTGTGCATGCATATACACACACACACACACACACAAAACTTAAGATTTTGAAAATATAAAAAATTTAAATGTCTTCAAAATTATGAGTCACCATTTATTAGCTACTAAAATATTACTTTTTTTTTTACAGTTTGCCAGTAATTCTTATCTATTTCTCCATGGAGGAGAGGGTTTCATCCTTTTATCAAATGGGCTTATAGTATAGAGCAAAATACTAAGTGTCGAGACTTTTTTTATTGTAAAAAGCTTCCTAAAGTTTGACGTCTAAATTGTGACACGATGGGTTGCATTCGTTTCTGTGGGTGTGAGTGCCAGTCAGAGGATCCCTTTGTTTTGGCGCAAAACCCACACAAGGGGCTTGCACGCGAGATCTCCCACGAGACTGGAAGACGACAAAGGAGGGAAGGTCCCAGAGCAGAATAAAAAAAGAGAACAGGGCAGTTGAAAGAAGTCAGGGGAAGCTGACGGTCAAGAAAGACTGCTAGGACCTGTGGACTCAGAGGCCAGGTTGGCCAATGTGAGTGGATGAGTCAGCATTCCTGGTGGCTTTGAGGGAATTTCACTCAAATACACGCTTGCAATAGCTCACAGAATGCTAGGAAAGTGTCACAAACTTCTCTCTTCTTGCACTTGGAGCTAACCCAAGTCCGTGTTCTTTTTCTTTCACCCTCTTGGTTGTTGCGTCTTGTGTGTCCGGAGATGAGAGAAACCACCAGATGATTGGATGGCCATGAGGGGTTTAAGAGGTTGAGATAGTGGGGGGAGCAGCAGCGTAGTCACAAAATTACATTTTTAAAATGTTTTATGGCATATCAACCTTTGTCGGTTATTTAACGCCAAATCCATTTTTATGTAAATAATCTGTTCTATTGAAAACAGTTCAGTTTAGCATAAGTACAGTTTGTCAAAAACATTTCCATTTCAAACTATTCAAGCAGTTATACATAACAATTCAGTTAAGTGTAAATACAGTTTTAATGTTGAAAAACTGTTTTATTTCAAATAATTCAGTTAAGCATAAGCACGCAGTTTAAGTGTAAGTACGGTTTAATTGTCAAAAACGTTTCTATTTCAAGCTATTCAGTTTACTCAATTTTAGCATAAGAATGCTGTTCTATTCAACCCATAGATAGGGCCTTATCAGGTGCTACCACTCCGGCCCAGAGTGGACCTGGGAGCGATGGCAATGAAGGGGTACTCTGCATTCCCCAAACCTCCAGCACTGCTGGAACCTCACCATCAGATTGTTTAGTGTCATATCCAGGACACTCTTGTGTGTGTGTGTGTGGGTCTTACCCCTCTGCAGAGGTGCAGTCAGTGTATTCTACAGCCCCAGCTGACTGGGCAAGCAAGGAGATTGAAGTTGCAAGGGAAGTAAAAGGTGGGTCTTCTGAGAAATAGAAGTAAAATACTAAGTTTTATCTAAATATTGAAGCCCTCAGAGAAAATTTCATTAGGAAACATTTGAATAAATTACCTCCTAAATTTGGAACTTTGCTTATCAAAGATGTGACCAAAATGAGCTGGCCTGGTTGAGGGGCACTGTCAAGATAACTGTGTCTATATTCATCAGCAGCTGGATCAGGAGTCATCAGCCTCCATGGCATTATCTTTTTTTGGAAATCTGTGCCATCATTTTCGGAGTTATCTTCCACAGAAAGAGGAAAGCCTGTTGAAGAGAGAAAATTTTCTTCAATAAAAAAAAAAAAAAAAAAAAAAAAAATGCACGAATCGAGTTCTTTCTGATTTCATTTAGAGTGGATTTTCTCAAAGTCAAAGTTCTCCCAAATCTCATATTTCAAGTAACATTTGAGTTGAACAAATCCTACATCTGATTTTCAAGGGCTCACAATTCCAACTTATTTAAGCCAAATTTTTAGTTATAGTGATAAAGAAAAAAATAGTGCAAAAAACCTGAACACAGTATAAGAAGTTGTGCAACATAGCCAATGCCACACACAAAATGATATCATCAGGCTGTATTGCAAGCATAGTTTTTATTTTCTTGCCATCCTTATCCTCCATTATTCCTGGTAGATCTTTTAGACAGCATCCAGTGTCTGTAAAGGAATGATGCAAGTCTTTGCTGGTTGGCCAATGATGCCAAGGAGTTTGTTCTTATTTCTCCAGAAAACACATTGAGAAAAAGCTAAAGACAAGAATGCTACATGCTGTTTTGAACTAATCTTGGAAGCCATGTGCAAAAAAAAAAAAAAAAAAAAAAAAAAAAAAAAAGCTATAGAGTCACCAACCTCTTATCTCAAACTATTCAAATAAGATTGAAGATATATAAATAAACACACAAAAATTCTAAAAAGACTTGAGTTTATGAAAAAGTCTTTTGGTTAGAACATGGTTTCCAAATGTCAGTTATGTCTGGTGCCTAGCTTTCATATAAAGTTAAGCAGGTTGGAGGTAACAAAAAAGCCTGCAAACCTAAGAACTATACCAAGCTCAAGGATGACTAACAAATATAGCTGACAAGTGTTCCATTTAAAGAAATACTATATTAAATCTTTGAGTTGATTTGCACTTACCTAAACTCTCAATCACAAGCAAGACATAAGATCAATTTTTAAGTAGAGTACAAATGGTGCTTGGGCTTGACATAACCAGCCAACTGATCCAAATTGGTCTGTCTAAACACTTGTCTCACCCAGTAAGGGCCAAAGTGGAGTGCTGCAAGTCGTGTAAACATCTCAGCGACCAGGTCAGGGACTGCTCAGCACTCCCTGGATTATATCCTCAAGCTTTACAATTTGCTAACCACTACCAACAGGTAGCCTCATTGGGGTTGGGAGAATCATACCCCTCTGCAGAGGCGCAGTCAGCATATTCTACAGTCCCAGCTGACAGATTGGTTAATGGTATGTCAAACCAAGGATTAATTACTTTCATTGATATTTAGAGGTTTGTATAGTTGTTTATGGAGGTGTTTTTTTATCAAATACAAGTTATTCAATAGATCTATTTGACTCATAGATGGGACCTTTACAGATACAATCACTACAGGTTAGTGGACATAGGAGTAATTGCAATGAAAAGGTACTCCATTCTCCCCAAAGCTCTATCACTGAAGCCTCACTATCAGATGCAGTTTCTTGTCATACCCAGGACACCTGTTTTTGGTAAAGTTTGGTTTTAAGGTATATCAATTCCTGTAGCTTATTCAATGCCAAATCATTATATATATATATATATATATATATATATATATATATATATATATAAATAAATAAAGATAGGGTTTGTAACTTAATAGTTTTCAGGTAACATTTTTAAAAACAAGCCAGAGCATTTGTTTGCACACGGTTGAATGGTTTCAGGTATTATTTAACACTAATTCTGTTTAATATTACATCATTTTTGTATACAATTAAAGGTTTCAATTATTGCTTTGTAACACTAACAATCCATTTTAACAGTCATTTAAATGCACACAGTTAAATGGTTAAACAGTTCTGACTTATAGATGGGGCCCTAACAGGTACAGCCACTTTGAGTCAGAGTGGACCAGGAGATAAAGGAAATGAATGGGTACTCATTTCTTAAAGCTCCAGGACTAGAGCCTCACCATCAGATGGTTTAGGGTCATATCGAGGATACTCATGTGGAAGGGGTCCTTAGATCTCCAGAGAGATGCTACTTGTATTCTACCACCCAAGGTTTGTTTAGAAGTTGCCACTGCAGCAAGTTTTCTCACCTCTCCATATTGCTAATGTTGAGCAAGCTAAGAAACACCAATATAACTTAGAAACTAAAAATGCTGCTCACCAATTTGATGACAGCAAGTGTTACAAGAAACTGCACCACTCAAATAAAATAAAATATAAATACTAACTATGAATTTTTACTCTCCAGGGTCCAGACTGGGCTGAACTGAGAGAGTCCCTTTCATTATAAAGTGGCAAAAGCTTGAACTTCTGAGTGTCAGCATCCAGCCAGGTGAGATCCATAGCACTAAACATATCTGGAGGCAACCATTCCTCATCAGTCAGACAGGTAAGTTTAGGCAGAGTCAAAAATATTGTCTGAAATGAAAAGGCAAAATTAAAAAGAAAGTCTGGGAAAGAAATCAAAGTATGTATGTGTGCATATAAAATTATGCATATAATTCTATTATGTGGTGTTAGAAATTTTAGTAGGTACAGGAGAGGGAGTACTATCTGTTGGGATTGATATTCTAATGTGACTATGAGCTGTATATATATATATATATATATATATATATATATATATATATATATATATATATGTGTGTGTGTGTGTACACATATGTGGCAAGATGAGTTAGATTCTGCCTGAGTATCAAATTTCAAATGTCAGGAAAACCCATTAATTAGATTAAAGGAAATCTAGATAAGAAAATGTTTATACATATGGCCATGGGTAAGTGTTAAGTACTTGTCGGGTACTGGTCAAAAACTTAAAAGGGTCTGAATTTAATGTCCCTGTATCAGAGACAGCCAGTCTAGGAAATATTTTTATGTCCATTTTTTTTTTTTAGAGAGAGAAATGCCCCCCCCCCAAGTTATGGGTTTATTCCTGGCATCTCTTGAAATAATGAAACATTCTGCAAACACACGTTTTGGGTCCTAGCAAAGTTGATTAGGCCGGAACAAAGAAACAACGACATTACCAGCCAGACCCAGTTAAGAATCTTTTGCCAGCCGAAACTCAAACTAGAACTAATTATCCACAAAGTGTTACACGCTCTCCATCCTCCCTTGGCGTTTTAACCACAAAGTTGTTGTTTTTGTTCTTTTCCCTGTGAACCTGCCTCTCACTCGATCCGGCCACACAAGTTCTTGACGTGGAGTTAGTAACTTATACAATGAGCTGCAGAGGTGGGTATTCTCACACTTAGAGAAAATAAATTAATACAGTGAATCATAGGGTTCCCCCCCACCATTTCTCAAGGAAAGCTTTTCAATGCAATAATTCTTTTCTAGAAAGGGAAACCTAGTAATTGACAGTCCTAAAATAATTCTCAGTTAATTTAAAGAAAAAATTGTTTGGTGGAACCAACTCTTAGGGAAAAAAGTGATAAGTCTAACCATAACCTTTTCATTTTTTCTAAGTTTGGGATGTACAAAATTATGCTTTATGTTTAATATTTTAGAGGTTATTTTAACCCTTGAAGTAAAATTTGGCTGCGACACCAGTGTCTGTGGTAGTGAAAGAGTTGACAAAACATTAAATTTATGCCAAACAAGTGAACTTACTTCAATACTGAAATCCCTAACAGGATCAAATGTTGCCATGAAATAAGATTCCATTAATTTTAATGTGTTCTTGGTTGCATTGCTATAAAAAACAAAGGAAAAAAAAAGGGTGAATTTATAACATCCATTACACATTGGTAGCTTTAGGAATTCTTGGGGAGAGCCTTGTAATATTGTAGAACTTTAACAGCATTTCATTACATTTTTAACAGCATCAGTTTTAAGGACAAATAATTTACAAATCATGCCTAACTGTAGTGTTGCAGGGGTCTCAAAACAATTTAGCAGGAACTCTGCATAAGATACAGCCCAACTGCCAGGACAAGAAGTAAGGAGAGAAGAGTAGATATACTAACCTTCCATCATTAAATTGAATGCAGCCTTCAACGAGAGAGAACTTGCTGAGAATGCTGTCCAAACTTAAAGACTTACATTGGCGCCACATTTTGCAGATGGTAGCCTGAGCATGGATCCTTGTGCTGAAGTGATGGTTCATACATAAAGGAAGCAGGTGTGTAAAAGCAGAATCATAGAATTCTTTCTGTAAAATAGAATAAGATAGTTTAAGATTTAAAAACTTATCTAACAGAAAAAAAAAAAAAAAAATTTACTCCAAAGACAACCCCGCCCACAAAAACAAAACCCAAAACACTACTACAAAAGTTTAGGAAAGGGAAAAGTATGCTGAGGTCGCTTTTTACAGAAAGAATGAATATTCTATCAAATTATTACAGTATATAATTGATCTAATTTGTTAATTTCATCAAGCCTAAATTTATAATTACAGGTATTAACAAAATATGCACCCTCTGGGTGCAAGTGCTTCAGTTTCCATGTTATAAATTTATGAAAACAATGTAACTAAAAAAACACAAGATTACTTAAATTTATTTTAATTGATTAATTAAAAAAAAAAAAAAAAAAAAGAAAAAAAAAAAAAAAAAAAAAAAGAAAGTGAATGATTTTAATAAATTGGAGAATGAAAACATCTGTCTATCAACTGATTATTTTGGAGAAGCTTGGAAGTTGTTTTTTTACAGTAACCCTGGCAGAAGGAGGGGGAGGGCAAAGACTGTCAGAAAACTTAAAACACTGTCCTATAATACTTGTTACATTTGCATATAAATTTCATATACTAAAATGTAACACCTATTATGGGACACAGGTAGTACTCTCTCTTTAAGTGAATTTCTTTACCTGTTTTGCTTCTGTATTCAGCCATGGTCCAACATGAGACAGCATTAACAAAAGGGAACAAGCACTCATGCTACTTGTGTCAGCAAACTGAAAATTTGTAAAACATTCTAGTTTACAAAAGAAATTTTAAAAAACATTAAAAATATTAAAATTTCAAAATATTCTTCTACAGAACTGGAAAACTGCTGAAGTCCCACTAATAAATACAACCTTAAATATTTAACTCGTGTATAGCATTTTGACAAGGAAGTTGGAATTAGTAAAAGAAATCAGATCATCTCACTCACTGTAGCATAAGTTTAAACAGTTTAACCTACAGAAATACAAACTTCATGGGTTTTAGTGATTTCACTAAATCATAAGGGAACTTAAAAGCATATAGATTCATGTAAAAATCTAGCACAAGTAATAAAACATTACAAAATTTATCAATTATTCATGATAACAATTTGGTCAGTAACATTTGCATTTCTTCATTTGATACAATTCTACAGTAAAATCATTAGCAATTCATTTATTATATATAAATTTGCTAGAAGTTTCTACATGTACTTTGAAACCCATAAGTTCAAGCAGGATTTTCTATCTGGGTTAGCATCCGAATAAAGGCAACACCAAGCTAGCTTGTACTAGAGTTAGCTTGACTAGTACTTGGAGGTACGATTAGCGTAATTTATCAGTGTCAGAAATGGTTCTTTAAATTTCATTCATTTATTCCAAAATACCATGTTCATAAGTTTAGATTTCATGATACTTTTGATACAATGGGAAAAAAAAAAGTTTTTTTAAATACCGTTTTGTGTTGATGCCATACATCAGAAATGAATGAAGGAAATCGAATGATAAGGCACAATGCCAACCACTCAAGCATATTTCGGACAGATGGCTGACACTCAACCATGAGGGTGTCCCAGATATACTGCCAAACGAGCTTACGATTGGACTGGAAAGAAAAAAAAAGTAAAAAATTTTTGAATTAAATGTCTTGTTTTATAGACTAAATTAAACAAATCAGATTGCTTAAATTATTTTACCAGCAAAATTTATTTTTGAAGTTAATGTTTCATGACTCATTTTTTGAGTTTTATTGAAAAGTATTAAATATACCCGACACTCAAGAGATTTGATTTAAACATTTTTGTCTGGATTGCAAGTCCAACCCAAAAGAATGCTATGTAATTATTTTACAACCAACTTTAATACCAATAAGACTAATTAGTAAATTTCAATTAAGAAAATTCATTTTATTTCCTTAGTTGGGAAATTTAACTTTTACACTTGTCTTATAGCAATATACGAGGATCATTAAATAAGTTTCCAGACTTTCGTATGGGCACTTTTATTGATCGTGTACACACACATGAAACTAGTCCCCTTCCAAGTAATCTCCTCCGGCTGCAATGCACTGTTCCAACAACTTCTGGAAGGCCCCATGGAAGTCCTCTTGTGTGAATGTGTCAATGACCTTTGTTACAGCCTCTTTCATCTCAATTGTCTCATGACAGCCTCTGAGCTTAGGGAATAACCAAAAGTCACAGGGAGCAAGGTTTGGACTATAGGGAGGCTGAGGAACTGTCTTGATGCCCATCTTGCTCAAATAGTCTGTGACAAGGATGGAGTTGTGGACTGGCGCATTGTCCTGGTGGAAATGCCACTGACCCGATTTAAAGAGTGCTGGCCTCTTCCAACGGAATCTCTTCCTGAACTCCCTTAAAACCTCATCATAGTAACCCTAACACTTTGGCCAATCAATTCTGGTGTATTGACTTCCTTACTCCTCGCACACCTCTCATCCCTCAGACTCCCTGCCTTCCTTGAGTCTCTTATCTCAAAAACTCGTGCTTGATTCATGCAAGATGCTCTAAAAGCAGTCTGAAGCATTCCATATGTTTGTGACATTTTTTCCAAGTTTAAAACGATTTTATTGCATATCGTTCTTCTATAGTGTCCTCCCGTCCAGAATGCATTTTTGAAACTCATCAGCTGTGACAATCAGGCTTTAATAGGGTGTATTTCAATTGCTGCTGTAGCTGTTCATTTGAATCTGATATCATAAAAATTGGTCAGTCATCTCATAAGATGTATAGCAATAACATACTGAATTTTCAAGAGTCTACAACAATTTTAAATGCCTGTACAAAAAAGTCTGGAAACACTGAATCCACCACATAGCTTCCTGATTGTCTTTCACCACAAAGAACCAGATTCTTTTTAACGTTAAGACATTCCATGGGTTCAGTAAGTACACATAGCAAATTTGGTAATTTTGTCAAGCTATCTGGCCATCTATAGAGCCAAAAAAAACTTGTGAAATAAATAGAAGCTAGCTGCTTATATCAAGTGATCATTTGTAGGATTTATCAAATTTCAAAATGGACACCATAATTATATTGTGTAGAGGAAAATTTTTTTTTTCTATCGCCAAGAGAAGCCAGTCTAGAAGGGGAGAAAAAGTTATTCAGAAACCTTGTGGAACACTAGTGTACCATTCTTTTGTTATGAACTATTCCAAAATTGTGGGTCATGCTACAAACCCTCAACAGTAAATGAATTAAGAATTATCAGTCATTAAGTTTGGCTAAATAAATGGTCAACATTAATCCCAGATTCATAGAGGAGAACATTACTAGCTAACTTTTAATCCTTATTTTTACACGTTGATAAATGTATGGCAAATGGGACCGCTCTTTATTGACTGGGTTATTTGAATGTGATGGGCAATAATATTTGTGTATCTCACCTCACGGACGAATTTTTGGAGTAATACCAGAGTTTGCATAATTCTCTGCTTGAGTCGATGGGGAAAAGAATTGGCAAAGCTTCGATACGATTTTGTTTGGTTCACATCCTGGTGCTTTTCCATTAACTCTACAATAAATGCATGTGCAAGACTTTCATGTTCAGTATTTTCAGTTTGCAGACAGCACAACCAATTGAGGACGAGGATTCTGACTTGTAAATCACTCTTTGATATGCTACAATAGAAAAAAAAAATTAACTCCAAAGTTTTAGAATCATGAAAAGGCTAGAAAGGAAATAGCATGGATGGAAAGGAAAGAGGGGGCAAGTTATGAAACTTAAGATTGTTACAAGGGTAGCATTAAATGTAGTTTAATATTGTAGCAGAGGAGTCTTTGAGTTATGGTGATAAAAAGTTAGTGAAATGAATAAAACCAGCAAATACTTGCTTGTCAATCTTGAATTCCCTTGAGGATAAAACCTTACCGTCTAATTTGAGACCATTATTTTTGATTCAGCTAGGTTGGTTGGTGTTTAATGGTATATCAGCTCTTGTGGGTTACTTCATGCCAAATTATATTATAAATGTATGAAGGCGTAAATATTTAAATGAATTATTTAAATGCAAGACAAAACTTGGACAAATTTTTCTTTAGCTAGATTAGTGTTTGCAATTATGCTACTAAGTTCAGTATCCATACTTTCTACACAATAGGATCTATTTAGGGCTTTGGTTGATCCTTGGGGTTTCAGCTTGGACAATATGTCTGGCTAATTTGACTACTGTACTGCCTTTGACCTATAAGCTTTTGGTAGCAAACTAGGAATGATATTTTTGTAAATTATGAAACAAGTCTATCATTAGATTTGGTGAAACAGTCTGGTTAAGGACGATTACAAGATAAAACTAGAAACTTACTCAGGTTGAAGTTCATTCACTGCACATTGACCTTTTTGGTTTTCTATGAAGGCACAAACATCTAAACGATATCTAATAACAGAAGAAAAAAAAAAAAAAAAAAAATTAAAAAAGTTCTTATTTTTGATAAAGCACAATCAAAATTGATAAAAAAAAAACAAAAAAAAAACAAAGAAACAAACAAAAAAACAAATCATACAGAAAAGCTATTATCATTTAAGAAAACAGATAAACTGAAGAGATGAGTTGATAGGTTTGATGAGGAACTTCTGGAAAATGAATGGTTCTTTATACTTTCAAGAGGAAGTGTGGCTTCTAAGGAAAACATTTTTTTCAAAAGTCTATAACCCTCACTTCCTTTAATTTTCTGGTTAAAAAGAAAACTTAATAAATTTATACATGGGAAGCATTTTTATAGATTTTGTTCACACACATTTAAGAGTCAAAACGGTTCTATATTAAACAATTCAGTTTAGCATAAGCATGCAGTTTAAATGCAAGTACAGTTTATCAAAGACTTATTTAAAGCTATTCAGTTTAGTCAAACAGTTCTAATTCAAACAATTTAGTTTAGCCTAAGCATGCAGCTAGTTCTATTTAAGCCATAGATAGGGCCCTATCAGGTGCTACCATCCTGGCCAGAGTGGAGCTGGGACTGAAGGCAATGAAGGAGTATTCTGCATTCCCCAAAGCTCCAGCATCACTGGAACCTCACCATCGGATTGCTTAGTGTCATATCCAGGACACGTGTGTGTGGGTGGGGGGGTCTTACACCCTCTGCAGAGGTGCAGTCAGTGTATTCTACAGCCTCAGCCGACAGGGCAATATAGAGTTAATGTCAAAAGTTTTATTTCAGATAATTCAGTTTAGCATAAATACACTTGAGATGCCAAAACTGTTCTATTTTAAACGATTTCGTTTAGCATAAATACGCAGTTTAAATGCAAAAATCAGTAGACTGAAAAAAACTATGGCTTAGTTCTATTTAACCCATAGATAGGACCCTTATCTTCAGTCTAAAGTAGACTTGGGAGTGAAGGCAATAAAGGGGTACTCTGCATTCCCCAAAGATCCAGTATTACTGGAACCTCACCATCAGATTGTTTAGTGTCATATCCAGGACACTTGTTGGAGGGGGGGGTCTTACCACTTTGCAGAGAAGCAGTCAGTGAATTCTACAGCCCAAGCCAACTGGGAGGGATCCACTTCTAAGTAAAAAAATAAAAAATAAACGAATGAATTTAGAAATATATACAGAGGGCAATGTCAGGTAGCTCTTCTAGTTAAAGTCACAAAAGTTTCATGCAAAAAAATTTGGGGGCAGTTTTTCATGTTGAGGAAAAAATCTACAAGAGAAAGTTTTTAGCAAATTCAACTTTCTAGCTATTTTCAAGAATGAAATCCTATAAAAAAGAATTTACTGAAAAGATAGTTTTTCATTGGATTTTAAGTGATTTTAAAAACATGTGAACTGGCTTGTGTTAGGAGGTACTAACTCATCAGTAAGTTCCATTAGAAAAACAAAAAAAGAGTAAATTGAGTAATAAGAAAATCCATAATGTTGACGAAGCAATAAGTATATGTTACTTAGTTTAATAAGGAAAATCTTATGAGGTATAGTTGGCATCATTTAAAATTATCAAATTTGTTACTATCACAAAAAAAAAAAAAAAAAAAAAAAAAAAAAAAAATTTAATAAGTTTCCACGGGTAACTAGTATTAAAAATAAAGCTTACCTTTCATTTTTGCGGTGAACTGCTCCATAAGTACAAGCCTCTACAAGAACATGCACAAATTTTGAGGCATGTTTGAGCATTGCTGGTTGCTGTAAAGCTGAACAGAGATGTTTCACAACAATATTGGCCATGCTAGTTCGTTCTTCACCCATAAGAAGGATCAAATAACAATTCTGAAATAGAATTAAAATACAAGACCAAGTAAAATTAAACGTTTAAAACTGAGCAAAAAAAATTACTTTACAGTTAATATTTTTGATTGAAATCTATTAGTCCTGTTTGAGATTATAGAAGAGATTACATTTGCTCTGCCACAAACCTACGAAGTGAAATAGTGACAACCAATACTGCTCTATATATATATATATATATATATATATATATATAAATAAAATGAAAGGGTTTGGTATTTTACTACATTAGAAAAACATTGACAGTAAGTGATTTTGTGTCTTAGTTTTGCAAAATATTTTTCTTCATTATTACTCGTTTTCTTCTGAAAAACATAGCGAAATGTCCATTTCAATGAAAAAACTAAATTAGAAATTTTATTTTTTATATTTGCAGGATCTGAAAGATTTATAAAAAAAAACAAAAACTAGATGGCATCTTTTGAGTTAAAATTATACGCAAGTATAAATATTTATTCATGGAAATATAAGTTGCTATTATTACTGCATTAGTTGGAGGTGCTTGTGACATGACATTTATCAATAGAGGAAGTAAGGTTGGCAATCAAACCCTAACAAGTCTGTTTGCATTTCAGTGCTAATACTCTTGGGGAAAGGCATGAATCCAACTATTCTCCTCCCAGATAGAGGTAAATAGTAGGGAAGAATGGGCTCTTAATCTCAGTATAACAACAAGTCTAGAAGGAAAACTGAATTCAAACCAGACTTGGAAAGGAATGGGCTTTACTAGGTTATCCTACTGAAGACATGCTACATCAGTTGCACCTCCACTAACAAACTAGGTTATGGGACCAGTGAGCAAAATTACTGTATTATTGGTAAAATTTTCCATGTGCTCAAAAGTTAGCTTTTTAATTGAACCCTAAACTTAGTACCTAGAAAATTGGTAAAGCCTTACCTCCACTAAAAACTTGATAATTGGAGAATCCCCAGGATAACGAAGTACTGCAGTTTGGTAGGCAACAGCAACATAAGATTCAAATAGCTGCCAATAAGATGCAGACTTGTGTTCCTCTTCTATACGATTCCAGGCTACATTCAATGCATTTACAATGAGGTCTTCATTTTCAAGTTCTGCAGCTACCTAGAAAAGGAAAATACAAAAAACCCCAGCACATTGCATATGAAGTGTTAAATATTGAGACTATGCTGTATTTATCAAGAAAAATTTTAATCTTCTACATAGAGAGACACACACAATAGCAGTGACCAAGCTCTTGGCCTGATTATCTGATTGGCAAAAACTGACAATCCTAAGTGCTAATAGATCTCCATATATTCAATCACCGATATTTAGCACTCCTTGTAAATATAGCAAACTGCATTATATTATATATATCAAATTACTATTCGAGGTGTAAAGTTGTCTTTACTTCATGTTCACAAATCTTATTCCAGAGATGAATTTTCCATCCAGGAAACAAGGCACAAGGTTTGATGAGTATGGAGGCACTGCAGTTGCACAATCCTGTATCAAGATCAGCTTCGTGATCTCTTTCAACTTTACAGACTCAAATATCTTTATTAGGCAAGTTACTTAACTATGCACACTTCATTTGACTTTTTAAATTCAAAATTTTAATGCTTGTCTTCAATACATTTTGAAGACACTTTGCATATCAACATTTATATCAGAAAATGATAACTTTAAACAAAGATTTAAAAAAAAAAAAAAAAAAAAAAAAAGTTGATATTAATTCAAAATACTAAATTGATTGGTAAAAAAAAAAAAAAAAAAAAAAAAAGGCAAGGAATTTTTAAAAATTACTCCACAAACTAAACTATCTAAAAGATTAAACAACCGAGATAAAAATAGAATCATTAAGTTTTTATTTGTAGATCAACCATTGTCATTATTTTCACACTGATTCCAATGTAATGATAAGTTAAAATAGAAAAATGTAACATTCATACCTGAGCAATATTATTTTTTAGACAATTAAGCATTGGTAAGGCACTATCTCCAGAGCCCAGGCTCAAAGCATCAACATTTTCTTGCAGGGCACTTTCTGGCGTTGAAAAGGTTATGTGGGCTTTTACATCTAAGCATGATAAGTAATACAATAGCCACCATTGGCTTGAAGAATATTGACATACAATTTTACCCCAGGTTTGCTTCACCATGCGATCATCGGAACAGCCACTATTACAAGAAGAAAAAAATGATTATAAAGAGAAATCGAGAAGTGTCCAGCTAAATATTAGCTGTAGGATGCTAAGGAATCATATTGGGAGATTATATCTAGTTTTACATAAAAATGCTCATAAGGGAAATACTTGACAGTAAGTTACGATTCTGGAGTTAAAAAAAAAAAAAAAAAAAAAAAAAAAAAACCCAAGAGAAAAAACTTTTTATAAAAGCTAAATTTGCTCTATCTTTCAGCAAAATCAGATATACACTTGCATAGTACCCTAGGTTGAATAAAATACATTTCTAAGAGAAAATTGTTCTGCTACCTTCTGAAGTTCTTTCATCTACCATCCATCTGTGTAGATGGGTCCCTATTCATCGAAGTCACCAATTTTCAAAACTCAGGTCAAAACTTGAAGAGCAACAAAATAGACAATTTTCAAGCCAGATGATAACCATGTCATCAAATAGAAAGTTTAAAAAGACTACAATTCTCTCAAATTTATTGGACAATACAGATGTGTACATGCATTTTTGAAAGCCAACATTCACCCCATATCTGTTAGATTTCCTTTGTGATTTATTGTTTTATATTCTTTTCTTACCATTCAGTTAATCTACTGCCTTACTCTAAGACAAAGACAGAATAAAAATAACTTCATAGAAGTATAAATGGTAAATCTTGTTATGCAGATTTAGCTTTTTATTTTCAAAATTATTTTACTAAAAAGAGTAAGATTTTAGAAATGATTTTTTTCTTCCCCATCTTTTTTTTTTTTTTTTTTTTTTAATATTTAGCATAGATGAATACTTCAGCAAGTACTTTTATGCTTAGAATGCAAAAGTTCTCTAGCTTACTGTTACATCATAACAAGGTATCCAGAAAACCAAGTATAGCTTAGATGTGACAAGGCCACAAGTACAGGGATCTTAGAGAGGATCACATTTATTACTTTATAAATTATCTACTTGCTAAATATCAGATCATGAGGAAATGCTGATGTGACACTGAACTCTTCCACTTGTAAGTGGACATATTTAGGTATAATGATGCATGCAAGGGTGACTATATCCATATAGGTATGTGTGTGTGTGGGGGGGGGGCATAGGTTGTGTATGTGTAGTAATACCAAAAGAATAGCCAAACAAGTTAGGGTAGGTCAGACTTTCAAAGATGATATGATAAAAGGATCTCAAGGGGGAGGAAAGGGCTTTTCTTTAAATATCCTTCATAAGTCTTTAGTGATAGTATGGTCAGAAGTCACTAGACAAAAATATTCTAATGTAGCGAAAGGTCTTTTCTGGAAGCAAGAGCCCCATATAGTCAAGAGATGAGCAGTCGCAGCCCAGAGCAGTATTAGTGTGCTGCTGAGTCCGGTTGAGATTGGACAGGCAACATGAAAGACTTCCACACTGATAATAAAAAACATCGAACAAAGGTCAAAATTTTATTTTAAAATCTTGAAATTAAAAATAATTTGCATACACTAACAATTTCCAGTATTCCTATCCCACACCTTCAAGTAATTATTTCTATTCAATAAGTCATTTCTTTGCAGTTATATCGTTTCAACTCACTGATATCCATAGTAAATAATAGTTAAAGCTTTTATTAATATAATTTACAGTTATAAGGTATTAAGTATTCCTATATTGGCATGATGGTTAGAAGAGTGTTTGCCAATGGCCTGAGTTCAATCCCAGGTCAAGTCATACCAAAGACTTAAAAAAATGGTACTTGATGCATCCTTGTTTAACACAGCACTTTAAGGTATGGATCAAGGGTAAAGTGGAGCAATACAGGGTAAGGAGTAGCGCCCTCCCCCTCCATCTTGGTGTAGTAGCTATTGAAAAAGGAGTCTTCAGGTCACCCTTGAATACAGTTGCCAACTTTACTCATTTCTATCTCTTACAAACAACTTTAAAAACAGATCTATGGGACCCATGGTGGGACCCTAACAGGTATCATCAATCCAGAAAATAGTGGACCAGGGAGTAATAAGAGCACTTTGAATCCTCATATCACCAAAGGCATTTTAGTGTCACATCTAGGACACCTTGGGAGGAGGGGTAGGGCTTACCTCCAAAACACATCTAGTGGCAACCACTGAACATCAATGCTAACTTAATTGCTGCGAGTATGGATTTATCCAATTTCCCACCAAGTCAGATTTTACACAAGGTCATTTTAGAGGTGAAGGCATACACTGAGAGATGTACCAAGCCATCACAAAAAAAAAAAAAAAAAAAAAAAAAAAAAAAAAAGTACAGCTGGAAGTGGGAGGGAACCCCTTGGGACTAGGTGATCAACTTAAAACTGCTAATGCCAAGTGAGCCTCGGCATACCCTGTTTGGTTTTATAGCATATCAACCATTGTATGTTATTCAATACCAAATACTGATTATATATATTAAATATATGATTTGTTGACACTTTTGAACAAGCCCGACTGCTTTTTTAGCAGAGTTGCGGATCAAGGGTAAAGTAGAGCCATCCAGGGAAGGAGTAGCGCCCTCCCCTACATCTTGGTGTAGTAGCTATCGAAAAGGGAGCCTTCGACTATGGTCGCCAACTTTACTTACTTACTAAATGATTAAGTATTGCTATGCAAGAGTAACAATTTAATATCAGTTTGCACACATTAAAAAGTATTGCTATGCAAGAGTAACAATATCAGTTTGCACACATTAAATAGAATTGCTATGCAAGAGTAACAATATCAGTTTGCACACATTAAATAGTATTGCTATGCAAGAGTAACAATTTAATATCAGTTTGCACACATTAAAAAGTTATATACAAGACAAATTATCAGTTACTTAAATGAGCAAGAATTCATTTATCCTAACTATGAGTATTGCTATTGTTTCTACACAGTTAAATGGTTTCAATTATTGCTATGCAACATTAATAGTTCTATTCAATATTACTCATTTGTTTAAACACAAATGATTAAAACAGTTCTATTTCAAAATTCAATTTAGCACGAGTACAGCTTAAATGTCAACCAGTTCAATCTGACCCACAGATAAGAACCTATCAAGTGCTACTACTCTGGAGCCAGAGTGGACCAGGCAATGAAGAGGTACACCACATTCCCAAAGCTCCAGCATTTCTGGAGCCTCACCATCAGATTGTTTAATGTCATATCCAGGACACTCATTGGGGAGGGGGAGTCTTACCCATCTGCAGAGGGTCTATTCTACAGCTCCAGATACCTGGCACTCCTGAGCCCAGTCAAGTATTTGTTTTGAGTAACCCCTAGAGAATTAAATCCCCACTTTTGTGACCTTGTATCAAAGTTTAGTAAATATATAGAATATTTCCAGGGATTTTTTCAACAATGACCTCAGAATTATTTGTAAATTTTTAAAATCAAAAGTTATTATTTTCTAAAATTTTTAAAACCAACCTGTCGGGAGAATTAAGCAAGCTGGGTTTAATCAGGTTAATCTGCTCAATTTTAACATCTCGTGCGAAGCCAACAAGCAACTGATGGACCCCCAACTGAGGCAGGTTAGAGAAAGAAATGTCTTTGGCCAGACTCCCAATAATATTCATGGCTGAAACTTTCTTCATTTCACTTAACACAGAAACCTAAAAAGAAAAAAGTTCAAATCCAAAGTTAAATGAAGATTACAATTTAAAGAGAAAAAAAAAAGCAAAATTTATCACCCCCTCCCACAAAAACAGAAATATCAAGTAGCCTAGGAAATAGTTTATCTTTATATTGAAATATAAATTTGTTTACCAATAAGATTAAATTGGATAGAATTTTAGTGAACAAAGTGATAGGAACACTAACTCAAATTTGACTTCTAAAATTAAGTGAATATTTGGTAGGTTTGTTTAATGGTATATCAACCTTCATGGGTTATTAGTGCCAAAGCCATCCATGGAGAAGGACAGTAGCGGTACTATCTAATCCATAGCTGGGAGTATAGAGGAATTCATGCCCTTCAAGGGCATTAGTCCAAAAGTCAATGTAATCATAACTAGATGAACTCATACTGAATTCACAACCTAGAACATTAGTCACTAAACCATGGAGACTTCCATGAATATTTGAAGAAAATTTTGGTTTTATACTATTCAGTGTGCCAGAAGGATGTTTCATGATCCCAAAACTACTGATAAAATGATGTAATATTTGCAGATGACACACTAAAAAAAATATCTGATTGATGTTAAGTTAGTCAGGTTTTGACATCACCTTGAAGCATCTCATGTCTAGCCACACTGATCAGTTGTGATACAATGAAACTTTGTGGATGACAATACAATGTAAATACTATGTTAACAATTATTTTATTCCTGGGTAGTTTCTTAAACATTCATATAAAGTATAGAAAATAGACAATTTCATCAAAACAACTGATGCTCTGAATAATATGATTTAACAATTTTTATTTCTGGACAGTATGGGTTTTTTTAATGCTATAAGAGCATGCATATATATATATATATATAAAAATGGCCATTTGTTTAGGTTTATGGAATATCAACCTTTGTAGATTATTTAATGCCAAATCCATTTTTATACAAATAAACAGTTCTATTTCAAAATTCAGTTTAGTATAAGTACAGTTTAATTGCCAAGAACTATTTTATTTCAAACAATTCAGTTTCGCTAAAGTATGTAGTTTAGTTCTATTTGACCCATAGATGGGACCCTATCAGTTGCTACCACTCTGGCCAGAGTGGACCAGGGAGCAATGGCAATGAATGGGTACTTCATATTCCCAAAAGTCCAGCATTACTGGAACCTCTATCAGATTGTTTAGTGTCATATCCAGGACATTCGTTTGTAGGGGAGGGGTCTTACCCCTCTGCAGAGAAAGCAGCCCCAGCCAACTGGGGGGGGAGAAAAAGCTATTCTCTTCAAACTTTGTTCTTGCCCTCTGGATAATGAAATTTGAAGTTAATTTTCTATGTGACAAATTCATACATTTTCATTAATATTAGGTCTGAATAAAACAAAATTAACATCTATTTTTACTAAAGTGATAAAAACAAATTCAAGGAATATTTTTTTGTAGGTTGGTTGGGTTTTATAGCATATCAACCATTGTAGCTCAATGCCAAATTCTTATGATTTGCAAACATTTTTTGATAACATTTTTAGATGAGTTTGAGCTCATTTTTTGGCAGTTAAAATGTTTGGTTTTATGGCATAGCAACCATTGTTGGTTATTTAATGCCAAATCCAGTTTATACATATTAGATATGATTTGTGAACACAAGTCAATGAAGTTAAATAGTTCCAAGTATTTTGCAATATATAATTCAACTAAACAGTTTACACACAGCTGCATGGATGTCAGAGGCAGAATCATGAAAGTTTACACCAACACACATTAAGACAATCATCACTAGAATTGGCTAATAATCCAGCAGAGACAGTCATGCAAATATCAACAATGCCATCTAGGCATTGTTACAGAAGAGGCATAACTTATCTTGAAAAGAGCTGAGATCTTGTCAAGGAATAACACCAGTTTCTGCCCAGAAATAAAACAAATTGTTAGATATAAAAAGAAAATAAATTTTTAAGTTTTATGGTGGGAGGGGAATAAAGAATAGTCACCTTATAGTCACATTCTGTAGTTTGCTGAAGAATTGCAGTGCATGTAGTTGTTAACGAATACAAACAACTGTTTAATTCAAGTGAGAGTCCCCACTCAAGAAATTTAGAAATGATGGTGCAGTAAATAAAAAGGAGATCAAGACAGTCCATCTGGAAAAGAAAAAAATGCTTTAAGGATTGTTAGCGATTTACTAACTGTATAAGAAAATTACTAAATCAATGATTGTATTAGGCTGTATAATAAAAAAAAAAATCATTGCATTCATTTGTCAATTTTTACTGTAATAGAATGTAGAGACTCAATTTGAAACCAAAAATCTCAATTTCTTTAAAGTGATTAAAAAAAAAAAAAAAAAAATTACCTGCTCAATCCCAGAATTTATTCTCCCTTCAATGTATTGGACAATCTCATTAGCACACCTGGTTATAAGATACCGGACCATCTTTGTAACAGGATTTTCTATTGGATCGGATTCAGGGACTGGAAATTTTGTATAAAAATTTTTAATGTATTTTTAACAATTGCAATGTTCTTCATTACACCATAAATCAATTAAACAGACTTTTAGCAGTTAGAATTTTCTAAATGCAAATCAGGATAAATAGAATTACTTCAGGTATATTAAACGGCTCAAATATTTGCTATTGTGTTGAAAGGGTTCAACTTACTGACATCTTTTGATTTTCAATAATTGGATTTTCAGCCAAACTCAAGAGATTGAGCAACAGAATAGAGGCTGGTTTCAGAGATTTGATTTAAATTATGAAAACTCATGGTTCATTGTTGAAGCAGCTGATCCACTTAACCCAACTCAGACAAGAGGATGCTCATTCAAGATATTGATGTTAGAATATTGTTCAAGGGAGAAGAAAGAGGGCAGAGAAGAGGAAATTGATCAAAATTAATGGTATTAAGTTTTAAAATTTCTCAATATCAAATCAATCCATTGCCTAATAGAAGTGGAATCAATACAAAGATTTTCAATTCACAAGGGGAAAGTTATTAAACTTGACAAAAACCCTTAATTGTAACTATGCCCTCCATACTTATTCTAAATCACAAGAAACCAAGTGGGTGAGGAAGCTGCAATAATATAAAATTCATGTAAAAAAAAAAAAAAAAAAAAAAAAAAAAATACCTGGACCAAATTCTTCTAAAAGCAGCAGTAAAAAATGTATGGCACGGTCAGCTTTGCCTGTGGGGAGGTAGGCATGGGTGTTGATAGATAATAAGACATCAATGACATAAGCTAAAACATCTTCAGCAGTTTGAACATTGTTGGTTGATTTGTCAGTCACAGAATTTGGTGGCAAAATGTTAGCATCACAGCAAAGCAGAAAAGTTCTGGTCAGCTTTACAGCTTCAATAGGATCTAAGCCACTATCACAACCTGAAGATAAAAACTTTCAAATTAAAATATCCAAGTAAAGACAAAAACTTCTGTCAGTATATTAGATTTTTTTTCATTCAATAAGGCTGTTTGGAAAGTAAGTTTCATTTTTATTTCTATGTAAAAAATTTAGTTTTTCCAAGACATTCTTTTTTCGATGACGGTGGGAGAGTAATGTTATAGTAAGTAAGTAAAGTTGGCTCCCTTTTCGAAGGCTCCCTTTTCGATAGCTTACTACACCAAGGTATAGGGGAGGGCGCTACTTCTTTCCCTGGATTGCTCCACTTTACCTTTGATCCATACCTTATAATGCTGAGTGTTAAGCAAGGAGGCATCAAGTACCATTTTTTGAGTCTTTGGTATGACTTGACCTGGGATTGAACCCAGGTCTCCCGGGCCATTGGCGAACACTTACCGCTAAGCCAATGTCTGATTGCCTAATGTTATAGTAAAATACATCAAATCTCTGATTCATCCACTTAACCCTTCACACACCTAACTACTAAAACACAGACATCGACACTGAAGAAGAAAATAACATGCTACCAGATGTTGACCCAACAACGGTCACTGTCAAACCGAGAAAAGCATGGCTTCTGTGCATAGGCTCCGCACATAGTCTATCCAAAATCCCCAGAAAAAAAAAAAAGGTATTTTTTTAACCTATCATTTTTTTCACAATTAGCATTTTCTAGAGCCGGTGTTGAAGTCGGAAACTCATAAATAGGCCGCCAAACAGAGGTTACCCAGCAGTTGAATAATCGACCATCACAAAAGTGTCATCCAATAACATGGTCCAACCAGATCAAAGCAACCGCTCGTTGCTGAATTGACAACCCACAGCCAGCTGGCCAGATATTTCATCCTCTTGTTTATTTTATTTATTCAATAAACAAAACAAACTAAACCCCCTCGCCAGTCTTATTTTTCTTGCAACCACACGCTTGTATATAACAGTAAGAGTCTTCATCGTTTAATGTTGATTTTAACAGCATGTCAACCTCGCTAGATTTATTTTACGCAAAGAAGTTTTGGAATCACATTAACACTTGTTTAAGAGGAGGTTCTTTTGCACACAGTCCAATAAGATTGGAATGATTTGTAACATTTATTTGATCCATAGCTGAGACAACAGGTACTACCAACATAGGTCAAAATAAACCTTAGAGTAATGACAAACTCAATACTCCCTGGAGCTCCAGATCAAGAGCCTTACCATCACAATGCAGTTTAATGTCATACTCAGGACCCTCCCTCACTTACGGAGGGAGTCTTGTCCCACAGTAAAGCTATGCAGCCAATGTATTCTAAGCACCACCAACAGGGAGACTGTTCAGAGTTGGAATTACATAAAATTAAGGAAATTTTATACATTAAAAATTGTTAACTTTCAGTACAGAGAAAATCTATGAGGCTCAGTTTGCTCAAGAAATTTTCACATTTGGCTGCACTATAAAAATAAAGCAAAATATAATGACAAAATGGCGTTTAACAGCAAATCCCTTAAGATTTTTCTCTTGAGTCTGAGAAATTGCCCAGAAGAACCTACAATGCAGGAAGTCAACTTAGGTGGGGGGGGGGTGGAAAAAAGAAAAACCTAGCTCAGATGAATTCAAACTGGAACTAATAAGTTGAAGGTTGTATCTGAATTCCTTTCGTTTGCAGCAATTGGGCTTAGGAAATTTAACTAAAATTTAGAGATGAAGCTCGCATTTATCACTTTATCATTTTCTGACTATTTCTAATGTTCGGAATATGAAGGATTTATCCTATCTCCAATCAAGCCAGATTTGACACAAGGTCATGCATAGTTATCACAAGATGCTTGATCACCTTCGCATTAGCCTTTTTTTTGGGAGTCTTAGGCATCAAGCAATAAACTTAGCCCAGCTAATGTTAGGAGTATGAATTAGGAAGAGAAAAACCAGCATTGGAAATAATTAAAAAAAACTTTGAATATGGATTTCTGATTTCCAACCAAGTCGGATTTGATAAAGTAATTTTAAAGAGCATAATAAAAACCCAACTCAGCATTCCCATTTTGTAGCACCCCAGGTACCAAGAGAGAATGCTCCCTGGGATCAGGTAAAAAAAAGCTAGTTTGGCCCTAGATAGGTTAGTGAGGTATTTAAAAAAAAAAAAAAAAAAAAAAAAAAAAGTATTTTATTGTAATTCCAAATTTATGCCACATACATGCTGTAGTATTTTAGCAAGCAGAAAAGAGAGTACTCAAGAGCAGTTGGTGGAAATAGGTGTTGTAGGGAAGTTTTCCTCAGGAGAGCTGGTGTGTTAAGATTTAAGTTTGCGTTTTCTGTAGATTTTTTTTTTCATAGCTCATCAACTACAACAGCAATCATACATTGCTGAATCAAAGCAAATTCTTCACATTTTATATTCTTAAAATTAACATTTTAAAGAAACAAAATTTATACAAAAGCATGAAATAAAGACAGGAGTTTATCTTATTTTATATTTCAAATATATTGATTTTGTTCTGCATTTTTGTACATTGAGTACTGTAAAGATTCCAGATATAAATATTCTATGCTAAAAATGGTTTTATCTGCAAAGAAAAAAAATGTATACTCACTTCAAGAAAGGAAAAAAATCTGTATAAGTTCAATATTCATAAATTGAGGATTAAAATGTTTATACAGATTTTCCTTTCCTGAAAAGCCTAAATATTTTTTGAGGGACTCAGTGTGTGTAGACAGACATTTTGTTTAATAAAAAAATTAAAGTAGTATTACATAATAAATTTGCTTTGCAGATAGAATACTATTTCTAAATTTGTTTTTAAAACGAATTTATTTTGCTCTGCAGGTATATTTTGTGTTAACTGTTCATTGAAATTATATATATATATATATATATATATATATATATATATATATATATATATATATATATATATATATATATACACACACACACACAAGAGAGAATTGTTAAACTTTGTAGGCCTAATCACCAATACTTTTGCTGAAAACTTAAAACTAAAAGCTTTGCAAATAATATCAAGTAAAATAAAACTGATTTTATTTATTTTACCCATTCAGAGTGTTACTTAATGTATTTTCTTTCATCTGAAACTAAAATTACAGAGGGTCAGGATACTAGAAATATACAAAGTGACTGATAAATCGGGGGGGGGGAGAAATCCATTATTTTGTTTAATTGATCTAGCCTTTGGGTTCTTTGTTAAACAGCCTAACAACCTTTGTAAGTTACTTATGCCCAAGCCATCCATGCAGAACAACAATGATACTATTTAACCTGGGGGTGGGGGGGAGAAAGGGTGGGACTAGTTCATGCCTTTCTCAAAGGTATTAAGAATAAAGAAAAATTGTCCAACTAGAGTTGGAACTAGTTCCATAGTGTTGCAGCCCAGCATCTTAGCCATAATCTGACAATGACTTCCTTTTTATGCAAGAAAAAAAAAAAAAATACCTTCTTTGAGGTAAGTAAACATGGCTTTCTTTAAGCCGTTTACAAAATGGTCCTTCTTCCAGTCACCTGGAGCATCATCACAAATATTTCCTTCAATCCAGGTAACATAATGAAGCCACAGACTTTTGTTACGTCCAATACTTTCTTCACGGCACAGAGTGGAAGTACAATATGCCCAGTCAGATGGAGTGACTTGAGACTTAAAAAAAAAAAAAAAAAAAAAAAAGTTTAAAATGTTATTCAAATTTTGAAATAGAAATGAAAGATTTATCTCAAATGTTATAATTCAAATCTATGCCATTATGTATAAGAATCTCCACAGGTATGTTATCACATTAAGTAAACACTTAAAAAGATTTGCCTTTAGGCAGGAAATGAAAACAGCCTAAAAAAAAACTTACAATATCAAGGAGATTGACCAAAGATTCAGCCAGGAAAGACTGTGTAGCACCACGGATATATGTCTCGACTGTTCTCAGATTAGTCACAACAACTTCCCTATAAGAAACAATGTTGAATTAAATCTAATTGCACTTGCCAAATACATGCATATAATTTGTGGTTAAAACTGGAGTCAGTGTGTTCATTTTTAACCTGTAGTTATAAAAAATTCAGCTATGAGGGTTAATGTTTGATGAAATTTGTTTAAAAAAAAAAAAAAAAAAAAAAAAAAAAAAAAAAATTAATCTTAATTTTATTGCCTAATTCCTTTTCTTTGTAGATATGCATTTCAACTTGAATATTTTGCTTGCATACAAGTTTCTCTTGTTAAAATTTTAGGTATAACAATAGAAAACATTTAGCATGCAAGCTAAAAAGTCATCTTCAGGATGACAGTATTGAATTTTTGAAAAACCGAGTAATACAGGAAATACGATTTAAATTGATACATCGGAAAAGTCTTTTTCTAGAAAGACAACATTGCTTTATGGATTAGAGAAATTTTTAAAGTTTACAATTTCACAAATTCAGATAAAACAGTTTGGTATTGGTTTGGTTAAGAAAAAAGAAAAAAATTACATTACCTGATATTCATTACTGCCGGTTTGTCCCAGATGCTATCACTGGGCAACTTAGAAAGTGCTCGGCAAATGAAAACAACTGGAATAGGACCCCAACTTTGAGCATTAAGTGTAAAAAGAACTTTACTGAAGAACTCTGCTATAAAAATAAAAAAATAAAACAATCAGGTCAGTCCAATTTTTGATTTGGTTTATTTGTTTGATGGCATACCAGCCTCTTATGGGTTATTTAATGCTAAAACTTGATAGAAATGATTATGTTATGCAGTTTCAAGTATTCCTATCTTATACTAATAATCTTGAGATCTATTTGACCTAGAGATGGGACTAACAGCAACAAAGGAGATATTCCACACACGACAGCTTCAGAACTGGGGCCTCACCAAATGCAGTGATGAGTTTCATGTACTTGAAAACAGAGAAGGCACTGATTGAAGTGTTATGACTTTCACTTAGCTGAATCAAGAATGTGCTGCTTCACATCTGTGTAATCAACCATTTGTAATGAGATTCATGCACATGTGCAGGTTAGAGTCGTTATGATAGATTCCCTTGTGAATATCCATCAGTTTACATATAAAGGCGGATCAAATGTGATAATAGAGTTCATGGGCAACAGACGGCAGAGAACATGGTTTCTTTGTTTAGTAGTATATCAACGTTATTTAATGCCCAAGCCATCATTATAAGGCAGTAGTTCTATTTAAACCACAGCAGGAAGGTAAGAGTTCATCCATTACCCAACCATGTTATTCCAAAAGTGAATGAAATCGGGTGACTGGAGTATGATCTCAGTCACCACAATGTTGCAATCCAGTACATTAGCCACTATACCATGGAAGTCTTACTTTGTAAGGGTAGGTTTGACAGCAGTCAGAGACATGTGGAAATTTACTAAGCTTTTTGCTTAGATGTGTCACAAGGCCATATGAAAGGGGCACCCAATGAGACTCAAACTCACTCGTGTAGGATTGCTAAAGTTAGAGACATGTGACTTGCAATAAGAAACAAGTCTCTAGGCATTTCTAATAAAGTTAAATCTTGTTCTAACAGGCTGTTAATTAACATTTTATAAAAGAAAATTTTTTAAATTACATTTTGTAGACGATGTAGAAATGGGATTCCCTGTCCAGAATTTAGGCCTCCCTCGGTATATGTACTTTCAAGTTGTAGCACAAATACTGGTTAAAATACAATATTTCCCTTCGTGGGTGGAAGGTTTCACACAATCTTCAACTTTAAGAACTATGCTGAGATTAAAAGAAAATGATAGAAACCAATAATAAAAATATTGGCAACTAATATGGATTTCCTGGATTTCTTACCAAGTCAGTTTTGACACAAGGTAGAATTTGGGTTGGTTTTATGGCATATCAATCATTAGTTATTTAATCCCAATCCTGTTTTTACATTAAATATTAGTAAACATTTTATAGATATACAGTTAAATGATCCAACAGTTCTTTTTCTAACAATTCAATTTAGCATAAGTCAAGGTTAAATAGTTCTAAGTACAGCTATGTATCACAAACAATTCAAGTAAACTGTCATTTGTTTACACAGTTAAATAATCAAATACTTCAATTTCTAACAATTCAATTTAGTCATTTGTTCTCTTTAACCCATAGATAGGACCTTATCAGGTGCTGCCACTCCAGGCCAAAGTGAACATGGGAGCAATAGAATTGAAGGCGTACTTAACATTACTGGAGCTTCACCATCAGACAAGGGGAATTGCTGCCTGGGATAAAAGGCCCATCACCCCAGGCATGAATGCCAAATGGTTATTAGGTTGAATAGTTGGAATACTAAGAGGAAAAAAAAGTTTCCTTACCTCTCCTGGATTGTGTTTTCAGAGTTTCCCAACAGGAGAAAAAGAATTTGGTTAATCCATCTCCTGTTTTGGGACAGGCACCATAGTCACTTCCTGGTTCACTGTAAGAGAAAGAGTGGTTTGGTTATGGCATATCAACTATTGTTGGTTATTTAATGCCAAATCCTGCTATGTAAATTATGATTTTTAAATATTTTCTAGATATACAGTTAAGTGATCAAACAGTTCTATTTCTAACAATTCAATTTAGCCTAAGCCAACCTAGTTAAATATTTTAAAATATTTCTATGCATCATTAACAATTTAATTAAAACAGTTATTTGTTTAAACATAGAACTTTGATCATTCAGCTAACAATTCAATTTAGTATAAGTTATTTGTTTGCACTCATTTTACATGTTGAACAGTTCTATTTGATCAATAGATAGGACCCTAACAAGTACTACCATTACATGCTGGAGCGGACCTGGGAGTAATGGCAATGAAGGAGTACTCCACATTTCCCAGAGACCCAGGACTGGAGCCTTACCAGCAGAGTGTTTTGTGTTATATCTAGAATGCTAGTTGGGGGCTCTTACCCCTTTGCAGAGATGCAGTCGGTATATTCTACATATACCCAGCCAACTCAGCTCCCAATATGTAAATGATGGGGAGCTGTAACAAAGTCACCCAAAGTAAACAAAAACAACTTGGATTTTAATAAACGAGTTCTCAAAAGGAAAAATTTTTTTACATGACTATATTAATAGCATCTATTTTAAATTAGACATTGTTAACCATTAATTCTGACCAAAATAGTTATCTTCAGCCACTTCATAAATTCCATGATTGGTAGGTTATGTAATAAACCAATTTAAAAAGAAAAGTTTATTGCATTTAGTTATTCATGAATTAAGCAAATGGAAGAATCAACATGCAATTAGATTACTCACCGAACATAAAGTTTAATTTCCTTCAATGCACAAAGAAACTGGCCACTCAGGTACTGCAATGTAAAAAAGAAAAAGTTTTTGGTACTTTTCACAATAAAGTACCAATTCCCTAACCCCCCCTCTAACAAAGTTATTTTAAGTTTTCAAATCAGTGATTAAACTTCTAGGGAAACAACCAGCTAGTTATTCAGGACTTCAATTTTACAGATTGCCTTTATAGGAGCATGCATTTGACAAATAAAGAAATTCCAGTTTTACACACACAGAGTCGGCTGGGGCTGTAAAATATCTTTATGCAGGGGCACAGGCAGTGCAAGACCTCCCAATAAGGCCACTTGTTGGTTGTGGGTGATGTCACATAATGTTTAAGAATGGGAACCTGGTAATTAAGCAGTCCTTGACCCAGCAACCAAGAGGTTAAGTTACTTGCAATATACCATTTTGGCCTTGAATAGGCTTGACTGTCAGTTGGAGAAGCCCAATCTGATTAATCAGCTTATGTCAACCCCTAGCATCTATGTTTCATCTCAACCACATTTTTCAATCTGCACTTTTAGCAAATATCCAAACCTTCATCTCTAATAGGTGCTAGAAAGCAATGGCTGAGGGTCAACTGCACTGACAGAATAAGACTTTGACCACTTAATTTGTACAGCACTAAGAATTGTATACTAAAAGCCTGAAATTGGCAGGGGGCTTGAAATCCCACTCCAACTAATATACTGGTAGGATATCCACATCTTAAGACAAATGGTCTTCCCCCTTGGTAAATTCTCAACACCATATCGAGGGGAGAGGAACATGCGCGCGCACGCACACACACACACACATATATATATAAGTGAATTTTCAAGATTTATTATGATTAGAAACTATTTGCTAAATTGTCACCATTTTTGATCAACTGACTAATAATTGCAGGAGCAAATCCATGAACTGTGCAAAATCAAAGGAGCTTCAACTTTCTTGTTGAGGCAGATTCCAAAATAAAGACAAACTTAAAATGTATGGCCTTTACTCTCAAGAAATTTAACTCTTCAAAGAATAAGAAATAGGAAGTTATTCTTTGGCACACTCAAGGAAATTCAGACAGCCTTGAGAAAGCAAGGGATTGTACCATCAGAAGGAACAGAAAAGATAAAAATGCACACATTTGGACTTTCAATAGAATAGTCATTCCCAGCAAAATAAAGATCAGGTTCTACCTTGTAAAAAGGTAGCACTAGCATCTTTTAAGATGCTTCCAATGTCAAAAAGGTATAGAAGTTATAAAGAGATCTGTAGAGGATGGACGTCTTGTGGAAGGTGTGTCCAAAGAAACCCAGACTACATAGACAATAACTATCCAAATGAAAGTGCTCCAAATGCCAAGACCCTCTGGCTTTTCAAGAATGTGGCATGTACAGAAGTAAAATATTCCATTTTCAGAATAGAGATAAATACTTGAAATATACATGAAACTTATAACATTGTGACACAAAAAGCAAACCCTAATCAACCAGATAAATACTAGGTACTTGTCAAGAACTTATTAACCTGGGACCAAATGGTCAACCCAAGTTTCAAGAGCAATGGAAAAAAAAATTTAAATTCTGCTAACATCTGTCAATCAGCATCCTAAGCTAAACAAAAAAAAAAAATACAATAAACAATCATTACTACACAATATCTGACAAATTAAAATGCAATAAAACCAAAACCATAAACGTCTATCCACCAGCCGATTTATGAAATTAATACTGAAAAGACAAAGGAAGAGAAAAACCCACTAAGACCACTTTACATTTTCCCCAAACCAAAAATAAATCTAATTCTCTAGAAAGAATTAGAAAAGAGCCTAACTCCAGAAAAAGAACGTTATAATAAAAAAAAAAAAAAAAAGGTAATTTTGTAAGCTTTTTGCTTAGATATGGTGGGATTCAATGAAAATATATTGAGAGGAATGCTCCTCTAGTGCTGAGCTAGGCCAATTCTTTTTCTTATACCCTCTATCAAGTTTGAGTTTTTTTTTTTTAAACGGCATACCAACTCCTGTAGGTCATTTCATACTGGGAAGGATTATATTGGTTTTGTCCTGTATTTTAGGATACTTTTTTTTTTTTTTTTTTTTTAAATCTTATTAGGTTTTATCCTATTTGAGGAAAAGGTTTTTTTAAAAAGCTCAAGATCTATTCTAGTTTAGCATTTTTGAAAGTCCTTTAAGTTGTTTTTCTTATAGTATTTTGGGCCAGTTTGTCTAAACCAGTCAGTTTATGAGAAGGTGTTTGACATTGAAGGGTAATTTATGTTAGGTATATTACTTACTTTTTAGGTGTGAGTGGATAATGAGGGTGAGAGCGAACCCGAGAGAAATGGCAATGAAGGGATACTACACATTCCCCAAAGTTCCAGGACTGGAGCTTTGGCATCATACCCAAGATAATTGTTCTAGTTGTTGCATAGATGAAACCCTAACAGATACTATTGCTCTGGTAAAGAGTAGACCAAGGAAGGAGAACTCCACATTCCCCATAACTCCAGGACTGAAGCCTCACCAGATGTTTTAACATATCCAGAACACTTGTTCGGAGGTGGGTCTTACATCTCTGTAGAGATGTAGTCAGTATATTCTAAAGTCCCAGCAGACTGGACAAGCAATATTTGGTTCAAATGTCAGTGATAATTGAAGATCACTTCTTGATACAATGAATGTTCTGAGCTTCTGACAGTAGATTCAACAAGCTGAAGGAAAAGCAGTAATGAAATACATCCAAAGCAAAGATTTTTCATTGACTAAAATATGTCAATGCCTTAATATTTTGCTTGCATGGACAAAAAAAATCTTAGAGGCTGATTTTGTAAAAAAAAAAAAAAAAAAAAAAAAAAAAAAAACAGGAAAAGGAAAAAAGTCAGTTCTCTACTGGAGAGAGAAAAAATAACTTTAAATGCTTACCGACTGCTGTCCTTGGTCAAATAGTGGGCAGGTCATCAGATCAATTTCCAAAGCAGTGTTGACTGCCCATCTGATAACAAAAATATTCTCATGGATGAGACTTCGAGAAAGGATCACTACTAACCAGGATGTGTGCAGTAAAGTTCCTAAATAATTAGAAATTTTTCAAGAAATTTTTAATCAATTAAAATCAGGATATATGCAGAGATCTAAATTAAACATTCCATGCTAGTGGAAAGCAAAATCTTGTAAAAGTAAATACAACTTTAGATATGGAGAGTAAGAAGGTGAATCTTGGGGCTTAGGAAGTGAATTTACCCAGCATATAGCTTTAATTCATTCCACCAAAATCCCTTAATGATCCACCCAACTAATAAAGATTCATCCAGTATTATAAATCAACAGTTGATCCTTTCCAAACCTGCCCCTGGTTTAATGTATATTTACATGCAAATCTAGTAGAAAGATTACCTGTAAGGGGTTACACACTATCTAAATTATTACTTTATAACTAGTTAACTTTAGAAACCAATTCAGTCAGGAAAGTATTCAATACAAATTGACTCAAACAGGATTACAAAAAATTTCAGAGCAAAGCTGTAAATGATGAACATAGTACTAATGAATTTACATTTGAAATGCATTAGGTTTGATTTCTTTGTTTAATAGCAGATCAACTGTCAGTTTATTTCATGTCAAATCCATCCTTCTAGAAGAAGGTGGGTGGTACTATTTAACCCATAACTGAGGGTATAAGAGGGTTCATACCTTCCAAGGGTATTTGCCCAAAAGTGAATGTAATAGTACAACCAGAGTTTGAACTTACAATCCTGCAGTCCAGTGATTTAACCATTACACCATGAGGACACCTGCTTGAAATGCATAAAAAAAAAAAAAAAAAAAAATCAGGAATAAAGGGTTTTTCAGTGGTCAGGTATGAATAGATGTATTAGTGACAAAATAGGATATCTTGTTTTTCAATACTGAACACAGTGAAATAATATTTATAGTTTTTACTTCTAACCCAAGTAATTTTTTCTTCAAATTTAACAAAAAAAAAAAAAAAATCACTAACCTCCTCCTTTTGTTGTAGCTTCTAAGAGATTTTTAAACCGTTTTAACAAAGGTTTTATAATGTGGACCTGAAAAATAAAAGATACTTTAAACAATTCTGCAACATTATGAAAACAATAGTAAGATTTCATTAAAAAACATCAAGTCATGCTGATTCCCTTGACCACCATCTGTCCTTATCAACCATGGATCTTGGTACATCCTCTGTCCATACAGAGCTGATGAATGTAAGTTTCTGTGGGTCAGCCTACATTGGTGCACCCATATGTCGGAGAATATCACTTATTAGTTTACACTTAGTGTTCAGCATGTTTTGATCATTTTACTTGGATGGCTTGTGAGATGGGAAAATGGCCATTCAACAGTTTTATCAGGTGCTGCTTTCAGGATTTGTTGAAAACAGTATGCCGCAACATTGTGTTGTTTGCATCGAGCTTTCCATTAGAGTCTAAGTGGCACAACCATAGAAATATAAGCAAACTTAGCTTGGTTGTGTATTTATTACAGAATCTGGTAGGTTATTTAATGCCAAATCCTGTAGGTGTGCATCTTTGATTTGGGTTTTATGGCATATCAACCTTTGTAGGTTATCTAATGTCAAATCCATTTTTATGTAAATAATCTGTTCTATTTAAAACAATTCAGTTTAGCATAAGTACAGTTTAATTTTCAAAAACATTTCTATTTCAAACTATTCAAGCAGTTATATGTAACATTTCAGTTAAGTGTAAATACAGTTTACATGTTGAAAAACTGTTCTATTTCAAATAATTCAGTTAAGCATAAGCACGCAGTTTAAATGTAAGTACGGTTTAATTGTCAAAAACATTTCTATTTCAAGCTATTCAGTTTACTCAAACAATTTAGTTTAGCATAAGTATGCTGTACAATTTAACCCATAGACAGGGCCCTATCAGGTGCTACTACTCCAGGCTAAAGTGGACCTGGGAGCAATGGCAATGAAGAGGTACTCTGCATTCCCCAAAGCTCCAGCACTGCTGGAACCTCGCCATCAGATTGTTTAGTGTCATATCAGGACACTCGTTGGGGGGGGGGGTCTTATCCCTCTGCAGAGGTGCAGTCAGTATATTCTACAGCCCGAGCTGACTGGGCAAGCGTTTGATTTGAGAATAGTTTTTAGATAACATTTTTAAATGAGCCAGTGATCATTTGTTCAGTTAAATGGATCAACTATTACGTATGGTTTGGCCACACTTAAATGGTTTCAATTATTACTACTCCACAAATAGTTCTAGTTAGCATTCATTCGTTAGCATGCAGTTAAATAGTTTCAGATGAGCCAATGGTTATTTATTCAGTTAAATGGTTTCAAGCATTCCTGTCTAATACCAATAATTTAATTTAATATTAATATCATTTGTTTGTACACAAGATACAGTTTAGTGTCTTAAATAGGACACTTGTTGGAATGGGGCGGGGTCTTAAGACTCTGCAGAGATGCAATCAGTTTATTCTACAGCACCAGCTGTTTGGGCTATAAGCATGCTATATAATAGTTCTACAAGTAGAGTTTGCCAATCGTCCAGGAGACCAGGGTTCAATCCTAGGTCGAGTCATACCAAAGACAAAAAAGGTACTTGATGCCACCTTGCTTAACACTGAGCATTATAAGGTACAGATCAAGGGTAAAGTGGAGTAATCCAGGGAATAGAGTAGTGCTCTCCCCTACACCTTGATGTAGTAGCTATTGAAAAGGGAGCCTTTGGTCATCCTTGACTAAGGTTGCCAACTTTACTTTTACCTACACTGTACAGTTGTAGGTTCATTTTTTTTTTTTATTCTTCCCTCTTCCACTGCTACCAATCATTAAAACAATCACCGCTACCCTCACCTTTCAGGGATTTTTGAATTTGATTTTTAAAAAGTTCATAGATATAATTATTAATTTTATAACAGCATTAGAGTGCCAGTGAAGGTTAGAAAATTTTTAAAAAATTGGATAAAAAATTCATCAAGTAATGCAATTTTCATTCATTTTCTAAAAGGTAGAGGAGGAATAGTAAAATACTCCAAAAATAAATGGGACCACAAGTGTATCATTGTACTAAACCTTCACTTTCAAAGCCATTTCATAGTCTCCCCTTTTAAATCATGGTCTTTGTACAGAATAGCACACCCATGAAAATTTACATGAATTTAGTTTTATGGGTGAACTATTCTACACAAACTTGGATAATTTGTCGAAAATGGGGAAGTAAAATTAAGATGGGAGGGGACTACGGAGAAAAATTCATTTTTCTGATAATACACTGGTCAGCTAAACAAAATCTACGCAATATCCAATTCTATCCCTCAAATGTGACCTTAACACACACTTTAGTATTCTCACAAGAAAACAGTATTAGACTTAATCTGTAATTAAAGTCAGCCTAATTTTATACTCTTCTCTCAAACACTGACTTAACTGTTACATATAACAATAGTGTGCTTAATACTTTTAAGATTACAAATAGATTTAAATATTTCCTAAGCTGAACATTTTCTTTTTAAACTAAGAAAATTAGTATTTATCATTTTTTAACTGGAAAGATATCGGGTATTTGTAGGCCACTCAAGTGGTTAGTTATAAGTTAAGCACAGATACTACACAATGGTCATAGACACAAGTGCCAAGGAAAGTCAGACTTTTAGATTTTTTTTTTTTAAGAACACTTCATAGCAGTCTAGTTAACAATGACAGCTTTTTATTAGTAAAAAAAAAAAAAAAAAAAAGGTCTAATTATCAATTGAAATAACAATGAATATTAATCATTTCAAATTAAATATCAATTCAGGATAAATCAGTTGTTCAATTGCCATGTCCAGGAGTATTTAAGATAATTTCTGCTATGATGTCAGTTTTGTGTTATTTTACCAATTTTCAGACTTAATGTTCCTGAATTGTATTTTAAGTGCATTATCAATAAAACTAAACTGAAATGTTTAAAATATTTATATATAAAAACCAGGTAAGAAATCGAGACGGGGGGGGGGGGAGAACCAATTTTAGTAACAACCTTTCTCTAATACAGGTTGAAATCAGACGTATTGCCGAGTCAACATTCAGAATTTAGACCTTTCCTAAAATTTAAGAAAAAACAAAAAAAAAACAAACTGTGCGCCTTGAAAAAAACAAACAAACAGGAAAGCAAGCCGTATAATGTGAATGTTTTTACATCCTGGAATATAATACCATATAACAACCTAAATCGTTAAAATTCCGTTTAGTCAGCTTATGCCGTTTTGAGAAATTTGTCTCAAGAAAGATACAAATGAATTTCTGTATTATTCATAGAAGTAACTTATTAAAATCTAACAAGTATCCCCTCCCAACACACTGAATTTTCTCAATTAGTCTTGTCACTTCGGTAGAGAAACAAAAAAGCGTTAGTTACCAAGTTCTCCTTTACAAATTACTATAACAGCTGGATTAAAGATTTTATACTAAGTACAGTTAAAAAGGTTTTTCGAATTTCAATGATCCTAAAACTCTCATTTTGAAAATAGAAAACATGCTATTGGTATTAACTTGATATATAGCCTTGGAATAAGAGAGCAAGTTTATTCTTAAAGAAAAAAAAAAAAAAAAAAAAAAGTTGAATATTTCTTTTTGCGATGTGGGCGGGGAGATATTGTTTACAGTGAAAAACTTTCCAGTGTTCAGTTCTAAAAACAGTTTCAGACACCTTAATATTTTAATGGCCTTTTTTTTTTTTTAAACTGAAAAGCAAAACAAGCATTACTGTAAGAGAATTTATTATGACTCACCTGTTTTTCTTCATACGTTTCGACCAAAAGAACGAAGTCTTCCCATAGTTTCGCCAGTTTCTGGCCACTCGTTTTATGCCACCAGAAGACTGGAACTTCTGTGGAACCTTCAGAATAAGGACATTGCAATTCTTCCCCAGTTTCGTGACAAATATCCACAATTCGCTTTAATATATACATTGCCTGTTTTCTCGCCAGAGGGTTGACCTGTTTCAGTCCTTGTTGAAGCAAATTCCAGAAGAGGGGATCATAGCGAAGATCCAGTTTAAGACGACTCTTTACTTCCTGATTAGGTTCTGGGAACAAAATGTCCGCCAATCCACAAAGGATAATCAAAGGTTTGCAATTGAAAACTTCGTGTTGAAAAGTTTCGCTTTCTTGGTAGATATCGACAACAGTATTCCATAAGGAGTTTAGATGGACTTCAAAGGCGCCCTCATTGTCTGAACAAGATACGAGCAAGTCGTCGAGAAGTGTACAAGTAACCTGTCCGGTTAAATTTTCGTCAAAGAACGTCAACGATGCCAAAAAGGCAGGGAAAAGATTATCCACCATTTCCTTCACCACAGGAACTTTAAATTCAACAGCAGCCGCTTTTCTCAAAATTCGCTTCGTCATTTCAATAATGACCCGTATATCAAGAAATTCTGACGAATTCTGGACCTTCTCGTAGGCGACCGGCTTCTCACTGACAAAATGCCACAGCGAAGATTTCATCAAATTAACAATGTCGGTTTGGACAGAGAAAGGACAAAAATTTAAGCAAAGTGCAAATACTTCACTAAGGGACAGCAGTTTGGAGTCAGAAGGTCCGAATCCAGGTACAAGATAGTGTTGAACAGTTAAAACTTTGGAATAAAATTCTTTAACTAACTTACCAACGGTTACTTCAATCAGTTTTACATTAAGAAAAAAGCTGATATTTTCGTCTCTACAAATATCAAGAACTTGGGTCAGAACTGGGGTAGTGTCAGCCAAAGTGTCCGTATTCTGGGAGGATTTAATTTGTTCAATGAGCATATCAATTAGCTGAACAAGTACATCACTGACCGTAACAGGTGACTCTATTAATTTCAAATTTTCGGTACCGCCGGACTGTGCTTTCATAATATTCAACGTCGCTTGAAAAAGATTCATGTTTGAACTGACAACATTCCAGTTCTGCGTTGGATATGGAGAGCCCATTTTTTAGTAAAAATAAATACCCGTATATATGTAACAATTTACATGGGATGGAGGAGAGAAAAAAAAGACAACAATGTTAAAATGAGTACATTACTTTAAAGACTTCACGTATTTCAAGAACTCTGGAACAAAAATAATTTCAGCGGTTTGGTTGACATTAAAACGAAGATATATCATGAAAAATATTTTACTAAATGATAGTCTCAAGTTATAGCTGTAACTGTTAAAAGTTATAGACACGTGTTTGCTACAAAAAGCACGTCTTATTACTCCCAAAGCAAAAAAAAAAAAAAAGAACACATCGGCTATTTATCGGTGTTTAAACAACTTTGTCCCTCCTGTTCATGAGTTCTAACTAACAGGGGAGGTAACTTATTTTTATTTACACTTTTTTGAGAAAAAACACAACACATTTTGAAAGGACGATAATTGCTAATTAGTTTGATATTGTCTGTGCTATTTGTTTTCTTTTCATGCCGTTATCAATTAATTTTTTTTTGTTTTTATTAGTTTAAAAATGCGTAAAGGTAAGTTTCCCTTCAAAGTAGATAAATAAACCTCCTCTCTTACAGCCATGTGAGAGGCTTAAACTACAAAATTTACCATCTTGTGGGGTAAATGATAAATTAACGAAATCAGCTCCAAAGGGTCCCACCTCTTCGTCTAAAAGGGGTGTAAGTAAGTAAAGTTGGCGACCTTAGTCGAGGGTGAACCGAAGGCTCCCTTTTCAATGGCTACTACACTGAGGTGTAGGGTAGAGCACGATTCCATTTCCTGGATTGCTCCACTTTACCCTTGATCCTTACTTTATAATGCTGAGTGTTAAGCAAGGTGGCATCAAGTACAATTTTTTGAGTCTTTGGTATGACTCGAGCTGGGATTGAACCCCAGTCTCCCGGACCATTATCTGGGCTTATTATCCGGCGCCTAATGAGTCCCGAAAGGGAAATGCTGACGAAACATGAGCGATTTTTGCTCCTGAGTATGCATGCTTCCTGCGGGGCACTCTGCGTTAATTTGACTTTATTTCACTTTTTAACACCGTGGAGATTTTGCTTAAAGACCGTCTCATTGTCTAAAAGAAGTAAGAATTGTTTTTATTGTCCGGCGCCTTAGCCCCCTTATCAAAAGGGGAATGCCGACGGGGCTGAACTATTTTGGGCTTCAGGCGTCAAATTTGCTTTCTGAAGGGCACTCCATATTAAACCTACTTTGTGTCACATTCCATCACCGGGTGTATGGATGAACACGATTCAAACAACACTGGTCGCTCGTCTCCAAGTTTTCGTAAGAATTTGAAACTAACTTTGTCCTTCGACTTAAGAGAAGAAATGATATATACAAAAACATTTCGTATAATAAATAAGTATCGTATGCAAAGACCCCAACGAATTTTTTTCATGATCCAAACAAAAACAAAAATTTTCCCCCAAATCGGCTAATTATCAGATTTTAATGAAATTTTCAGTATTCAAGGCAATAAAATATGAGGTTTCCTTTAAAAGACATTTTTCCTCAAAATTCTGAAGACATTTTTTTCAATTTTGTCGTCATGAGTCACCCGTCATGAATTATTTTGTTAATTCAACTCTCTTGATGAAGGTACAGGTAAATGATTTTTATATGTTTTTAAGAGAATTAAAGTTTGTTTACATCTTTAATAATGGGTTGTCTATTTTGTTCGTACGGATGCCTTATTTTTGAAGTTCAAAAACGGTAAAATGAGGTACAATATTGCTCTTCAAGGCATTTTTTTTTACTTTATTCCTTTTCGTTGCTTAATATTCTAAGAATGTCATTAATGAAAGATGGACAAATTCAGGATAAACGATTTTTAAAAATCTTTTTGGTTGGTTTCTGTGTTATTTAGTTTTTTTTTTTAATTAATATCCGTAGGTTAAACTTTTCAGCTCACTTCAAATGTGTGGAATTTTGTTTATTCATGTAAAAAATACGAAATAATAAATTAAACTAATTATATTAGCATATTTTTAAAATTTAAATTATACTTTTATTGGATTTGTTTTTGTTAGTTTCTTTTTTTATTTTGCATGTGTATTTTTTCACGGGGCAATATTTTTTTCTATGGAAGCCTGCAAGAGATCCAATATTAAAAAAACGTCACATGGGACATAAACTTTTTATGAGAATTTAACATAAAAAACTGTTTTTGATCATCCATTCTTTACCAGAAGGGCGCGTCACTTGTCATAACATTGTCAATAAAAAGTGCGTGTTTTTTTTACATGCCTAATATTCATATATATATATATATATATATATATATATATATATATGTATATATATATATGTGTGTGTGTGTGTGTGTGTGTGTGTGTGAAAACAATTAATAACTGTAGCCAGTGCTTAGGTGTATACATTTTATTCCCTTGTTGCGGAGCCAATAAGCACGTCGACTCCGCAAATGTTTTAAGTTTAATGCGTGCGAGTAATGACAGCCAAAGACAATGAAGGGAACAAAGGCAAGGTAACAGATATAACAAAAGTGACAATTTATTGTCGTGTTTACAAGCGCGTGTAAAGTTCGTGGCGGTTGTATTTGGTCTTCAGCTAGATGGGTGATGTCGATAGCTGGTATGGTCGAGTCGTAGATGTGCGCAGCTGGATGTTCGATGCGGGTAGCTGACGTAGGTCGAGTCGTGGAGATACAGCTAGATGTTTGATGCGGGTAGCTATCGGTTGAGTCGTTGAATGTAGCTGCACGATCGTCGCGGGTAGCTGAGGTTGGTCAAGTCGTTTGAATGCAGCTGGACGATCGTTGCAGGCTGCTGAAGTCGGTTGAGTCGTTGAACGCAGCTGGACGATTATTGCGGGAAGCTGAGGTCGGTCGTGGTTGGGAAATCGATGTCCTGGTTTTGACAGTACATTGGGTTAACCGGGCGGGGGGGGGGGATCGATCTGGTTACTAGCCCGTACAGCGAGTCGTACATAGGCTAGTTGTTGCAATGTTAGGGCAGTCCGTAACAGCGAGTCGTATGTGGACTAGATGTTGCATTGCTGGAGCGTCGTGGTCGAAGTCGGTGTTGGCAGCTTGGTCGTGCGAGTTGGTAACTAAGACTGAGCCGTGTCTTAGTACTACGGACCAAGTGAACGGACGGGGAAACCGTGGCTAAGGTTTGCCAGGCCTTAGCACATACGAAGTCGAGCGAGCGAATCGGTGAAGCTAGGGCTTTGTCGTGCTCCTAGCTGTGCAGGCGTATCGTTGACGGTAGCTATGGCTTTGCCGTGCCAAAGCTGTGCGAGTGTATCGTTGACGATAGCTATGGCTTTGCCGCGCCAAAGCTGTGCGAACGAGTCGGGGCGGTAGCTATGGTTGTATCGCGCCAAAGCTGTGCAGACGATTCGGAGGCGGTAGCTATGGCTTTACAACGCCAAAGGTGTGCGGACGGTCGGGACGGTAGCTATGGCTGTGCCGCGCCAAAGCTGTGCGGACGATTCGGAGACGGTAGCTATGGCTTTGCCGCGCCAAAACTGTGCAGACGTATCGGGACGGTAGTTAAGGCTTTGCAGTGTCAAAGCTCTGCACTGTCGAGCGAACAGGCCAGGAGGCCGCGGCTAAGATTGGCGTTATCATAGCGCTGCGCAGATAGCGAAGTGGTAGCTAAAGGCTAACCCGTGCCTTTAGCGCTGTGTAGCCAAACGGACGAGCGGAACCGATCGAAATGGTTAAGACCGGATGGTCTTAGAGTCCACTTCGTGTTTGCCTCTGGGCCGTCAACTTCGACTGGTCGGTAAGGACCATTAGATATATCCCAACCTGCAGAATGAGGCCTCCAATGGTTCTTAAAAAGACCTTTTGTGGATATCAATGAGATGGAAAAGCGAATGCAACCGCAAGTGGGATTCGGCCTTTTTCCCTAGGCATATGTCGCATATGCTGGGAGGTAAAAGTGAATTTAACCTTTTTGAAGTTGAACTATAACATTCTAAGTGTATACGACTTAACTACAGCCATCATAGTAGGTGTGTTCATTTTCTCTGCCTGTTGGGAAGTAACACAGAATTCAACTTTTCGATGTTGAACTATAACATCCAACGTGTTTATTTCGTACCAAGGTACAAAGCAAGAGCTTGTAGCAGAAAGAAACTTAAATTTTTGTTTAGCGCGTAATTTGATTTTCACCCAATCAGGATGACTTGTCCTATTCAGCCCGAACTATATTTCCTAGCAGCACCAAAAATTGAAGAAAGCCTGCGAATCTCTCTTTCGCTCAGAAATCCCCAACGGGAACGGACGTCTATTCGTCTGCTCCTGAATAGAGTAGCAGCATCATACACTATGAGGAGAGCCATCTAGTTTATGGGTCCCTTGGTCTAGAAGAATAGACCAAAGGATTCTAATTAAAAACAAATTAGATGATACACTCTAACAACTTCCTACCTTCTTTCCTTACTACGAGACCTCGCAGCATACCAGCGTAAAACCCTTTACTTCATGCTGCCATTAAAACCTTCCTTTAAAACCTAATAGTCTACCGGACATTGGCCTAGGGGTTAGAGTGTTCGCCAATAGCCCGGGAGACCTGGGTTCAATCCCAGGTCGAGTCATACCAAAGACTCAAAAAATGGTACTTGATGCTTCCTTGCTTAGCACTCAGCATTATAAGGTACGGATCAAGGGTAAAGTAGAGGAATCCAGGAAAGGAGTAGCGCCCTCCCCTACACATTGGTGTAGTAGCTATCGAAAAGGGAGCCTTCGGGTTACCCTCGACTATGGTCGCCAACTTTACTTACTTACTTAAAACCTAATGACGTCTTCGTTCTTCTCCACCACCTTTATTTTCCATCAAAATTTAGCGAGGGGATAACTACCAACAAAATACCAACGCAACCAACGTAATACCAACATAACCAACTTAAACCTTAAACCAAAAACCCAATAATAATAATAATAATAATAATAATGTTATCCCCATCGCTATAAGCTGTATGCCAGAGATTAAAAAAGCATTCAACCCAAAGAAAGGATGCGAATCAGACGTATAATAAAAACAAGGATCATGCAATGTACAACCTGAAATTCTATCAATTTCCAATAACAATAACATTTATTTTTCAATTGATCGAAGTACAAGAGTGAACTTATCGTGAGAAAGAACCATAATATATCAGCGAAGTACGCAACTTGAGTGATGGCTATGCGGGTTGTTCAGTTCGTAAGGCTGAAGAGAAGGTTTAGCCACAGCGAGCGAGCGAGAGAGAGGGGGGGGGAGAAGAGAGCATTCACATTGTTGGAGTTGTCAGTTGCTGAAGTTGAATCGGTCATTTTCAAATATTAGCTGCTGGTGAAGGTAAATTTTACTGGTATTCTTGAGTTCTGGAAATCACGTAGTTGCTCCAATTTGGTTTTATAGTGAAGAAAATGTCCCCGATGTTTGTGTCGAAAATAGTCGTAGAGTGTGGCTCCTCGGCTTTTGAATGCCGAAACTCGCCTGGCGATTTAATCGCTTGCTGCCCGTATGTATTTATGCAATTAATGGGTCGAGGAATGAATCCGCTACGATGACGCCAAAGACCGGCTCCGGCAGAGCGGCACCATGAAATAGGCGCACGTGAAGTTGATTTGTCGGAAAATGAATTGGTACATTCTATAGGTTTTACCATTAAGTGTTGTTGGGTGCGTTCCAAACTGGATTATACAGATTATTTTATTGGTCTAACAAAAAAAAAAAAAAAAAAAAAAAAAAAAAAAGAAGAAGAAAAAAAACGAGATAGAAAGTGTCGAAAATATTGTAGCGCCGTCGTAATTACATTCTTATAACCACATATCAGATTTACTTTTAAAAAATTCTATTATTTATTCTATATTTATTCTTTATTGAAGTATTTTAAAGTCACGCGTTTAAAAACGTTCATATTTTCAAATTGATGAATTACTTGTTTGCTTATTATTGAGAAACCAATAATTGTATGACGTATGCTGGTTCGAATTTTCAAGATAGATAGATAGATAGATAGATAGAGAGAGAGAGAGAGAGAGAGAGAGATTTGTTGTAATTTACGATATCAGAAATTGGACGTTTTTTTATAAAACGCGTTTCTTCCTCTATTTCTTTTTTTTTTAGGCAAATAGAGGGGAAAGATTTTTTATATTACAATATATATATATATATATATATATATATATATACGATATAAAATTTAAAAAAAAAAAAAACGGTATCATGCTTGCTTCCAGGACTAATAAGATTCCAGAAGAAGTATGGTAAGTTAAGTAAGTTTTCTTTTTATTTCCACCCTATGTAAGTTTTTCACACCAGTTTTAACTTGTCATTTTGAGAGTGTTATGTACCTCGAGGAACTCCCAAAGAGAAAATAATGAGATATTAAAGAATAACAGGGATGCCAAATACTTAATCCAGATTTATTAACTCGGAGACCAAACAAGAGCATCAACATACACAATAATCGTACTCATAGTATTAGTCAATGTGAAGTTATTTCTCTACCTTTTTGGTTGGTAGGTATTTCTGCTCGGATCGAGCGATGCCTCTATAGGATACACATTTTTCCAGTCTTAAAATAAACAATAAAAACATACTTAAGAACATTCTCGAAATTTAGGATCAAAACTGCATTAGCATTTAAGTTACATTTTTACATTTTTCAACCAATCTGCTAAAAACATAGAATAGAACATTCTAGAAAAATAGGATCGGAAGTCAACTAACAGAAAATATTTAGGCTCGAAAATAAAATAGTAAAATACAAATCTGATTGGTCAATAAATGTCTACGCGCCAAAATTTTAGGACGATTCTTTGATCCACCGGTAGGATATAAATAACACAGAGTTAGGGAGCCATTAACGAAGATTAAGAAAAACCACAAGCCACTAAGCCAGTAAATCAGTAGCCGATACTGTGTCAGGCAAATTCCTTTCCTTCATCAACTAAAGTTCATGACCTAGCTTCAGATGGCCGTGAATCACATTCAAAAGAAAAACCCGACAAACTTTCTTTCATCAACGCGACACGCTGTCACCACAATCATAAAACCCGCTATGAACTTAATGTAAGTAAGAACGACTTATTTACGGACTCCGTTAACATACACACATCTTTAAACAAATTTATTTTCTTCTTGCCAAACTTTATTTTCCAAAAGGCCATTTACACATCATGTATTTTATTTGTTTTCATATTCTGTTATATGCATATTAAATTGTTTGTTGTTTAATGTTCGTTGTCTTCTATTCCATTTCTTTCATGCGATTGTAAAGTTTTGTGTTGTATTTGTGGTAAAGTACGAATGCACATCTACTGTTATAACCAAATAACATACAACCCCCACACCTCCGACCTCTGGCAGAGTCAAACTGTTTCTTTGACAGTACACTGGAATAGAACTAAAGGCGAACGGGACTGCTGGTTCTTTAATCTCATAGGCAGGGGATTTTTATGATCCTATTTTGTTTCTACAGTAGTTTTTCACTGAAGTCTGAGTGACAGCTAGTTACTCATGTCTCCAGGACTGTCTTTGTATTCTTGCTGATTTTAACAGTGCTGTTGTTTGGATGGTCTTGATTCTTCCTCTTATTTTCAGTTACCTCCGTCTCTTTTCTAGGTTTTTAGGGACCTTTCCGAGACAGTAACAACAAATGGTATCATTGTCATCTAATGTTCCACAGTTTTTCATTATAGAGAAAAGTCCTATCGTGTAGATGAATAGTCTTTTGGTATAAGTTTAGACTCCTTAACTAAAATGTAAGTTATGTGAAGACTTACGTGAAGGCATGGTATCGTCCACCATACGACCTGAGGTTTGTTATAGCGAAAGCCTTCTTTGTTGGGGAAATACACACATTCATGCATGCTTCTAGTTGTTGAGGGAGGACCACAGAGAGAGGTTTGACTTTTGCAGGGACTTCTTTGGTCACGCCACTTAGTGGCTATTAGAAGTACTATTTGGCAGGAAAGAGATATAATCCCTACGCTGACGATGCCCATTGAAGGTACAAAATTGGATTGGTTGAAACTCGTATCAGTGACAAAAATCTGCATTGAATTCTGAAAAGAAAAACGAAAGAAAGAAAAACGAAAGAAAGAAAAAAAAGAAAGAAAAAAGAAAGAAAGAAAAAAGGCTTTAGTTAACCTTCTTAAAGAAAAACTGAATTGTCTTGGTTTCCCCATCTTTGCTAAGGATTGTATTCTGCATCGAGAGGCACTATGAGGTAAAAGGTTGAAAAAGAAAAATGTTATTGTTATACCGGAACTATACACTCAGTGACTCTTTTTAGTATGACACCGGTAAAGATATAAATGGACGGTGTCTGACTACTTCAGCGGAAAAAGCGTTAATCGCTCTCTGATAGACTTGCCAACTCTTCGGCTTGTACCTGTGGAGTACCTTTACTGAACCAACGATTCAACAGTTATGAATATGTTGCGGAGCCGATAAATATGTCGACCCCGCAAATGAATTATGTGAATGAGAAACAGCCAAAGCAATAGGAAGGAACAAAGGCAAGGTAACGATAATAACAAGTGACAATTTATTTTGTCATATTTACAAGCGTGAATGTAAATGTCCGTGATGGTTGTATGTAGTCTTCAGCTAGGATGGGTTATGTTGTTAGCTGGTAAGCTGAGGTCGGTCGAGTCGTTGAGTTCAGCTAGATGTTGGATGCTGGTAAGCTGAGGTCGGTCGAGTCGTAGAGTTCAGCTAGACGTTGGATGCTGGTAAGCTGAGGTCGGTCGAGTCGTAGAGTTCAGCTAGACGTTGGATGCTGGTAAGCTGAGGTCGGTCGAGTCGTTGAGTTCAGCTAGACGTTGGATGCTGGTAAGCTGAGGTCGGTCGAGTCGTTGAGTTCAGCTAGATGTTGGATGCTGGTAAGCTGAGGTCGGTCGAGTCGTTGAGTTCAGCTAGACGTTGGATGCTGGTAAGCTGAGGTCGGTCGAGTCGTTGAGTTCAGCTAGACGTTGGATGCTGGTAAGCTGAGGTCGGTCGAGTCGTTGAGTTCAGCTAGACGTTGGATGCTGGTAAGCTGAGGTCGGTCGAGTCCGTAGATCGATATCCCCGGTTATGACGGTATGTTGGGTTAACCGGGGGTGTGTTGATCTGGTTTCTGGCTCGTATTGGCCCAGCGGTTAGAGTGTTCGCCAATGGCCCGGGAGACCTGGGTTCAATCCCAGGTCGAGTCATACCAAAGACTTTAAAAATGGTACTTGATACCACCTTGCTTAACACTCAGCATTATAAGGTACGGTTCAAGGGTAAAGTGGAGCAATCCTGGGAATGGAGTAGCGCCCTCCCCTACACCTTGGTGTAGTAGCTATCGAAAAGGGAGCCTTCGGGTCACCCTCGACTATGGTCGCTAACTTTACTTACTTACAGCGGGTCGTACGTGAGTCAGGTGTTGCAGTGGTAGAACAGTCCGTAACAGCGAGTCGTTACGTGGACTGCGTGGTACCTTGCAAGAGCGTCGAGTTCGGTAGGTCGACATCCTCGGTTATGACGATATGTTGGGTTAACCGGGGGTGTGTCGATCGGGTTTCTGGCTCGTACAGCGGGTCGTACGTGAGCCAGTTGTTGCAGTGGTAGAACAGTCCGTAACAGCGAGTCGTTACGTGGACTGCGTTGTACCTTGCAAGAGTGTCGAGGTCGAGGAATAGCTAGGGCCTTGCTGGGCCCCCTAGCCGTGCGGACGTATCGGACGGGAACGAAAGCTTTGCCGTGTCAAAGCCATGCGAACGAGCAGACGAGAGCGAAGGCTTTGTCGGGTAAAAGCCGTGTGGACGAGCGGACAAGAGCGAAGGCTTTGCCGTGTCAAAGCCGTGCGAACGAGCGGACGAGAGCGAAGGCTTTGTCGGGTCCAAAGCCGTGCGGACGAGCGGACGAGAACGAAGGCTTTGTCGGGTCAAAGCCGTGCGGACGAGCGGACGAGAGCGAAGGCTTTGCCGTGTCAAAGCCGTGCGAACGAGCGGACAGGCCATGAGGCCGAGGCTAAGATGGGCGTTATCTTAGCGCTGCGCAGATAGTGAAGCCGTAGCTAAAGGCTGGACCGTGCCATTAGCGCTGCGCAGCTTATCGGACAATCGGAACCGAGGTTAAGACCGGTTGGTCTTAGAATCCGTCTTCGTGTTTGCCGCCTGGCCGTCTATTTCGACTGGTCATTACTGACCAGTCAGAGATGCTCTGACCCGCAGACAGTGACCTCTTGTGGTCCTAAAAAGGACCTTTGTACATACCTATGTAGGTGGTAGAAAGGCAGGTCTACCACGAGAAGTGGGGCCAACGCCGTAAGTTAAGGTGAATGCGACCGCACAGAATGCGGGATTCCTCCTTAATGAGCTTCGCCGGGGGCGCGCCCCCGAGCGTTGAAAAGGGCCTGTTGATATCACGAAAGGGCTGTGACACACAGCCCAGCCGCGGGAATAAGAAATTCCCTCATAAAAAATGAGTGTAGCCATAAAGTGTTTTTCTAACCCGCCATAGGCTAGTGACGACTATTAGTTCTAGTCTTATCTAGTTATTTCCCGCCAAAGTGCTTTGTAAATGTTATTAATTTTTAATTCATCCTTTTCTTTAGCTATAACGAGGTGTCAAGGTTGTTAGAAAGAAAAAGGGCTTAGTCAGTCCCGGTCGTACCCGGATATAGTTGTTCTACAGCGGGCGTGTAACTTGACATGTTTATGTTTATCGGCCGGTCGCGGCAAATATATGATTGTTAAAACTATCAATTTTATATGGGAAAGAGCACTTAATTTATATAAAAATAATCTACTGAATAAGAAGGAGTGATTTTTGTGAGAGACGAACTGCCTGAGTGAAGCTAAGCGCAACTTATATTCCGAACAAACTGTCAACTACTTATTATGAATTAGCTGTGCTACCTTGCTACAAATTAGCTGTATGCTGTGTGATTTATGATATTCAAGGAAGACGGGTTCTTTTCAGTTCTGAAAATGACGCAATACAATCTACCTCGCTCTCATTTCTCTAATTTCGCCTTGTGTTTCACCAAGCGTATCAAATGTCAATATCTACTTGATATTACTTAATATTGTCAAACGATAATTTGAAGGCTATACCACAACATTTTGTAAGAGTGGACATTTTTTAGGTATCACTCCTTAATCAGTGGGCCAGCCTGAAAAGTCACGAGTAGTGACGTGAGTAATGGATAATAACAATTCCTCAGTGTAATACATTAGCGTGACCTGCGGGTGTGAATACGGTGGATGTTGTTGACAGAGAGATTGATAAGACCGGTGTGATCACCGAAATGTCATCTTGTCCACAGGTGCTGTGTATCTGAGGATGTTGAGACAGCTGCATCCGCTCAAGGATAATATCAACAAGGTGATTGCCGAAATGTCACCATGCCCACAGGTGCTGTGAATACGGTTGGTGTTGAAACAGGTGCATTCGAAGATATCGGAATATCACCTTGACCAGTGGACGTAGTTGAATTCGGTGATAGTGGCAGATGCATACGCCCACAGAACCGGGCTTGGGCAAGTAACCAATGGAAAGCAAAGAAGTGAGACGTGGGCGTAACCATAGTTAACGAAAAAGAGGAATTGCTGCAGGTTACGTGACAGTTGTAGACTATGTAAGTTCCCGAATTTTGGCTACAGTCAGTTGTTCACTGACTCTTCCATCTCCCGACAACTCCTTCGTGTGCGCGAACTCTCTGCGATTGCTTTTCTGCTCCACACAGGCATCATCGCCAAAAATAGAAATATAATCTTATATTTTTATATACATACGTGTTCCTCGTTGTTAATAACGATACAGTATACTATACAACACTCAGTAAGAAGGGTGAGATTTTCGTGTGAAATGAATTTGCCGAGAGAAGCCATTCGTCTTATTCTGAATTAACTGTGTGCTATTTTACAATGAACTAGCAGTGTTCTACCTTGCGAGGAACTAGTAGCAGAAAAAAAAAAGAACATAATGCAAAGATTAATAAGATTTTATTATTTCTTGTGGAATATTATACAATCAGTAGGAGGCGTCCGTGGAGTAATGGTAACTATCGTAGTGGACACGGCGACACGAGTTCAAATCCCAGACGAGATTGTTTGCATTTTACAGAACGCTAATACTCTTGGAAAAGGTACAAATCCTACAATTCCCTCTTTTGCTAGCTGTGCAGACTGGCTCTTCAAACTTAGTATGGCAACTGGTCTAGGAGAAGGAAAACTCTGAATTTAAACATGTTAAAACCCGCTTAGAAAGTGACCTAGGGTCACATCTTGCTTGTGCGGTAAATATAAATAAATATTATTAGGTATTATTTATTACCAAACTCTGCAGCATTGGAAATCTGAAACCAAAAATAAAATTACGAGTCTATAAACAAAATATGGAATGGCATAAATTTATGTAAGGAGTGTCCTTAGTTTTGGACTGCTACATAGTTTTTGAACTGCGTCATATTTTTTTATAAACGTGCCCATTTGCCTCGTCGGTAAATTGTTCGCCAATGGCCCGGGAGACCAGGGTTTGATCCCAAGTCGTCACACCAAAGACTCAAAAAATGGAACTTGATACCTCTTTGCTTAACACTCAGCACTACAAGGTACATATCAAAGGTAAGAAAAGCAATCCAGGGAAAGGAGTAGCGCTCTCTCCTACACCTCGGTGTAGCTATTGAAAAGGGAACCTTCGGGTCACCCTCGACTATGGTCGCCAACTTTACTTACATATTTTTGGACTGCTACATATTCCACATTTGGTTACAGAATTACTCTTCTGTATAATTTCTATAATAAATAATACCAGACAGAAAAGAACAAATGAAAACTCGAGCTTCTGAGGAACGTTCTTCATCCGGCAGCACCTACCACCTCGTTTAAAGGGAGTAGGGTCAGGTTTATTGATCAATGCCTGAGGTGTTCCTAAAGCAAAATGCAGACGGAGCCAGGCTATATGGGACACAGAATGGTCACCGATTTACAAACGATCTACAGCCGGATGGCAAAGTAAATAATACAAACAGGAAAATTTGAATTCATATTGATTATTGTTTAATCGTATCGGTCCACTGTTAAAGATAAACTTTTTTTGTAGGAGGGAGCGGATTATCCGAGAAGTTAGGAAAAAACATCTTTGGACCTATAAGTGGACAAATTACGTAAAGGAAAACGTGGAAGTGAGTATATTCATTTTCTTTTGTTTTGCTCTTAAGTTTAATTTTTGTTCAACTTAATCTCTTAAATAAAGAAAACCTACTCTCTCTCTCTCTCTCTCTCTCTCTCTCTTTGTGCGTATGTGTCTGTGTGTATTTGTGTTTGTGTGTGTGTGTGTGTGTGTGTGAGAGAGAGAGAGAGAGATAGAGAGAGTTTCGACTTTGCCACGTCTTTTTCGATATTACTTTGGTCCCGATACCTATCAGCCTTAGAAGAAGTACAAAGCTCATCAAATAAATTTCCAGATTTTTTTCGTATGGGCACTTTTATTGATAGTACACACATGAAACTCCAGTCCCCTTCGAAGTAATCTCCTCCGGCTGCCATGCCCTTGTTGTACCGTTCCAACAACTTCTGAAAGGCCCCATGGAAGTCCTCTTGTGTGAGCGTGTCAATGACCTTCGTCACAGCCTCTTTCATCTCATCAATTGTCTCATAACGACAGCCTCTGAGTTTTTCTTTGAGTTTAGGGAATAATCAAAAGTCACAGGAAGCAAGGTCTGGACTATAGGGAGGCTGAGGAACTGTCTTGATGCCCATCTTGGTCAAATAGTCTGTGACAAGGATGGAGTTGTGGACTGGTGCATTGTCCTGGTGGAAATGCCACTGACCCGATTTGAAGAGTGCTGGCCTCTTCCGATGGAATCTCTTCCTGAACTCCCTTTCATCACAGGTCACCAGAGCATCAAGAACTGCGGGATCTGAATTGATCAGCTCGACCATCTCCCTGCTGTCATGACAACGTCTTTCTTTCTGATCTTCTCTGAGCACCCTTGGGACAAACTTCGCGCAAATCTTCCGCATCTTCAGTTCCTCGCGAATAATTGTGTGTACAGTTCCCATACTGACATAAAATTGTGCACTTATTATCTCTATAGACACATGTCGATCCTTATCCATGAAATCTTTATTTGGCCAATCAACTGTGGTGTTCTGACTTCCTTACTCCTCCCACTCGTCTCATCATCCCTCACACACTCCCTGCCTTCCTTGAATCTCTTATGCCACTCAAAAACTGATGCTCGATTCATGCAAGATGACCCAAAAGCAGTCTGAAGCATTCCATACGTTTCTATGGCATTTTTTCCAAGTTTAAAACACAATTTTATTGCATATCGTTCTTCTAAAGTGTCCTCACGCCCAGATTGCATTTTTGAAATTCACCAGCTGTGACAATCAGGCTTTAGTAGGGTGTATTCCAATTCCTGCTGTAGCTGTTTATTTGAACGTGAAATCATAGAAATTGGTCAGTCATCTCATAAGATGAATAGCAATAACATAGTGAATTTTCAAGAGTCTACAACAATTTTAAATGCCTGTACAAAAAAATTTGGAAACTTATTGAAGGCACCTCGTATTTGAAAGGCAAGAGACATAATCCGTACAATTTCAAGAACTATTTTCTTGTTAAAAGAAATAATGAGATTTTTAATGCATTAAGAAATTTAACTTTTTTAATTCAGAAAAGAAACTTTATAACTTTAGTTTTCACCAATCTGTTTCACTCAAGTAAAAGAGAGAAAATCTGATATATTTATAGAACTGTGTTATTTTTTTACTCAATATATACATATTGGGGGGATTTTGTCCCCGAAAGTTCGGTTAAAACTTCCAGTTAGAACGCTGAAGAACGGGAACTAAGTCTGCACTGTAAATCGGTTCGACAGCTTTTGAAGAAAGGAAAATTCAACAACTGTTTGATTTTTAGGTTTAAGTTGGGTTCTATTATATATCAACTATTGTTGGTTATTTAATGCCAAATTCTGTTTTTACATATATATCAAATATATGATTGTGCAAAAACATTTTATTGATACACAGTTAAAGGATCAAACGTTTCTATGTTTATCAGTTCAATTTAACATAAGTCAACAAAGTTGAATAGTTCCAAGCATTGCAATTTATCACTAACAATACAATTAAACATCAGTCATTTGCTGGGGCTCAAGAATACACCGACTGCATATCACCCTCCCACAAACGAGTGTCCTGTATATGACACTAAACGATCTGATGGTGAGGCTCCGGTAATGCTGGAGCTTTGAAGAATGCAGAGTACCCCTTTATTGCATCTGATAGGGTCCTATCCATGGGTTAAGTAGAACTAAACTGTATACTTATGCTAAACTGAATTGTTTGAAATAGAACACTTTTCGCATTTAAGTGTGTGTAAACAAAAAAACTATACTTATGTATAAACTGAATAGTTTGAAATAGAAATGTTTATTTGTATTAAAAGGATTTGGCATTAAATAACCCACAATGGTTGATATTCCATAAAACCTAACCAAATCAAACCATTTGTTTAAACACAATTAAATGATCAAACTGTTCTATTTCTAACAATTCAATTTAGCATAAGTCATTTGTTAGCGCTCAGTTTAAATGTCAGATAGATAGGACCCTATCAGGTGGTATCACCCCGGGTCAGAGTGGACCTCAGGAGCGATGGCAATGAAGGAGTACTCCGCATTCCACAAAGCTCCAGTATTACTAAAGTCTTACCATCAGATTGAATAGTGTTATATCCAGGACACTCGTCGGGGAGGTCTTACCCCTCTGTAGAGACGCAGTCGGTGTATTCTATATAGCCCCAACCGACTGGGCTGACAACCGTTTGGGTTTAAATTATTTACTTAAGGAAAATAAAGAAGGGAAAGGGAATAGGTCTGCAGACTTAGCTTGTTTGATGATTTGTCCTTGTAACAGGGGGGACTGTCAGTCTTTAGTGGGCTTCAAAGTAAATGTCCTTGCTCCCCCTTCAAGGTTGTTGGATCCTATATGTTTCTCTTAGGGTCAGACGTCGCATGTGTTGCTTGTAGTGGTGACTACTTTACGCCAACCGTGTAGGGTTTGGATGTGAAAGCAATCATGTCAGGTGCTATGGCAGACACTGATCGACAGGTCAAGACAGAAAAAACAGCTGCAAAGGAGAGCGAGCAGAAGAAAAAAAAGGAAAAAAAAAAGAGGCCGAATTCTTGGAGTCTGTGTTTATATAGGGATTTTTCTACTCGAGATCTAATCAGGTTTTTTATTTTTTCTGTTCCACGTAAGACCTTTGTATATATTCAACACATTCAACTTAGAGAGAGAGAGAGAGAGAGAGAATAGGTTTGGTTTGGTTTGGTTTCTTTGTTTAATGGCATATCAACTCTTTGTAGGTTATTTAATGCCAAAGCCATTCTCCTAGAAGAACAGTAGTGGTACTATTTAACCCATAGCTGGGAGGATAAGGGGGTTCATACCTTTCCCAAGGGTATTTGCCCGAAAGTGAACGTAATAGCGCGACTGGAGTACGAACTCCCGTACTACGATTGCGCAGTTCAACCCTTTAACCATTACACCACGAGGACACCCCCCAAAAAATTAATTTTTAGCGGAAGGAATTTTCGTATTTTGGTTTGGCGCGCAACTTAATTCGACGCATAATTTCACCCAATCAGGAGGACTTATCCTATTCAGCTGGGCGACCTTTCCGGGCAGCAGAAATTGGGTAAGCTGCCAAATACTGTCTCTTTGTCTGAACAACTCCGTCCAGTGCAGACGTTTCACTGGCGGTTCTTCAATAGCAGCAGCAGCAGCAGCAGCAGCAGCAGCAGCAGCATGGACACATGAGGGAACCTATCTAATTTATGGATTCCTTGCGTCTATTTCTCTTAAACCAAGGAATCCCAGTTGAATATGAATTAGATACATTCAACACGCCACACACAGGGACAACTTTACGTCACCCCCAGAAGTGGCTATGTCGATGCGATGGCTAATCTCGCTCCGGCACCTAGATCTCATTTCACCTCTGGGCAATATTTTTGGAGACACGCACGCCTCTCCCCAAAACCACCAGACACACAAAGATCACGGTGACTTCAAAGTTTGTTTCCTCAAATAGCAAACCTGAGTTTTGCTCCATACGGCGAACATAACTCCATCACACGTCCAACAAGGCCTAAAAATAACTACACTTTTTGCACAGGCCTTTAGCTGCAAAAATATCTTCTCCACTCTCTCATAACTCCATTCAGTCTCTTTATTTCTTTCCTTTCCCACGAGGCTTGCAGCACAAACGCAAACTAAATATTCCATCATAAAAACATTTCGCCTTCGACATCTTGAACCTTCTCCTTTATATACCTAACAACAATTAGCGAGGGGCCTTACAAAGTTAGCGAGGAAACAACTCAACGTAAATACACACACGCACGTAACAACTTTTCCTCGCTAAAAATAACAATTTTACTTTCGCTAAAAATTTATTTCCACAATAAACATTTATGGTGTAGAAACGGTCATAAAAACTTTGGCTCAAATTTGGCGCAAAATGTCGGATTCAAATTAAATAATCATCATTGGACCAATCAGTACGTGTTCAAAAACGCAGGCTTTCTAAGAATCCTGTTGAGAAAACGTGGACTTCGTTCGACCCTCTTGGCCGATAAGCCGTGAAATTTCCTTACATTGTTGTCATCTACTGCCCAGGAGACTGGTATGTTAAAAACTGATACGCCATTATTATACGTACCAGCCTCTCTCTTTTACGGCACTGACTGATCAGAATCACGCTATCATTATGACTTTCCGGTACCAACTTAAATTAAAACAAAGGAGAAGAGATACCCTGAGCGACGACTTCCCCTCAACTATCGTCTGGGAGTCTTACGAAAACCTTTACCTCGCAGAAGAACTTCACTTTTTCTTTTTAGGAGATTGGAAAGAAGAACAGTCAATATGACTTAGTTTTATTAATAAAACCTTATTTGTAGTACTGTATTAATTTATTTTCATTATGTTCTACGTACTTGTTTTTCAACCTGTAACATTGTGAATTGCTAATATCTCTTTGCAGTTGTCTAATCAATTACGTGAGCACCAAGAAGAGAAAGAAGAGAAGTTTCCACCTGAAGATCGTAAAAAGGCGGATTACAAAATGGGGAATTTACCTCCACGTGTCATTACGCCAAGGCTTGATGACAGTCATATTCCGAAATATTCATCCCGAATGGTTGGGTGGAAGTCCACACAACCGTATTCTTACGAACAATATTGTAAGCCCAACTCATGGGAAAGAATGCCTGCGAGTATTTTCACACAGCTTGGTTGGACACCTACAACAATGAACTGAGAATATTTTTGATGGATATTGATTGGGAAAAAAAGAGAAGAGAGAGAGAGAGAGAGAGAGAGAGAGAGAGAGAAAGAAAAAAGAAATATCTTTGATTAAAGTGGGGAAAAAGTAATGATTGTTTAGCCTTTCGTGAAATAGTTATTATTGTTTAGCCGGAAGAGATATTTTGTTGTTGTTAGCGAGGAAGGGTGTAACGTGCGTGTGTGTTTAGTCACTTCCTCGCTAGGTTGTGAGAAATAAAAGGAGGTTGAAAAAGTAAGATGGCGATAGTCGAAATGTGTTTTTAGGAATAGGTTTTATTTGCAGCATGGAATATTGGGTTTGCTTTTGGTGCTGCAAGACTCGTGAAAAGGTTGTGAGTATTGAGCCGAAATTGAGTTATGAGAAGTTGAGAAGGTTGAGATGGCAGCGTGTGTCGTCGGACGTGCAAGGGATTTTGTTCGCCGTAGGGTGGCGAAAGCCATGTTACCGTTGGAGGAATTGAACTTTTGTTGTCACCGTGAGTTTCGTGCGTTTGGTGGAGAGGCGTGCGTTGGTCTCCATTAAAGTGGCCCAGAGGTGAATTGATAGCTAGGTGTTGAGAGCGGAATAAAGCCATCGCGTTGACATAGCCAATCTTGGGGGTGACATAAAGTTGTGCCTGTGCGTGGCATGTTGAATGTATCTAATTTATATTCAACTGGGATTCCTTGCAAGGAATCCATGAATTAGATAGGTTCCTTCATGTGTCCATGCTGCTGCTGCTGCTATTTAAGAGCCGCAGTGAGACGTCTGCACTGGGCGGCGTTGTCCACCTAAAAAGACTGGGTTTGGCAGCTTATCCAATTTCCTGCCCGGAAAAGAAGGTCCGGGTTGAATAGGATAGGTCATCCTGATTGGGTGAAATTAAATTGCGCGCCAAACCAAAATACGAAATTTCCCTTCCACTACAATTGTTATAATAATTGGTGTTGCTAGGGAAGATATTTTGTCGAGTCCCCATTAACGAACTTTTTGTCTTCATCTTCAAAAATATTTGTTTCCACTTCACACGCATTTTCAATAAGTGGTAGAATATTTAGGGCAATATTTTCCCCCAATATCTTCATCCAGTCCAAATTGAAAGCCCAAATGCAGAAAGGATTTTCTTAAAAGAAATGAAAATAACATTTGTTGAAAAGAAATTTGTTGACTTGAGAACTACACAAAATAATTTCTTTAAAAAAAGTTAAACTTTTCATATAAAATTTATAATCATTCATTAGAATTTTTTTCAATATTTTTTCAATTTTATATTTCAATAATATATCATCATTACAATAGCTGACATATATGAATTAATTTAAATCTAATAGCTTTCTAATAGACTTCTAAGAACTTTAAAAAAAAATCTAAATCCACAATATAATTATTTCAAAAATCACTGATTACTTTATCATGATCAAAATCTCTAAACAAAGATTTTCTTGAAATTAAAATAATATGTGCTAAAAAGAAATCTATTGGCCATAGAAATAATTTCTTGAAACAATTTAATGTAAATTCTTTAGATAAAATTTATCATCATTCATTAGGATTTTTTTCATAATTCACTATCATCAGAAGTTATTAAAGGAGAAACTTACTTTTAGATATTAAGATCAATGAAAAGTATTTTTTGCTTTTTTCAGACTTTTACTCCATAGTTACGAAGAAGTTTTACCATCTTTTAAAACATATACACATGCTATTTTAAAATATAGTGGAGTCAAATAACTTTCTCAGATCCATCAACTCAGAGAGGGGAAGAGAGAAAGGAAAAAACAGTAACCGTGAAAATATATGTACATGTGTGTATATGCATGTATGTGAATGTAAATATGCACATCAAGTACATATTTGTAAATAAATGCTACAATATCTGCGGAGGTCGGAGGTTTTCACAGTCAAGGCCTAAGATAAGCATTATTATATCTAATGATGTACTAACACTGAATAGAGGGAGTAAAGATAAACTAATATATTAATATACGACTTTTAAATCATACATCAGAGGCAGATCTACATTTGGGTTAGTATGAGCTGTTGGCTAGGGCTCCAAGACTATAGAAGGTCCTTGAGACCCCCTCTCGTCACGGGGATAATGTTTATCATGAAAGAGCGTTTAAGAGGCAAACATTATGCTCGTGACGAGAAAGTGAAAGCTGCAGTAAGTGGCTCAAGGAATAGTCAACAGAATTTTATGAGGCAGGGATAAATGAGCTTATTCGAAGGTGGAACATTGCTATTGAGAGAAACGGTGACTATGTTGAGAGGTAGGGATGTGATCCACAGAGGTCAAGTTTCATTTTGATGTGTGATACATGTTCCTGTGTCGGTAATTATTCCTGTACTAAAGAAAAAGACATTACCTTTTGACTCATCCTAGTATATATATATATATATAGGGAGAGAGAGAGTGGGAAGATTTATTTCTAAATTTGACGGGGCTCTTTTGAACTAATTTGAAACAATTTAGGATATTTGGACCCCCCAACCAAGTTTCATTTTTACTCTAAATACATGTTTTTTTTAATAGATATAGAGGAGGAGGGATTAGGAGGAGGAGCGAATATTCATAATTAAAGAGTCTCAAATTCTTTTAGCCAAGGCGTCTCTTAAGGCTTGAATCTGATCCTGCATACATATAAAACTTATATTGAAGTGGTTACCAATTATTGGTAACGATTTGTGCGAAGAAGGATATTTATTCAATTTCCCACCCACCAAAGTCCAATATTAGTGTTAGTATATTAACACTGAATACATTAACACTGAATAAACGAAAGGAAAGTCCAATATTAGTGTTAGTATATTAACACTGAATACATTAACACTGAATAAACGAAAGGAAAGACAAAATAAGCTCATTTATACATATAGGAACATTTGATGTATATATAATATACATATAAGAAGTATTGACAAAAATACACAAAAATATCCAAACGGATAAAATGTACACATGTTGTTCCATGAACAAGCTGTATATGAAAGGGGTTAAAAACAGTAAAAAATCTTAATTGTCTACTTTGGTGGGCAAAGTCATATATGCTCTATGTTTCAATGCTGAGGCGAAACAAAGTCTGTTGAAAAGTTTAGGGATAAAGCCTCTATTCTATTCAACGAACATAGATGAAAAAAAAGGCATGTTTTCGGTCGAAGAACCGGAACGAAAAGAGAGCGAGAGAGGATTTTAATCACGTGATGTCCAAAGACACGCTCACCAAACCTAAAGGTGACAATTATTTATTGTCCCTTTATATATATATATATATATATATAACAAAAATACCCAAACGTGTACAAACAGGTGAAGTGTGCCCATTGTTCTATGGACAAGCAATATATAAAAAGGAGTACCAAAAGGATGAAAAGTCTTATTTGTCCTCTTTGCTTTGCTAAGTCATGTAGGCCTTATATTTGAACGCCGATGTAAAACGAAGTTTATTCCATGAACAGAGATAAATTTATATATTGTCTCCCAACATATTTTTTGAATGTTATTTTTCTGAGTTTTGAAAATAATCTTTTGGAGGATAAGACAAAACATCTAGTGATAGGAACCCCACTCGTACAGCGAAACTATCCAAGAAAAAACAAAACAAAACATACGAGATTTTTATGCCATAACTATGTGTGTCACCTCCGTCGAGAGAATTCATCTGACAGCCCAGAGCAGATAATCCTAACAAAAGTATTAAGTACATTTCTTTCATACAGTAGTTATAATCAAGATTTCTATTTAATTCATTTAACACCTTACATTTATCATTATTATTAATAATTACGGTATAACATGAGGGCAGATAATATTACCATTTATACAAAAATGGCCGTTGAGTTTGTAGAGTTCTGTTGCCTCTTGTTATATTAAAAGGAAGAACAAATTAGTTGACGAAGATATTGATAGTTTTCAATTTGGAATTTATATTAACAGCTTGGGACGAAAGGAACCCTTGTACTGTAAGTCGCAGGCAGAAGGAAACAGCTGTAGAGTTGAGAAAGAATAAAGTAACTAAATGTCAGAGCAGGAATTGAGATGTTGTCGTCAGGACAGGAATTAGAATGCAGAAGTCAAAGCAGGAGTTGAGATGCTGTCGTCAGGACAGGAATTAAAATGCTAAAGTCAAAGCAGGAGTTAAAAATATCCAATTTATTTCCCCGAGGATCCGTGTGTTTAGAAGGAAAGATGAATGATGAAAGAATGATTTCTCAGACACCAATGACTCATAAATTGGGTGTACTCTCCTCATAATGCTTAGTGGACTATCTGTGGTGAGAGAGGAAAAGGATGGTCTGTCCCGCTGCTAGCAAGAGAGGAAGCGAAGAGATGGCGAGAATGGTTAGCGTGGCCTTTTATATTGCCCGGGGAGGTGACCCGGGCAGAATGGCATCAGTCATTCTCAGTGGACGAAATATATAAATTCGAAACTCCAACGGCCAAAACAATTCCCGCACTAAATAATGATTTGAAATTCTTTCTGCTACAACGGCTATTATTATAGTGAAAGTTATAGTATATTATCTTGTGAGGGGAATGTAAGAAATTCCTTTTCTTTTGGCTGACCTTTGTTGGTGTGTCATCCTGTCTAGCAGTCCTCCATCTGGTTCTGTTCTCGCAAACATTTTTAAAAAGAGGTTTGGAGGACAGGCCAAATATGTAACGTATGCACACTTCTCAGTAAGCGACCCAGTAGAAAGTCGTAAATGTATTTGATTAAAAAAAGCAGTGAGCTCATGGATACGTAAAGAGGAGTGCAAGTGGGTTTGTGAGAGAGTGTTGTCTCTGACTGTTCCTTTTCCTCAGAGGTTGGCTCCTCTAACAAATCTTCAAATTATAATTGCTGGAGACATTAACAACGCAGGATAAGTTTTTTTTTTAGCCACCCGAATTGGCAAACATCAAAGGCTTGTCATACCGTTGTCAGCTAAAGACCACTAGAATTATCATATATCAAAGAAAATGGGATGGAAGTAAGGGTTTGTTAGTTTCAACTTCTTATTGTAGGTGAAAACCGGGACATTGGCCCAGCGGTTAGAGTGTTCGCCAATGGCCCGGGAGACCTGGGTTCAATCCCAGGTCGAGTCATACCAAAGACTTTAAAAATGGAACTTGATACCACCTTGCTTAACACTCAGCATTATAAGGTACGGTTCAAGGGTAAAGTCGAGCAATCCTGGGAATGGAGTAGCGCCCTCCCCTACACCTTGGTGTAGTAGCTATCGAAAAGGGAGCCTTCGGGTCACCCTAGACTATGGTCGCTAACTTTACTTACTATTGTAGGTGAGAGAAAGAGACATAAAAAGACGAGATAGTGGTCGGGTGATTGATGAATAAGTAGACTAATTCTCATTGTACTAGCGTTCATCGATATCTTTTATTTTACATATTTTTAAATTTTTGCCATACATACATACATATATATATATATATAGGTTTGGTTTCTTTGTTTAATAGCATATCAACCTTCATGGGTTATTAGAAGCCAAAACCATCCTTGTAGAAGAACAGTAATGATACTATATAACTCATAGCTGGAGATATATATATATATATATATACAATTTGATTCATACCTCTCCCATAGCGAAGGTTACTGTGTCTATAGCGGCACTTTTGTTGTAGCTATTATCGTCGAAGGAAATGGACACGGTGACAGGAGCTGTTGAAAATTGTAAATTCAGTAGTTAATGTCTGCTCGAATCTGGTTGGTTGTTTTGAAGTTGTGTCGTTAGCCCCCGCCCTTACTGTTATTTAAGTGAGACCCACAATAGTTATCCCTCTTTTTTTGTTTTTGACAGAACGAGCAGAAGGCTCATATTGGCTCGCTCCTTTTGCTTTGAGAGCTCTTGTTTATTCGCCTTCGACTTCAGGCAGTTTTTTTCTTGAGCACGGCGGCTTGAGTAAAAGGCCCATTAGTCGCTATAGGCTAAGCCTCTTTTCTTTACATGGTTTTTATTGTTACTTGTTGAAACAATAAGCCTATTGCAGGCTATCTGTGGTTTTGGTATCCTGTCCCCTTCAAAAGAAAGTTGAATCTAAGGTCCGGGGCGGTATTATTGGATATTTTGCCGACAAAGGAAGCTGTTGGCTCGGGTCAGAAGATGTGGCAAAAGCCTCCGTAGGCTCAACAGAAGAAAATTTGAGTTGAAAAAAAAAAATTCATCTAAGAGGAGGAAGCGGTGGTCTACTTGAAGTTTTTTTTTAAAGAAATAGTAAACTTCGTTCTCAGCAAGTCTACTCTGGAAATTAGAAGAACACGGTTCTCCAGGTTGATTCTACACAAGAAGAAGCACAGAGAAGAATAAACCCTAAAGGTTGGCTTCTAAATGAACTTTGACATAAAATACCAAAGAAAGGTACTTTATCATTAACAAAAGTTAAACTGACAGTAGATAGTTGACAGCATGGCTTTGAGCTAGTAAGTCGTTGTATTTCTTTATATAAAGAATACTCAGACTTTATTTTACAGTTTGTGAAATTTTGTGGCGTGAATATTTTCCTGAACCAGTAGAAATAGTCACTTTTCCCAGACAAGGCGCTGAAATATATTATAAAATCATTTTCGGCAGTTACAATTTTGTGGTTCGTTATGTGTTCAATGGACGTGTTTAAGAGAGACTGCTACAAGTAGAAGACGCAACCTATCGCTAAGCTCCGGGACTTTGCGAACACAACCGCTACCAACAAGCAGCCGAGAGAAAGAAAGGTCCGTCCTGTCGAAGTGGCAAATGCTTAATGAGAAAGAACTCCTATTTGGCGCGAGAAAGCCCCGATTTTTTAGCAATGCGTCGATTTCACTTCCTGTCAGAGGCCTCCTGAGAAACTCTTACTTTTAGCATTTATTTATTTAAAAAAATTTTTTTTTAATCCCAACATATCGTCAACTTTGGAATAAATGACTTTAGGCAGAAATTATCCGCAGAAAGGACTTAAAATATATCGCTTTGAAAACACTTTTAACGTGTAGGATTGTAGCAGTAAGAACTTCGTATTTTTGTTTAGCGCGTAATTTAATTTGACCGTTAGGGTCGCCGCATATTTTCACCCTATCAGGATGACTTATCCCATTCATCCCGGACCATCTTTCCGAGCAGCACCAAAAATTGGGGAAAGCTGCCAAAACATTTTCTCTTCCTCAGGACTCTTCAATAAGAACAGACATCTTACTGTCTGCTCTTCAATTGCGGCAGCAGCATCACACCACCACGAGGAAGAGCCATCTAATTTATGGACCCCTTGCGTCTATTCTTCTAGACCAAGGGTTCATAGCTGAATATGAATTAGATGATTCTCTATAACAACTTCCTTCCTTCTTTTCTTCCTACGAGGCTTGCAGCATACCAGCGTAAACCCTTTATTTCATGCTGCTATTAAAACCTTCATATAAAACCTGTAGCGTAAATATCATATACATACACAAACATCGCACTCATATTTTTAAACCAATCAACAAACATTAGAACATTCTGGAAAAAAAGGATCCAAACAACATGCACAAAATTTGCGACCATAGATTTTTTAACCAATCAAGTACTCCCCCCCCAAAAAAAACATTTATACCCGTTTTGATCCTCTTAGGAGTTATAAAAAGAAAACGATGGACCAATTTAACAGAGGTCTCGCCGCTAACAACAAGGAAACTACGTTACGCTACTGGACTGCTCCCCCACCCACCAAAACACGAGAGACGCCACGCTGTCTAGCAAAGACATTAACCTTTCTACTTACACGAAAGGCAAAAGCAACAACAACAACATTGTGAGTTTTTTTTGGTACAATATTCCAGCTCAATAATAAACCTTTATTTTAAAGTTATTCAGGTTTTGTTTTTTGTTAGGGAAATTACTTGCGAGGAACACGTACTGCCTACAAACTTTATTTCATACCAGCGACACATCTCGCAATATACCCCGACAAACCTAACGGCGTCTTCGTTCTTCTCCACTACGTTTTATTTTCCATCAACATTTAGCGAGGGGATAACAACCAACGTAACACCAACATAACCAACGTAATACCAACGTAACCAACGTAATGCCAACATAACTTAATAAATCCATTGCTAAAGGATAAATGAATCTGTAATTTCTAATGAGTCCAGACCTAGAAATTGAAATGGGATTTGCGATATGTAGTTACAAAGAAAAACGTGATGAAATGGCAAAGCAGCAGACCATTGTTAGTGAGTTCGATTCTTACTGAGAACCTGTGGGGGTTGTATGTAATTTGGTTATTTCAGTAGATTGCTCTCTAAATTATTCCCACCACAAAACACAACACAAAACTTTACAATCGCGTGAAAGAAATGGAATAGAACACAACGAACATTAAACAACAAACAATTTAATATGCATATAACAGAATATGAAAACAAACAAAATACATGATGTGTAAATGGTCTTTTGGGAAATAAAGTTTGGCAAGAAGAAAATAAATTTGTTTAAAGATGTGTGTATGTTAACGGAGTCCGTAAATAAGTCGTTCTTACTTACATTAAGTTCATAGCAGGTTTTATGATTGTGGCGACAGCGTGTCCCGTCGATGAAAGAAAGTTTGTCGGGTTTTTCTTTTGAATGTGATTCTCGGGCATCTGAAGAGAGGTCATGAACTTTAGTTGATGAAGGAAAGGAATTTGCCTGACACAGTATCGGCTACTGATTTACTGGCTTAGTGGCTTGTGGTTTTTCTTAATCTTCGTTAATGGCTCCCTAACTCTGTGTTATTTATATCCTACCGGTGGATCAAAGAATCGTCCTAAAATTTTGGCGCGTAGACATTTATTGACCAATCAGATTTGTATTTTACTATTTTATTTTCGAGCCTAAATATTTTCTGTTAGTTGACTTCCGATCCTATTTTTCTAGAATGTTCTATTCTATGTTTTTTAGCTGATTGGTTGAAAAATATAAAAATGTAATTTAAATGCTAATGCAGTTTTGATCCTAAATTTCTAGAATGTTCTTAAGTATGTTTTTATTGCTTATTTTAAGACTAGAAAAAATGTGTATCCCATAAACCGCAGACATATGGCCTTGTGCCAAAACTACGCTAAGCTTAGTAAATAACTTATGTTACAGGTTTAAATAATGCTTATTTGATAGAATATTCCTTTTTTTCAAGAATAATTTTTTTTTCATTCATGAAAAAAGTGAATAATGCATTCCATCAAATGAAAAAAAAAAAAAAAAAAAAGGAAAAAAAAAAGCAAAAAGCACACCCCTAAGAATTTAATAGTACCCCGGAGAAGTAAAGATGAGCTCATAAATTACATTCTCTTATGGACTCCTATACCTGGACATACCAGTGTTGGCCGACCAGCAAAAAAATACAATCATCAACACTGTGTAAATACTGGTTACCGTAGAGAGAGAGAGAGAGAGAGAGAGAGAGAGAGAGAGAGAGAGAGAGAGAGAGAGAGAGAGTTGTCAGCACGCATTGATGCTGATTTCATGTCCTCAACGAGCATTTAAGAACAGCAGAGTTAATTCATTTTGCTTTTGGGCTTCCATATATTTCAGCTCACACCAAAGGAAAAGCTATCGTTTCTGAATTGTACATTTTTATTGTTGAAAAATTATTTTTAATGTTCAAATGCTTATTAGAATCGATAGTATTTATTTTTTTAAAATATTTAAGAATATAATCATGTAAATAAATAAAAACTACCAAATCGGCACCTTTTTTTTTTATTCATTCATTTTTTTTTTGCAAAGTCGTCTGCGACTATTCAACGTTTAAAAATAAATAATTATTTGTAGCATTCGTCGTGAAATAGATTAATCTCTAAAAAGTGTTTTTATTCGAAGAAAGTATATTTGCTGATAAATTAAATCAGTGTTTACTTTTTAAAAAAAAATATAATCAAAAATTTTAGGAGAAAAGAACAAAAATTATTTGTTTGACTAGAGAAAAAAATTAAAATGAACAATTGAGTCGAATCTTGCGCCACCAGATTTCCAATTTAAACAAACATCAACGATTTAAAATTACGTTCTTTTAAATATTTCAAATTTGGAAATTTACTCAAAAAATTAAGAAAAATAAGGATAGTTCTATGACTCAAAATAGTCATTTTTTAAAACTCTAATTGTCAAAAAAAGCTTTAAGTGATATAGGATTGGGGTTGTGTTAGTTGCTATTGAAAAAGATCAGTTTAATTTAGTTTGACATGAATCCTAAATCTTATCAATACAAAAGTAATTATAAACAAATAAAAATCCAGAAACTTTAATTTGAAAAAAAAACCCTCTCTAATTTTTAATGTATAAATATATTATTTTTCCAGATTTGATTCGTGGTGGGGATGTAGCTCAGTGGTAGAGCGTTCGCTTCGCATGTGAAAGGCCCCGGGTTCAATCCCCGGCATTTCCACAGGTTTAATCCACATTTTTTGTCTGTCCGAATTTGTTCACATAGCCCTGGTCTCTTTTCGGTGTCAATTTTCAAAAATCGATAACATTTCCTGTAATTTCACACCATTTACAACGTTTAACATGCACACTTGTTTATTCAGTAGGACCATCAGCACCGTATTCTTAACAAAAATAGTTGATGATTAAAGAGTTTTGTTTATGCTAGATGAAGATTAGAAAAATTACAATTCAATAAAAAAAAAAAAAAAACTAACAAAAGATAAACACCCACGCTTTTCTTCTGAAGTAACGATTTTATTACGAACATTAATTGAAAAATAAAACATTAGCTAAGTCTTTGAGCGGACTTATAATGTTGATTTTTAATTTTTAGAATAAAGATTTTTAAGTTACAAGTTTTTCACCCATTAAAATTTTCTGGGGAAAAGCCAACAACAACAACAACAATAATAATGAGGATAATTATAATATTACTGAACACTCCCCTAAAATACCCGCCCACCAAAAAAAAAAAAAAAATTCAACGAAAAAACCCAAAACAAACTACAGTGCTGTTGGCTGATGCCCCGTCCTCTCAGGCATCGCTTCCTTATTCATAGTCCCTTGTCGTAAGTAATCAAGAGTCTGAGACAATACCAAAGCCAATGATTGAATGTTTAAAAATAATAATAATAATAATAATAATAATAATAATAATAAGAAGAAGAAGAAGAAGAAGAAGAAGAAACAAAAAACAACAGGCTTTTTAAAGTCAGTAATCAATTTGATTAATTTTTTTCTAATTTATTACGATGCAAGTAATTTCACAGGAAATTTACACCAAAACTGAAGAAAATATAAGGGAGATATTTGGATATTTAGAGGTGACTTTCGTACTGTTAAAATCAGTGTTGAATTTTAAAAAATGTACATTAAAACTTTAATTTCTATATTCAGAGGCTCCATAATTAACGTTTGTTTTGTTTTCTTTTATTGTAAAACTTATAAAGCGGTCGGAGAATATATATTTACAAAACCTCCGATTGTAACGAAATAAAAATGAACACTTTAATCAAATTAAGTACCGAAAAAGAATAATTATTAAAAAAGGATCTAACAAACTTCTTCTTGTGTCTCGGGGGATGTAGCTCAGTGGTAGAGCGTTCGCTTTGCATGCGAAAGGCCCCGGGTTCGATCCCCGGCATCTCCACGATGGAAAATACTTTTCATTTATTTAATAGGATTTTTAAAAATTCAACGGTAGATTTTTCCTTCATGTATATTTTTTAAAAATAAATATTGTCATTTTTATGAACAAGTATTCTTAGAGAGCATGAACACTTATTCTTAGAGAGCATAAATTCGTAATAATGATAATGATTGTTAAGTATTCGCAGTTTTGTAAAAGAAAAAAAAAATATGAGTGTTGCCAAAAGTTTTAAATGTAATATACTTCTTAAGCTAAAAACAAATAAATAAATAAATCACGAAAAATAAATGTAAGACATTCGCATTTATTTTAGCTTTAATTTTGTTGATGCTATTGTTATTTGTGAAGTTTTGCTTAGTCTGGCATAGGAGCTTCAGTTTACTTACGATACCTGCTCTTATGAAGTGATTACCCTTCTGAATACTGAACAAGGCTCATTGCTCTGGTGAAGTTACAGTGGTCTTATAAGAACCAATACTTTCAGCGTGAGTTGATAAAGTCTAACACAATCGAGTCATTGCTGTAACAGTATTTGTTTTTGTTGCTGTTTATTCTCTGTGTGTTATCACACTAAGTATTGCAGTTAGCCGTCACTTGAGTCCGAGTGAATAGCAAGTAGTTTCAGTTCTCCAATATTCTTCAAAGTATTCTAGCCACTCACAACAGTTTCAATTCTTTTCCCGGATAATCAATTATCTTTTCTTTTGGGTTTATTCCGAGTGCTCTGACTATAATTAGCATTACAATTATAGTCGTGGGGATAGCTTTTTCAGATTATTATTTCGCTCCCTGCAACTTTTTTTTTTTTTGCGTCTGAGTGACTGCAAATATCCTCAGGTCTCCAGAACTCTCCACAGTATTCTAACCGGTCTTATTAATGGTGTGGCCTGTTAGGTCTCGATTCTTTCACTGATTTCCAATTTCCTATAGTCACTTTTCCAATTTCGTTAGGCACTTTTCCAGTTCACTAGTTACTTTTCTAAACCCACGGGGACAGTTGCTAGTTCGCCATCTACTACTGACATCACCGTTACCGTAATGTCCTACAGCTTTTTAAGCTTTCAGGTAAGATCCGAGTATATCTTCGTTTTCTTTAATTTTCACTCATTAGTCTACTGATGTTTTCTTAATGGCGTTCGAGAGACTGCAAGTCTCCTCTCGTCTCTGGGACTCTTCTCAGTATTCTGGCCGATCTTAATAATGCTGTAGTCTGGTTGGTCTCTTCTTGTCCTCTTATTTCCAAGTCTTCCAGCTCCTGTACCAATTTTGGGGGGATTGTTACAAAAGTACAAACTTTAATTGTAAAAGGATTATTTTTTTTATGAAAAAAACCCCGAATCCTTTCACGGAAAATAATACAGCACTTTTGAAAAAAAAGAAAGGAAAAAAAAAAAAAAAGACAAACGTGTCTCGTGAGTACAACTAAGAACTATTCATTACTAAGTTGATAAAAATAAATAAAAAGGAGTTACAAAGTTTTGAAGAAAAACACTAGTTGCTAAAATTATTTGCTATTTCAGCGACCAGTCAAAAAATAAATAAATAAATAAATAAATAAAACAGAATCAAGTAACAATGATACAAATTCTCTCGAAAAAACACTGGGTCATTCATGAATTATAAGGAACTGATATGTCTTTAACAAACAAAGGTGCTGGTACTTAGAACTCAAAAAAGGGGTCTTGTATGAATGGAAAAAAAATTTGGAAAAGTCTCTTTGGCGAAAAATATCTCTTAGGAAAACCTGTTCCCTTTTCCGTCAAGAATTCAGCGTATAATGCAGACGCATGGGGGTTTATTCAGCAATTCTTTCACCACTTGTATAGGACACCAAATTCAATTGTACATCGCACGGTCTGAGTCACGACAGCACGAATTCTCTGATATAGGCAACAACATATTTCTCTAAGAAGAATACAGCTTAGCAGGGTAGTTCTGGGACACCTCGTGGTCAAAGTCGAGACAGCACACATTTATAGATATAGGTAACAGCATATTTCTCCAGGAGAGGTCCCGCACAGCAGTATGAGAGATTTACTCCCAATTCATTATTTTTTCTTAATTGTAAGTAACAGCAAGGTTTAAAAACCAACACATCCAGCGAAAATCCACAGGACAACAAAAATGACGTATTCTCTGCTTTGTGGCTTCAACCGAAAAGGGTAATTCTCTCAGCAGGCGGTGTCAGTTAAAAAAAAACCCTAATTTCCTATCGGCGGTGATAACCATAAAAGCACCCTCCAAGAAGATGTTCCCATTACAATAAAACAATTCTAACAATTGGTATCACCGTCACTTTCATGTTCCATAGTTTTTTTTAATACTCTTACTGGAGTTACATCCCTGTATTTTTGAACATGTCAGCGAGGACCACGGGGAGTAGAAATTTCTGGAAAAATATGATCCAAAACTCATCTGTACCAAAACAAATAGTTAGGCGCAAAAATGAATTAGAAAATTTCGGGAACCTGATTGAACAGAAAAGTCACGTGCCAGTGCGTTTAATTCTGTCAACGCATTTTGAATTCGCCCCGCGAAAAAAAAACAACTTGTATTTGAAGCCGGTCACGTGATATGGTTACCTATATATTCCACGCTTTCAGAAAAAAATTCCTTTTTTCTTATGGTTCTTTTGCCTTTTTGCTGACTCACTCTCCGCGTGACCGTACGCTGACTCACTCTCAGATATGTACGCCACTGTTTTGGCGTGTTATATTTAGCGTATGGTAGCAAGATAAAGACAAACACAGGTTGAAAGTTTTTAAACAATTATATTAATAAAAGGAAAAACAACGCGATAAAGCGAAGAATCAACTGTACAAATTTGTAGCGTACAATATCAAGTGAAAGAGTGAATCGAGGTGTGTGTATGTGTGAAACCAGAGTTCATGTACGGTCATGGTATGTTATAAGTTAAGAAACTCACTTGGTTGGTATGGTGGTATAAGGGAGGTAAGGGTATCAGATGATCTTGGTGGTAGTAGCAGTCGTGGACGGGTTAGCGTTGTAGCTAAGTCAGCAGTTGTTCACAGCAGGTGGTGTGTCAAAAAATCTGTCAGAGTTCAGATGAGTTTTTTTTTATAGCCGTAGCGTGTTCTTCTCTTCCACCCTCGTGGTCAGTCTGACACCTTGAAGATTTTCGCTGCTTAAATAGCTACCCTTTGGATCAAGTCGGTTTTATTAGCTAGGGCGACGCGGTGATGCACTTGTCTTAGGAGAGCGTTTAATTGAGTACCGTAAGCTCTTGTGTTATCGTTTGTGATATCCCTCCTTTGTAATTTGGGCAGGCCGATGTTGGAGTGTCGCCGGTAAAGTGTGTGCCACGATCAGAGGATACTATGCGTGGTATTTCCCTGTGTCGGAGAAAGAATTGGTACAGACTGCGGGCAGCGTCTATTGCACGGTCCCTTGCGCATGGTATGGCAGTGAAGTGTCGACTGGAGCTGTCTAGGATGGTGAGGATGTAGTGCTTTCCCTTAGAAAGACTAGATCGAATGGTCTCTTGCCTCGTTTGCAGTGACCGATAGGTCAACGTACACGATTGCCGTAGTTTCCCTTACACCTTGCACACATGCTGCCGGAATTTACATAGGTTTCAATGTCTCGATTTTTTAATTCCCACCAGTAGCTGGATAGGAGTTCCTTCATGCGAGTGATCCCTAAGTGGTTGATGTAGTCATGTGCCTGACATAAAAATCTGCAGCTGAGTTTGTATGGCACGATCAACCTTGGTGAGTGGGTACTGTCTCTGACTATCAGGACGAAGGTACTGGGCTACAAAAAGAATTTGTCGAGGAGTTTCTTGTAAATGGAAGTCCGATGGTCGTCGAGGTCCATAAGACATTCTTTGCCCGGGTCCCTCGTCTGGAGGGCCTGAATGATTACTGAGAGTAGATCATTTTTTGATTGTTCTGCTGCTATATTGAGGTGATCGCAAATCCTCTCAGTAGGAATGGTGGAAGTAGAATGGTATGCAGAGAATGGTATGCAAAGAACGCACCCGCGATGCGTTTGTGACGATAGGTTCCTTGTGGTGAGTGAGTCTAGGGAATTAGTTGTAGACCATCGATCTCGCCCAGACACCGAGATAGGACATAGATGTGAAGGTCGGATCCCTCTACCTGGAATACTTTTCCCGTTGGTGTATGATCGGCCGGTGTTTTGATGTTTTGTTGTCCATGGCTTCTGCTCAGCATGTCAGCCCAAACGTTTGATTCTCCTTCGACGAATTCCAGGATGAATTTGTAGTCGGAGATTTCTTCTTGCCAACGTTGTATCTTGGGATTGTTGAATATCCGCTGGTCTAAGTAGGTTCGGGCTTGACGTTGATGCTGTTTGCCTGGTTTAAGTCACTGATAAAACGGTGAAAGTTATTACCAGGGTTGAAGCTTCTGATGTCCCTCATGGCATCTCGTAAGGACTGTTGTCGTATCATAAATCCATGCGACGTGTTTGTGTGTGTTGTCGATGTTGCTGTGGTGGTAGCCTGACTCAGGGCGGTGAGTAAATCATCTGTCTTTTGGACTTCGGTGATGGTTGCCTCGTCAGGGCATGTTGGGCCGCATTTTAATTTAAGTAGTGTTAACTTGTGTTTCTCTACCAGAGCAAAGAGTTCGGTGCGTGTGAGACCTGAGTTATCCATTTTCCTTGCCGCACGCTTCTGACACCAGTTGTTATATTTAGCGTATGGTAGCAAGGAAAAGAAAAATATAGGTTGAAAGTTTTAAACAATTATATTAGCAAAAAGGAAAAACAAGGCGATAAAGCGAAGAATCATCTGTACAAATTTGTTGCGTACAATATCAAGTGAAAGAGTGAACATGGTGTGTTTGTGAAGCCAGAGTTCATTGACGGTCATGTATGTTATAAGTTAAGAGAATCACTTGGTGAGTATGGTGGTATAAGGGTGGCAAGGGTATCAGATGATCTTGGTGGTAGTAGCAGTCTTAATTTTGTCTTCAAGGAGACTTTTCTACAGTGTAGATTGAACAGTAATATCAGATTAGAGACGCAAGGGGTCGAATCGGGATATTTCACATGCGAAGTGAATAATCTCCCACGAAACTACATCCCCAATGACAGTCTCATTAAAAGTTTGTTTTCCAGATGATTTTAAACAACGCAGAATGGATAATAATATAAAATTGGAGTAGCTAGGAGTCGAATTTTGATTCTTAATGACCTTTTTATAATGCTGATTGGAGATAACGAGTGTTGAGCCCGGGACATTTCAAACACGAAACGACTATAGAGCTAGATCCCAAAAAACAATCCGACTTAAATTTTGTTTATAGAAAGATTTTTCGCCAAAGAAGATTGGGGATACCAAGAATCGAAGCCAGGAAATTTCAAATACGATGCAAATAATCTTCTATTGAGCTATAGTCCCAATAATGGCTGCACTTAAAAAACTGTTTTCAGAAAGCCTTTTCTACCATGTAGATCTGAGAAGAAAATATGATTGGACATACCGGGAGTTTATTCCGGGACATTTCATGAGCGAAGCGAATGTTATACCACTGAACTACATCCCCAATAAAAGATGGGTTTAAGATAGGTTTTCCGAAAACGTTTTCTACAATGAACATTAGAGAAGAAAATATTATTGGAGATGTCAGGAGTTGAACCAGTGACATTTCACGACGAAAAGAATGCTCTACCATTGAGCTACATCCCCAAAGACATGTGCACTTAAAATCTATTTTCATAAAACTTTTTCTGCAAAGTAAATCAGAGAAGAAAATATGTTTGGAGATGTCGGTTGTTAAACCCGGGATATTTCCCATCAAATAATGAATCTATTAAAAATCTGTTTTCAAAAAGCCTATTCTAGTTGATCCGAAAAGAAAATATGACTGGAGATAACGAGATCTGAACACAGGAAATTTTACATGCAAAAAGAAGGATCTTCCACTAAGCTACATCCATCATAATGGATGGATTTAAAATCTATTTTCGGAAAGACTTTTCTACAATGCATATAAAAAAAAAAAAAGTATAACTGGAGACACCGGGAGTCAAACCAGGAACATTTCACATGCGAAGCAAAGGAAGTGAATGTTCTAGCACTGAGCTACATTCCCAATAACTTATACTTTAAAAAGCCTTTTCTATAATGAGAAGAAAATACGATTGAAGACGACGAAATTTGAACACGTTAGATATCACGAGTGACGCGTACGCTTCACCATTGAGCTACATTCCCAACAATGGCTACCTTTAAAATCATTTTTCTGAAATCTTTCTCTCCAATGATGGTAAGAGATAAAATATTGGTTGGAGATGTCAGGTGTTAAACAAGGGACATTTCAAATGCAAAGTGAGCGCTGAACCACTTCAGAAACCCTTTTCAACAATGTAGATCGGATGTGAAAATATGATTGGAGATGCCAGGGACGTCATTAGGGACATTTCTCTGTTATAACAAACACTCTATCATTGAACTACATCCCCTGTAATGGTTGCATTCAAAATCTCTATTCAGAAAGCTTTTTCTTTAATATAGTTACACAGTCGGCTGGGGCTGTAGAATATACCGACCGCACCTCTGCAGAGTGGTAAGACCCCACCCCCAACGACTGTCCTGATATGACACTAAACAATCTGATGGTGAGATTCCAGTAATGCTGGAGCTTTGGGGAATGCAGAGTGCCCATTCATTGCCATCGCTGCACACCAGTAATATCTTCTCTTAAAATTTGTTTTCAGAAAGCCTTTTTTACAAACTAAATAAAAGAAGCAAATATGATTGAATACGATGGGAATTGAACTCGTGATACGTCAGAGGTGAAGCGAACGCCCTACGACAGTGCTCCATCGCAAATATCAGACCTGTTTAAAACCATTTTTTAGAAATCCTTTTCTAAAATATAAGATTAAAAAAAATACAATATGATTGGAGATGCTTGGAGTTGTACCAAGGACGCACCACATGGGAAGCGAACGCTCGACCAATGAGCTACATCCCCCATAATTGTTTGAAACAGAACTATTTCGACATTGAACACTGAGTAAACAAAAACTATACATATACTAAAATGAATTGTTTGAATAGAACTGTTAGAGTAAACTGAATAGCTTTAAATAGAAATGTTTTTGACAATTAAACTGTGTACTTATACTAAGCCGAATTGTTTGAAATAGAACTGTTAATTCGTATAAAAGTGGATTTGGCATTAAATAAACTTCAAAGGTTGATATGCTATAATACCCAAACAAGCTTCAGTATAGACCGGAGAAAAAGATATCACTGGAGATGCCAGGAATTGAACCCGGGACATTTCACATGCGAAGCGAATGCTCTACCACTGAGCTACATCCCCATTAATAACCGTTTACTGAAGCTTTCTACAGGAAGCCTTTTCTACAATGTATAAAAAAGATTTTGAGAAAAGGGGGGAATTTGTTGGAATGTGAGAGGAATAAAATTTGTTGTGAAGTGAGTGACACTAAAGCCAAGTTTAGTATTTAACAAGGTAATGTTTTAGGGGGCCTTAGTGTACGGTTAACGGTAATTTCAGTCGGTAAGTTTAAACAGTAAATTCCGCGGCTTTTTAGTTCGGATATTGATTCGAAAAGATAACACAGACAATAAAGTTTTTAAAAGGGAATTTTATACAAAAGAAACGAGGAAGAAAGAGATAGAAAAGATAAAGTGTTGCAAATTTTTAGTACAATTTGCTGGAAACTTATCTGAGAGAGTGTCCGGGAAACAAAATTCTTTGAATTTGAGTTTTTTTGTTTTATCGAAAAGTTTCTGAGTTCATTAAATTTCGAGTCTTCTTTAAGGTTCTTTTCTGCAGAATTCTCGGTTGAATTTTCTTTCAGTTGACTTTTCTTTCAGTAGAATTTTCTTGGTAGAACTTCAGTAGACGACTTTCATTTATTTTTACTTTTATTTCTTGGGGAGCTCCATTCATGAAGCGAGTGACGAAACCCATCTCCTGGATTAAGTTTTCGTGCCTTTAGTTCCGGTCCCCGAATTCGTACCGAGCGTCAAATAGTAGTTTGACAAAAAGGAAGAAGTCACTTTTTGGTTGCCGCACTGTCTGGAATTACTTCTCCCATCTCCACTCCGACCAAATCAAGTGCCGCACGTGGTCAGCTTGATTTTTTTACCTTAGAAATAATTTTTTATAGTATATTAGAGAAGAAAATATGATTGGAGATGCTAGGAAGTAACCAAGGATATTTCATATGCGAAGCGAGCGCTTTACCACAGAATACCTGATTGAGTACGTTTAAATTTTGTTTTCAGGAAGTTTTTTCTCCCATGTAGATCGGAGAAGAAGATATGATTGGAGATACCGGGAATTGAACCCGAGAAATCTCATGCGACGCGCACGCTCTACAACTGAGCTACATATCCAAAAATGACTGCGCAAAAAATCAGAAACACTTTTTTACAATGTGAATGTGTATTTATCATATTTACCAACCCCACCGCTCGGGCCAGATATGACACATGGTCAATTTTTAAGCGGAGTTTAGCAGGTTTGAATTCAGAGTTGTCCTTCTCCTAGACTAGTTGCATCCCCAAGGCTGAAGAACTCAGTCTGCCCTACTATTTACCCATAGCTGGAGGGAGAATAATTGGATTCGTACCTTTCTCAAGGGTATTAGTGCTATGTGAAATGCAATCAGTCTCGTCCAGGATTTGAACTCGTGTAGCCGTGTCCATTTCCTACAGTGATAACCATTACACCACGGGCATGTGTATTTATGCGGGATAGGACATAATGTGTAGTGAATGTTTTGGTGAATAGTTGATATTTTGTTCCTTCCCATTTTAAGTTGGTTTATTATTGAAAAGCAAACGAAGTAAAACGACGCGGACAAAAGAACATTCAAAACAAAAGAACATTCAAACAAAATTAAGTTTATATATCAACAAATACATGAAAAAGGAAACATTACAAATATTCTTATATTCTAATATAGTTTGTTGAATATTCCTCTGTGTGTGTTCGTGTGTGTAACTAATACAAATAAAAGACTAAATATTAAGTGTCCAGTAGACTATAAAATATATGTTGACTAAGTATTTCATGCGAGGTATCAATATACAGAAATATAGCAATATATTCTAGGAGGAACATGTCTTCTCCCATGTTGGTTGTTTGTCTCTTTCTTGGTTTGACGAAATTTCTGAGGCTGAGTTCGAGGCTGGAAAAAGCCTAACCGAAAAGGCAGAACAGGAAAGAAAAAGGTTGCAGAATGTATATGCAACCATGTTAGGCGTATTGAATTATGTCTAAGTGGCAAGGTCAAACTGTTTCTGGTAGTCGAAGAGAGAGAGAGAGAGAGAGAGGGGGGGAGGAGTGCTATCTCTGGAAGTTAAATGGAGAGAAATAGAGAGGGTGTTGTCTCTGGAATTCAAAATGTAAGAGAATTAGTTCTTGGAAGACGAGAGTATATATAGGCAATCCTTGCCATGCGGTCGGTTCCAAAGATGTTTGTAGGTAGGGTATATAACAAGAGGCCAGAAAATGAAACTGGAGACATTTTTACACGTTCTCACTGGTTGCCGCACGATATGGCAGGAGATGCTGGGAGTCGAGCCGAGGACATTTCGCACGCGAAGCGAACGCTCTCCCACTGAGTTACATCCCCAACATCCAAGAAAATAATATGGCTGGAGCTGCTGTGAGTCGAACTCCGGACATTTCGCATGCGAAGCGAACGCTCTACCCTCGAGCTACATCGCCAGGCATAAGTGCATTGGAAATCTCTTCCCATATAGCTTTTTCTAGAACATAGAAAATGATATGACTGGAGATGAACACAGGACATTCTACATGCAAAGCAAATACTCTACCACTGAGCTACATGCCCAGGAACGATTGCATTGTAAATAATATGGATGGAGATGCTGGGAGTCGAACACAGGACATTTCTCATGCTAAGCGAATGCTCTGCAGCTGAGCGACATCCCCGAGATTGCTTGCATTGTAAATCTCTTTTCAGAAAGATTTTTCTACAACATAGATCGAAGAAAATATTATGGTTGGAGATGCCGGGAGTCGAACCCGGGATACTTGGCATGCAAAGCGAACGCTCTACGTGTGAGCTACATCCCCAGGATTGATTGCATTGGAAATCTCTTTTCAGAAAGTTTTTTCTACAACATAGACCGAAGAAAATGATATGGTTGGAGAATTCGAGTATCGAGCCTAGCAAATTTCTCATGTGAAGCGAATTCTCTACCATTGAGCCACATTCCCTCGAAAGTGTGCCTCACATCTCTTTTAAAAAAGGACTATTCAACAATCTTGATCAGAAAAGTTAAATGATTGCAGATGCTAGGAAGAAACCACGGATATTTCATATGCAAATCGAAAGCATTACTACAGAGCTACAAAGGTAAATGAAAACGTTTAGATACTGTTTTCTGGACGTTTTTTTCTCCAATGTAGACCACAGAAGAAAATATGATTGGAGATATCGGCAGTTGACGCTGAGACATTTCACATTATTACTGAACTACATGACTATTGATGGCTGCATCTTACATCTGTTTTCAAAATGCTATTTCTGCAAAGTAGATTGGATAAGAAAATATAATGGGAGATGCTAGGAACGTCATTGGAGAAATTTCACTGATAAATTTAGAGATCTACCACTGAGCTAAATTCCCAATAATGAGAGCAATGAAAAGACGTAGATTGTAGAAAATGATATGAATGGATACGCGGGGGGAGTCTAACCCAGATCATTTCACATACGAAGCAAATTTTCTATTACTACGCTAGTCCCCGAGGATAGTCGCAATGGAAATCTCTTTTTAGAAAACTATTTCTAAAACATAGATCGAAGAATGTATGAGTGGAGTCGCCAGGGGTCGAACCCAGGATATTTCGCATGCGAAACGGATGCTCTACCGCAGGGCTACACCCTCAAGAAAGATCGATTTGGAAATCTCTTTTCAGAAACCTTATCTACAACATAGATCGAAGAAAATAATATGGCTGGAAATGCTGGAAGTCGAGCAAAGGACATTTCGCATGCGAAGCAAACGCTTTTCCACAGAGCTACATCACCTGGGATGATTGCATTGGAAATCTCTTTTCAGAAACCTTATCTACACCATAGATCAAAGAAAATAAAATGGCTGGAGATGCTGGGAGTCGAACACCAGACATTTCCCATGCGAAGCGAACGCTCTTCCACTGAGCTACATCCCCAAGGATGATTGCCTTCGAAATCTCTTTTCAGAAACCTTATCTACAACATAGATCAAAGAAAATAATATGTCTGGAGAAGCTGTGAGTCGAACCCAGGACATTTCGCACGCGAAGCGAACGCTCTACTCCTGTGCTACATCCCCATGGATGATTGCTTCTGAAATCTCTTTTCAGAAACCTTATCTACAACATAGATCGAAGAAGAAAAATGACTGGAGATGCTGGGAGTTGAACCCAGGACATTTCGGATGCGAAGCGGACGCTCTACCACTGAGCTACATCCCCAGGAATTATTGCTTTGGAAATGTCTTTTCAGAAACCTTATCTACAACATAGATCGAAGAAAATAAAATGGCTGGAGATGCTGGGAGTCGAACCCAGGACATTTCGCATGCGAAGCGTATGATCTACCTATGAACTACATCCCCAGGAATTATTGCTTTGGAAATGTCTTTTCAGAAACCTTATCTACAACATAGATCGAAGAAAATAAAATGGCTGGAGATGCTGGGAGTCGAACCCAGGACATTTCGCATGCGAAGCGTATGATCTACCTATGAACTACATCCCCAAGGATGATTGCTTTGGAAATCTCTTTTCAGAAACCTTATCTACAACATCGATCGAAGAAAAGTATATTACTGGAGAAGCTGGGAGTAAAACCCAGGACACTTCGCATGCGGAGCGATTGCCCTACCACTGAGCTACATCCGCAAACATGATGGCTTTGGAAATCTCTTTTCAGAAACCTTATCTACAACATAGATAGAAGAAAATAAAATGGCCGGAGATACTGGGAGTCGAACACAGGACATTTCGCACGCGAAGCGAATGCTCTACCACTGAGCTACATCTCCAAGGATGAGTACTCCGGAAATCTCTTTTTAGAAACCTCGTCTACAACATAGATCGAAGAAAATTATACGGCTAGAGATGCTTGGAGTGGAACTCAGGGCATTTTGCACGCGAAGCGAACGCTCTTACACTGACCTACATCCCCTAGTGTTATTGCTTTGGAAATGTCTTTTCAGAAACCTTATCTAAAACGTAGATCGAAGAGAATAATACGGCTGGAGATGCTGGGAGTTGAACCCAAGACATCTCGCATGCGAAGCGAAAGCAATACAATTGAGCTACATCCCAACAATTGAGGGGGTAGGATATCTCTTTTCAGAAACCTTATCTACAACATAGATCGAAGAAAATAGTATGGCTGGAGATGCTGGGAGCCGAACCCAGGACACTTCGCATGCGAAGCGAACGCTCTTCCACTGAACTACATCCCCAAGGATGATTGCTTTCGAAATCTCTTTTCAGAAACTTTATCTACAACATATATCGAAGAAAATATTATGGCTGGAGTGCTGTTTTCTCAAACCAAGGACATTTCGAATGTGAAGCGAACGCTCTACCACTGAGCTACATATCCACGGATGGTTGCTTCGGAAATCTCTTTTCAGAAACCTTATCTACAAGATAGATCGAAGAAAATTACATGAATGGAGACGCATGCAGTCTAACTCAGGACATTCCAAGATTGATTTCATTGGAAATGTGTCATCTGAAATCTTTTTCTACAACATAGATCGAAGAAAAAAGTTAAGCTGGAGATCGAATCCAGGACATTTTGCATGCGAAGCAAACGCTCTTCCATTGAGTTACGTCCCCAAGGATGATTGCTTTCGAAATCTCTTTTCAGAAACCTTATCTACAATATAGACCGAAGAAAATAATAGAGCTGAAGATGTTGGGAGTCGAACCCAGGACATTCCGCATGCGAAACGCACGCGCTTCCACTGAGCTACATCCCCACGGATGATGGCTTCGAAAATCTCTTTTCAGAAACCTTATCTACAACATAGATCGAAGAAAATTACATGAATGGATATGCATGCAGTCTAACCCAGGGCATTCCAAGATTGATTTCATTGGAAATCTGTCATCTGAAATCTTTTTCTACAACTTAGATCGAAGAAAAAAGTTAAGCTGGAGATGCTAGGAAACGAATCCAGGACATTTTCCATACGAAGCGAACGCTCTTCCACTGAGCTACATCCCCACGGATGGTTGCTTTCGAAACCTTATCTACAACATAGATCGAAGAAAATAATATGGCTGGAGATACTGTGAGTCGACCCCAGGACATTTCGCATGCGAAGCGAACGCTCTTCCACTGAGCTACATGGTTGCCTTCGAAATCTCTTTTCAGAAACCTTATCTACAATAGAGACCAAAGAAAATAATATGGTTGGTGATGCTGGGCGTCGAACCCAGGACGTTTTGAATGCAAAGCTGATGCCCTTCCACTGAGCTACATCCCCAGGGATGATTGCTTTAGAAATCACTCTTCAGAAACCTTATCTACAATAGAGAACGAAGAAAATAATATAGCTGGAGATGCTGCGTGTCGAACCAAGGACATTCCGCATGCGAAGCGAACGCTCTTCCACTGAGCTACATCCCCAAGGATGATAGCTTCGGAAATCTCTTTTCAGAAACCTTATCTACAACATAGATCGCTGAAAATAATATGGCTGGAGATTATGTAAGTTTAACCCAGGACATTTCGCATGCAAGGCGAACGCTCTTCCACTGAGCTACATCCCCAAGGATGGTTGGCTTCGAAATCTCTTTTCAGAAACCTTATCTACAATATGACCGAAGAAAATTATATGGTTGGTGATGTTGGGCGTCGAACCCAGGACATTTTGCATGCGAAGCAGATGCTCTTCCACTGAGCTATATCCCCAAGGATGATTGATTTTGAAATCTCTTTTCAGAAACCTTATCTACAATATAGACCGAAGAAAATAATATAGCTGGAGATGCTGGGAGTCGAACCCGGGACATTTCGCACGCGAAGCGAACGCTCTTCCACTGAGCTACTTCCCCACGGATGGTTGTCTTCGAAATCTCTTTTCAGAAACCTTATCTACAATATAGACCGAAGAAAATAATATAGCTGAAGATGCTGGGAGTCGAACCCAAGACATTTTGCATGCGAAGCGAACGCTCTTACACTGAGCTACATCCCCACGGATGATTGCCTTCGCAATTTTTTTTCAGAAACCTTATCTACAATATAGACAGAAGAAAATAATATGGTTGGTGATGCTGGGCGTCGAAACCAGGACATTTTGCGTGCGAAGCGGATGCTGTTCCACTGAACTACATCCCCAGGGATGATTGCTTTAGAAATCTCTCTTCAGAAACCTTATCTACAATATAGAACGAAGAAAATAATATAGCTGGAGATGCTGGGTGTCGAACCAAGGATATTTCGCACGCGAAGCGAACGCTCTTCCACTGAGCTAAATCCCCAAGGATGATTGCCTTCGAAATCTCTTTTCAGAAACCGTATCTACAATATAGATCGAAGAAAATAATATGGCTGGAGATGCTGGGAGTCAAACCCAGGACATTTCGCATGCAAAACGAACGCTCTTCCACTGAGCTACATCACCACGGATGGTTGCCTTCGGACTCTCTTTCCAGAAACCTTATCTACAACATAGATCGAAGAAAATTATACAGCTGGAGATGATGGGAATTTAACCCAGGACATTTCGCATGCAAGGCGAACGAGCTTCCACTGAGCTACATCCCCAAGGATGGTTGTCTTCGAAATCTCTTTTCAGATACCTTATCTACAACATAGATCAAAGTGGTATAATGGTTATCATCGCAAGAATTGCACAAGGTGACCCGAGTTCGAATCATGGACTGAATGCTTTTCACATTGTACTAATACCCTTGGGAAAGGTATGAATACCATTATTTTCCCTCCAGCTACGGGTAAATAGTAGGGCAGATTAGGATCTTCAGCCTTGGTGAGGCAACTAGTCTAGGAGAAAGAAAACTCTGAACTCAAACCTGTTAAACTCCGCTTAAAAAATTGACCTTGTGTCATATCATGCCCAAGCGGAGGGGTTGGGTAAATATGATCGAAGAAAATAATATTGCTGGAGATGCTGGGAGTCGAACCCAGGACATTTCACATGCGAAGCGAACGCTCTACCAATGAACTACATCCCCAAGGATGATTGCCTTCGTAATCTCTTTTCAGAAACCTTATCTACAATATAGATCGAAGAAAATAAAATGGCTGGAGATGCTGGGAGTCAAACCCAGGACATTTCGTATGCGAAGCGAACGCTCTCCCACTTATCTACATCCCCAAGAATGATTGCGTTCGAAATCTCTTTTCAGAAACCTTATCTACAATATAGACCGAAGAAAATAATATGGCCGGAGATGCTGGGCGTCGAAACCAGGACATTTTGCGTGCGAAGCGGATGCTGTTCCACTGAGCTACATCCCCAGGGATGATTGCTTTAGAAATCTCTCTTCAGAAACCTTATCTACAATATAGGCCGAAGAAAATAAAATACCTGGAGATGCTGGGAGTCGAACCCAGGACATTTCGCATGCGAAGCGAACGCTCTTCCACTGAGCTACATCCCCACGGATGGTTGTCTTTGAAATCTCTTTTCAGAAACCCTATCTACAATATAGACCGAAGAAAATAATATGGCTGGAGATGCTGGGAGTCGAACCCAGGACATTTCGCATGCGAAGCGAACGCTCTTCCACTGAGCTACATGCCCACGGATGGTTGTCTTTGAAATCTCTTTTCAGAAACCCTATCTACAATATAGACCGAAGAAAATCAAATACCTGGAGATGCTGGGAGTCGAACCCAGGACATTTCGCATGCGAAGCGAACGCTCTTCCACCGAGCTACATCCCCACGGATAGTTGTCTTCGAAATCTCTTTTCAGAAACCTTATCTACAACATAGATCGCAGAAAATTACATGAATGGAGATGCATGCAGTCTAACTCGGGACATTCCAAGATTGATTTCATTTGAAATATATCATCTGAAATCTTTTTCTACAACTTAGATCGAAGAAAAAGTTAAGCTTCAGATGCTGGGAATCGAACCCAGGACATTTTGCATGCGAAGTGAATCCTCTACCACCGAGCTACATCTCCAAGGATGATTGCTTTGGAAATCTGTTTTTAGAAAGCTTTTTGGACAACATAGATCGAAGAAAATAACTTGACTAGAGAAGCCGGGAGTCGACCCCAGGACGTTTAGCATACAAAGGGTATGCTCTTCCACAGTACTACATCACTAAGTTTGCTTTCGTTGGAATTTTTTTTTTATTCCGTTGACCTACATATCCGTCCAAAAAAGCGATGAACTGCGGAATCGTAGTACGCGAGTTCGTACTCCAGTCGCGCTATTACGTTCACTTTCGGGCAAATACCCTTGGGAAAGGTATGAACCCCCTTATTCTCCCTCCAGCTATGGGTAAATAGTAGGACGGACTAGGTTCTTCAGCCTTGGTGAGGCAACTAGTCTAGGAGAAGGAAAACTCTGAATTCAAAACCTGTTAAACTCCTCTTAAAAATTGACCTTGTGTCATATCCTGCCCGAGCGGAGGGGTTGGTAAATAGTACCTACATATCCGTCCAAAATGTTCTTCAAATATGTTTGAAAAAGCCTATTCAGTAGTCGTGTAGCTCAGTTATAGAGCGAACGTAGCGAAAGTGAAATGCCTCTGCATCAACTGCCGATATCTCCAGTCATATTTTCTTTTCCGATCTACATTGGAGAAAAAACTTCCAGAAAAACAGTATTTAAACGTTTTTAATCAGCTCTCTACCTCTGTAGTAAAGCTTTCGATTTGCATGTGAAATATCCCTGGTTTCTTCCTTGTATCTCCGGTCGTTTTTCTTCTCTGATCAACATTGTAGAATAGGCTTTTACAAACAGATTTTACACGCGATTTCCGACGTGTATGTAGCTCAATGGTAGAGAATTTGCTTCGCATGCAAAATGTCCAGGAATATTCTGGTATATAAAGGCTGCAAAGGAATTACTGAAGAAAAGAAGAAGGGAGGCCCAGATAGCTTTCACATTTTGACTTTTTTCTGGGTTCAACAACCATTCTGTGGGTGAAGAAATCATTCCTGAATCCAAATGTGATGGTTGCGTCTTCCAGACAAGGTGCTAAAATGAGTGAGTTGTTTTCGGATATGTCCATTATTCAGTGTTTTTAGTCGTGGATTACTGGTAACAGAGACGCGGTCTTACGCTGAGTACGAAACTTGGGCAGACACGTGCGCTGCTGCTAGCAAATGAGGAAAAAAAAGTTCATCTAGTATCAAAGGTAAAACTAAGTGAGAGAGAATCCTTCCCTTTTTTACCGCGAATTCGTCGCCCTACTTCTTGTCGGGGACTTCTAGGAGTTTCTGCATTTCTTAAATTTATTATTTCTTTATCTAATTCTATTTCTATATTATTAATTTTATTTTTTCTATCCACTACACACTAACTCTCTTCGTCGAGGATTTCGAATAGTAGATCTTTTAAAAAATTGATATATGTATAAACGACGACAAAAGAATGAAAAATTGTCGCGTATTTTGACATCACTTTCAGTTTTTTTTTTTAATTTGTCCAAATCTATGAAAAAATATTTTTACACCAAGTTAAGGACGACGGTAGTCTTCCGTGCCGAGACAACTGTCTGCTTAGTTTTAGATTTGAAACTAACTCGGCAGTAAACGGTAAGATTTCAAAAGAAAATCTTTATATCAAAAAGATTCAATGAAATCTGCGTGACTACGATTTTAATAGTAGAGTGGAGGCCCCGTATCACAGATTCGGAGATGGGTACACGAGACTCTGGCGTGTACACTGCTCATAATCATAATTATCTGAGCATTTCCAGCTAGCGATTTTTTTTACCCATGAGCGATGGCAATAAAAGGATACTTCGCATTCCCCAAAGCCTGAATATTACTGGAGCGTCACTATCAGATTTTGTGTCATATCTAGGACACTTGTTGGAGAAGTCTTACTCCTCTGCAGAGAGATAAATATCAATATATATATATATATATATATATATATATAGAGAGAGAGAGAGAGAGAGATAAATATATAGATTGATTTGAACAGACTGATAAACACATAAATATACCCAATATATATATATATATATATATATATATATATATATATATATATATATATATATATAAGAAATAAATTGACAGATAATAATAGAAATATCTAACTCCAAATAAATTAAGACGTGTCAGATAAAAAGGAATATTTTTGTGCTAAAAATTATTGTCCACGGACAAGATTTACGTTAACATTATAAAATATCTAAATTTGTTAGTGACATCGCCCGTTGTGATATGGGGATGTAGCTCAGTGGTAGAGCGCTCGCTTTGCATGCGAGAGGCCCCGGGTTCGATCCCCGTCCCCGGCATCTCCAGAAAGCCAAATTTTCCTTTTTTTTATCACAAGAAAAAATTATAATTAAATAAAAGTATCTAAATGCAATAGTAAAATCTGAATATATTTCATCGATACTCCGGCACAAGAGATATTTTGAAATTTACCGGGTCGCAGTAAGCATCTTTCAATTCTAGCAATAGACGCCAACACCACTGAGTCGACAAGGTTGCAATTAACGTCCCATTCTGAAATAGTCGATTTTTATGTACTCTCCCCTACCTTTCACTGTTACCTATACGTCTTGTCGTGGTCAAATCGTAGACAAACTAACCTTGCTAATCAATCGCTACGGTGTTTCATCCTTACTAGGTGATCACACGAAAAGACATTTCGTGTCGTATAACGTTGAACAAATTCAAACCTCACTGAATACTCGTGAACTAGACTAGGGGAAAGCTTAATAAATCACGAAATTTCTCTAAAGCTTTGGAAAGTAGACTAGCAGACCATTTTTAATCAATTTAATTCACACTGGTTGGTGCTCAGTAGCTCTGGTCTTCTATGAATTTGATATAAGCTTCGTAAATAAATGACTATGAGGTTAGTGCGTTCCCTTCGAACGTGAAATGTCCAGGATTCACAATGCAGTATTTCCAATCTGATTCTTTTGTCCATATTGGACATTGAAGAAACGTTTTCCTGAAAAGCAAATATTGCCGTAACAGTCATTGAAGAGGCCACCCATTGGTAGGATTGTATGTTTTGCTGCTCCAATAATCTCTGGGGAAACAAAACTATCATTAAAGATATTAATCGTTGGCATCTCATGTAACGTATCCTGAGTTCAACTCATGGCAGCTCCAGTTTTATTTTCTCCTCCTATATGCTTTGTAGCTCTGTGGGAGATCGTTCGTTTCGCATATGAAATGTCCCGGATTCAACTCCCGGCATTTACAAACTTATTTTATTCTCCAATCTAGAAAGAAAATATCATCAGTTTTATCATTGGGAATGTAGCTCAGAGATAGATCGTTGTGGGGTTTGAAGGTTTTTAGGATGTCAGTGGCTAAGGGCAAGGCTGTGTTGCAAATCAGTGAGGACAAAAGGAGACACAAGAAAGAACGAAGACGCGATAACCAGGAGAGAAGTGACGTCCGCCCTCGAGTTAAGAGCCGAAACTACCTCTCTGCTAGTCCCAAAACATAGCTTGGTGTGCAAAACACCAGACAGTAAAATCGGTGTTGTCGGTCCGACGTCACTACCCGAAAAAGAGGTCGGTTCACAGAAAACGTGAGTATTTATCTCTCTTCACCGGCTCCAAATTCGCTACTCCAAAATCCTTCTAATTTTGGCGCGATCGCTTCTCATTGGCTACTTTACTTTTTATTAATTTTCTTTTTCCTGATTTTTAACCGGATAGATGCGTGGAGCCTTATGCGTGGCGACGCGTTTATACATTTTGTATCTGGCAGCCGACGAGTCAATATCCGGTTGGGAGTTTTACTGTTAATTCCTAAATCCCCACATCGTTAGCGTCACGTGTGAGATATCTCAGGTTCAGATCTCGACATCTCGACTTTGATTTTATTTTCCAATTTGCATTGTCGAAGAGTCTTCTTGAAAAAAATACTGACGCTGTTATCATTATGGATGTGGCTCCGCAATAAATCGTTCGTTTCGCATGTGATCCATCGGACGTTCAACTCCTGCAATCATATTTTCTTCTCCAATGTGCATTTCAGAAAAGTTGCCGGAATGTTGGTGTCCGTTACCAAAATCCGACTTTAAAACAAATTAACAAAACAAAGAACTACTGGATGTAAAGGTCCCAAAACTAAAAATAAATAATTCGGAACTAAAAAAACAAACGAGTGTCGTGACCCGTTCACAAATATAAACTGATCTGATTACCCGGTAAATTTCAAAATATTTCTTGTGCCGGAGTATCGATAAAATATATTCAGATTTTACTATTGCATTGAGATATTTTTATTTAATTATTATTTTTTCTTGTGATAAAAAAGAAAAATTTTACCTTTTGGAGATGCCGGGGATCGAACCCGGGGCCTCTCGCATGCAAAGCGAGCGCTCTACCGCTGAGCTACATCCCCTTCTCATATTTAATGAAAGTCACTAACAATTTTAGATTTTTTATGATGTTAACGTAAAACTTGTCCGTGGACAATAATTTTTAGCACTAAAAGATTCCTTTTTATCTGACACGTTATAATTTATTTAGAGTTAGGTATTTTTATTATTGTCTGTCAATTCATTTCATAGTATATATATATATATATATATATATATATATATATATATATATATATATGAAGAGTAAATAAAGGATTGTAATCTGTGGGGATTTAGGAATTAACAGTAAAAACTCCCAACCGGATATTGACTCATCGGCTGCCAGATACAAAATGTATAAACGCGTCGCCACGCATAAGGCTCCACGCATCCATCCGGTTAAAATCAGAAAAAAGAAAAATAATAAAATGTAAAGTAGCCAATGAGAAGCGGTCGCGCCAAAATTAGAAGAATTTTGGAGTAGCGAATTTGGAAAATGTTTTCGTCTCCTATCTGTTCTTATCTTTTCTTTTTGTATATTTCTTATGGACCTTCCTTGGGTAAGGCATTGCGCCAGCCAGTCAACGTGGGGTAAAATAATATAACCAAAATATGGAGTCAGATATCTTACGGCAACACAGCCTTGCCCTTAGCCACTGACCTTCCTAAAAACCTTTAAACCCCACAAATTTGACAATATGTAGAAAAACTGATAACAACGATCCAAGAGGAAGGAATGATTTATTAACGGGTCAACACTATAGCGTTTCTGTTCTACTGAACCATCATCAGGACCTTGAGGGGTGATATTAATAATTCCTATAATTCCTAATAATTTTAATCAATTTAGAGATATATTACTTCAGTGAAACATCCCGAAACCTTCATATCCGTTTGAAAGAGCACAAAAGAGACATAAGAATTGGCAACTCAAACAACGCATTACTCCTACACACTTCTCAACATAATCATAACATTGACTTCAACTCTGCTAAGATGCTTACTTACATCCATAATAAAAATCTTAGACGAATTTTCGAAGCCGCAGCTATCTCATTCCTCAGTTCCCTAAATACTCGTCCTGGCTTTTATAATATTTCTCCTTACTTAAGCAAACACATTTTAAACAGCTACAATATATTCCATCCTTAGTTAATATTTTCCGTATATCTCATAATTTCCATGTTTTTTATTCTTCTTTTGTTCTTTCTTTCTTTCTTTTCTTCTTTCTGTCTCGAAATCTTTCTCGTTAAACAACGTACATAATTCTATACAATATTCCTAATAAGTCAAATGACGTAATTTAAACATCAAACGCTGATTTGCCAGTTAAACGGCTAACTTTTTCTTACTATACATATTTTCCCGTAGGTTTTTGTATTTCACATTTCTAATCATCCATCGTTAACTTAAAATTATTAATATCACCCCTCATGGTCCTGATGATGGTTCAGTAGAACCGAAACGCTAAAGTGTTGACCCGTTAATAAATCATTCCTTCCTCTTGGATCGTTGTTATCAGTTTTTCTATATATATATATATATATATATATATATATATCGTGGGTATATTTATGTGTTTATTAGTTTGGTTCAAATCAATCTATATATTTATATATCTATCTTTCTCTCTCTCTCTCTCTCTATATATATATATATATATATATATATATAGCCACACTGATGAGTTCTGATAGAACGAAACAGATCTGTCTGTGGATGACTATATATATATATATATATATACTTCTTTTTTTTTTTTTTTTTTTTTTTTTTGAAAAAACAACGAAACCGGTCACATAGGATTATTCATTCATGAACAATTTCTTGTCCTGATGGAATTACTCCCAACTCCGGTTTAACTGGACCAAGAATACTATATATATATATATTGATATTTATCTCTCTGCAGAGGGGTAAGACTCCTCCAACAAGTGTCCCAGATATGACACAAAATCTGATAGTGACGCTCCAGTAATATTCGGGCTTTGGGCAATGCGGTGTATCCCTTTATTGCCATCGCTCATGGGTAAAAAAAAAATCACTAGCTGTATAATGCTCAGATTATTATGATTATGAGCAAGGTACTTGCTAGAGTCTTGTACCCATCTCCAAATCCGTGATACGGGGCCTCCAGTCCACTATTAAAATCGTAGTCACGTAGATTTCATTGAATCTTTTTTATATAAAGATTTTCTTTTCATATATTACCATTTTCAAATCTAAAACTAAAGCAGACAGCTGTCTCAGCACGGAAGACTACATCATCATCATCATCATATCGTGCTGGCAGCACGGATATCCCTGACCCTCTCTCGCCACTCCTCCCTATCGTTCATCGCCCTAGGCAGGTCTTCAGGACAACAACCTGTATCCTCACATAGCTGCTGAATGTACGTTCGTGCTGGTCGTCCTGCTTTTGCGCGGCCGTGTGTGGGGATCCATAAGAGTACATCTCTTATGAGTTCATCTCTGCTTCTCCAGCAATGTCCTGCATGACTGGTTCGCCTAACTTGAATAGATTTCGTGATAGGGGGCAGGTGGCCGTACAGTTGGTGTCTTGTGGGGTGTTGCTGCCAGGACTTGTTCAGGATTGCACGCAGCATTCTTGTGTAATTGCCATCTAGTTTCTTCTCGAGCCGTTTTGTTAGCGTCCATGTAGTGCATCCATATAGCAGTATCGATGTGACCGCTGCCTGGAAGAAACTGCGTTTCATTTTATCTGTTAGGTCTGATTTCCATATAGTCGATAGCCTATTGATAGCTGCCCATGCTTTCGTTAACCTCGTTTCGATGTCCTTTTCGGTTGATTCGACGCTGCTTCCTAGGTACGTGAATTTGTCTACTAGTTTAAGAGGGGTTCCTTCTAGAGTGGAGATGTCCCCCGTTTGGTTATAGCACATATATTCCGTTTTGTGTGCATTAACATGGAGGCCTATGCTTGCTGCTGCTCGTTCCAGGCTATGTAGAAGTGTTTCGGCTTGGTCAGGTGTATTTGCCAGTATCGCTATGTCATCGGCGTAGTCGGCGTCGGTAATTGTTGTTGCGGGATATCTTCTGCTTCTTTTCTTCGTCAGTTCGAAGCCATTCTCTTTGATTTTGTCAATCGATGTTCTAAGTACGTAGTCTAGACAAATGATAAAGAGATACGGAGCCAGCGTGTCCCCTTGTAGTACTCCTGCTACAATGTCGAAGTATTCTGTGTCTCCATCTGGTGATCGTACTTTTACTTTAGTGTTTCTATAGAGCCACATTTAACGTAAGAACCTTAAATAGAATAGGACAACTCCCAGAGCTAATCGCATCGGCCGAAGAACATAAAATAGACATAATATGCATACAAGAACACAGATACACACACACAGAAGATATCAAATATCACGAAACTGGCAATGGATGGTCGCTCGCCACTGTATCCGCATGGAAAAACTCTGTCAACGCCGCAGTGGGAGGGGTAGGATTGCTTATAGGACCTAGAGCACTAAAAACGCTTAATAGCATAGAGAAAATACAACCTAGAATGATGGTAGCTACATTTAACGGAAACCCCAGAGCAACAATCATCTCATGCTACAGCCCCACCAATGTTAGTGAAGAAAATGAAATAGTCACCTTCTACGATGAGTTATCCTCATTAGTGCGTAGCATCCCGAAACACAACATGTTAGTCATTGGCGGAGACATGAATGCACAAATCGGGAAAAACGGAAACAACAAATACAGCCTCCACAACACGTCAAATAGAAATGGGCAACATCTAACAGATTTCATGATAGAAAATAGATTAGCATGCCTCAATACAAACTACCAAAAAAGAGAGGGCAAACTATGGACATACACGTACGCAAACAATACTAAAGCTCAGATAGACTACGTCCTTATAAACAAGAAATGGAAGAATAGTGCATTGAATTGCGAGGCATACTCCTCTTTTGAGGGTGTGTCCACCGATCACCGAATAGTCACAGCGAAAATACGGTTAACCCTACGAAAAAACGACAAACGAACAGCGACCACCAAACACTATGACTGGGCCCTATTAAACAACAAAGATGTCAGAGATAAATACGTATTAGAATTGAGAAACAGATTCGAAACACTACAAGAAAAGACGGAAAAAAGTACACCAAACGACGAATACGAAAATTTCGTCAATGCACACCTTGAGGCAGCAGCAAAATACATTCCAACAAAAATTAAAACTAAATATAGAGTCCCATGGGAAACCTTAGCGGTGAGAGAAAAACGTGCACTAGTGAAAACAGCCTCCAAAAACTATCGAAAAAACCCAACAAACACAAATGCCTTAAAACTAAAAACGGCACAATATCAATTAGCAGGCATATATATAAAGGAACAGACAGAATACATTCAAAATCAGATAGATAAGATCAGAGACTCGGTAGAAGATAGACAATCTAGAATTGCCTGGCAAACAATAAACGAAGTGAGCAGAAGAAAGAACACAGCCAAAGCAAAACTTAAAGCAGCAAACCAACAAGAAAGAATAAAACTGTGGAAACAGCACTTCGAAAACTTACTTGGAAACCCACCAAAAATAACGCATGAACCAATCACCAGAATAATTAGCAAACAATTAGACATTAAACTTGGACCGTTCACACAAGGAGAACTCGACTCGGTTCTCAGAAAAATTAAAAATAGGAAAGCTGCAGGACTGGACGAAATTCCCCCGGAAGTATGGAAGACCAGACAATTCGACGACATACTGCTCCGACACTGCAACGCAGTATACAATCAAAATCCGATAGATAGATGGACGAAGGGATGCATACTCCCCTTCCCTAAAAAGGGGGACCTCGGATTAGCCAAAAACTACCGAGGCATAACACTTACATCCATAGCTGCCAAAATCTACAATGCCCTACTACGAAACCGAATAGAACCCAAAATCGACAACATACTTAGAAAAAACCAAAATGGCTTCCGAAGAAATAGATCTACGACCTCACAAATACTAACCATCCGCAGAATCCTTGAAGGTGTACGGGCAAAGAACCTACAAGCGACATTAATATTTGTCGACTTTACCAAGGCTTTCGACTCCATTCACAGAGGAAAGATGGAACAAATCCTACTAGCGTACGGCATACCTAAAGAAACGGAAGACTACAGTCGTCCTTAACTTGGTGTAAAAATATTTTTTCACAGATTTGGATAAATTGAAAACGAAAAAAAAAACAAAACCCGAAAATGATGTCACATGCGCGAAAATTTTTAATTCTGTAGTCGTCGTTTATACATAAATGAATTTTTAAAAAATCTACAATTCGAAGAAGTAAGGCGACGCATTCGCGGGAAAAAGGAAGGGATTCTCTCTCACTTAGTTTTACTTTTGATACTAGACGAACTCTTGTTTCCTCAGTTGCTAGTAGGCAGCGCACGTGTCTGTCCATATCTCGTACTCGGCGTAAGACTGTATCTCCTCTAGCGACTGTCTCTGTTACCAGAAATCAATGAATAAAGACACTGAATAATGGACATATCTATCCGGAAAAAAAAACTCATTCATTTTTGCACCTTGTCTGGAAAAGGAAATTATTTCATTTGGATTCAGGAATGTTTTCTTCACCCACAGAATGGTTGCTAAACGCAGAAAAATGTCAAAATTCGAAAGCTATCTTGGCCTCCCTTTTTTTTTTTCTTCAGCAATCCTTTTGCAGCCTTTATATACCAGAATATTCGTGGACACTTTGTATGCAAAGCAAATTCTCTACCAGTGAGCTACATACACGTCGGAAAGCGCGTGTAAAATCTGTTTGTAAAAGCCTATTCTACAATGTTGATCAGAGAAGAAAAACGACCGGAGATACAAGGAAGAAACCAGGGATATTTCACATGCAAATCGAAAGCTTTACTGTAGAGGTTCATACCTAAATGAAAATGTTTAAATACTGTTTTTTGGATTTTTTTTTCTCCAATGTACACCGGAAAAGAAAATATGACTGGAGATATCGGCAGTTGATGCAGAGGCATTTCACTTTCGCTACGTTCGCTCTATAACTGAGCTACATGACTATTGATGGCTGCACTTTAAATCTGTTTTCAGAAAACTATTTCTACAATGTAGATCGGATTTGAATATATGATTGGAGATGCTGGGAACGTTAGCCAGGACATTTCACAGATGTAACTAGCGTTTAAATACTGTGATTCAGGAATTTTTTTCACCGTGGTAGATCCGAGATGAAAATATTATTAGAGATGCCGGGAGTTGAACCCCAGAAATTTCGTGTGTAATGTGTACTCTCTACAACTGAGCTACATCTCCAGTTAACGACTGCACATATAATCTGTTTTCACAAAGCCTTTTCTACAATGTATATCGTTGAAGAAGATATGATTGAAGATGCCGGGAATGTCATTAGGGACATTTCACAGGCGAAGCATACGAATGAGCTATATCCCCAGAAATATTTGCATATAAAATCTCTTTTCAGAAAGTTTTATAACTGTCGATGTCGGGAGATAACCCAGGACATTTCACTTGCGAAGCGAACGCTCTACCCCATATCTACATCACTACTAAAGGCTGAAAATCAAATCAGCTTTTAGAAAGCCTTTTCCACAATATTGATCGGAGAAAAATATCATTGGATATACTAGAATATAACCAGGGACATTTCACATGCGTTTGGTTTGGTTTGGTTTGGTTTTATGGTACATCAACCATTATGTTATTTAATAGCAAATTTATTCTTATATATATATATAAATTTTTCTTTCAAACAATACAGTTTAGTTCTATGCGACCCATTAACAGGACCCTATAAGGTGCTACTACTCCGGGCCAAAGTGGACCTGGGAGCAATAGCAATAAAAGGGTTCTCTGCATTTCTCAAAGACCCAGAATTACTGGAGTCTCATCATCATATTATTTAGTACCACATCCAGGACGCTCATTCGGAGAGTCTTACTTCTCTACTGAGATGCAATCGGTGTATTATAGAGCCCCAGCTGACTGGACAAAGCAATAATAATAATAATAATGACATCAAATGCCAATCTAACGCTTTACAACGGAAGTACGTAGCTGAATAAGTGAAAATTCCGTTTTCACAAAATTTTTTTCCTTTATAGATTGAAGATGGAAATATCATTGGAGATCCTGTGAAGCGAACACTCTCTCACTGGCCAACATCCTCCATAACGAGTGTGTTTAAAATCTGTTTTCAAGAAGACTTATCTACAATGTGGATAGGAGAATAAAATATGTTTGGACATAACATGAGTAAAACTTGGGACATTTCACATGAAGAAACTGTTTTACCACAGATGCAAACACTCTAAAATGGATACGTTTAAATTCTGTTTTATCCGATGTGGATCCGAACGAAAATATCGTTGAAGATGTCGGGAGTTGATCGCGGGACATTTCACATGCGAACCAAACGCTCTACCCCTGAGCTACATCCCCATTAATGATTACACAAAAATATGGTTCCTGGAAGCCTTTTCTACAATGTACATCGAAGAGAAAGAGATGCAACGAGTTTAACACGGAACATTTCGTAGGCGAAGCGAACGCTCAACCTCTGAGATACATCGACATTAATAACTTTACTGGAAATCTGTTTTCAGAAAGTCTTTTCTACTATGTAGATCGGAGGAAAAGATATGACGACACGCCACAATTTGAACCCGGGACATTTCATATGTGAAGCGAAAGTTCTATCTCAGAACTACATACCTCATAATGGCAGTGCATAAAATTTGTTATCAGAAAGCTTTTTCTACAATGTTCATTGAAAAAGAAAATTTTTTTTGACATGCTCGGGTGTAACCAGGGACATCTTACATGCGAAGCAAATGCTTTACCACTGAGGAACACACCTGAAAATGAATAGGTTTAAGTTCTGTTTTCAGGAAGACTTTTCTTAAATGCACATCGGATTCGAAAATATGATTGGAGATGCTGGTAGTTGAACCCGGGGCATTTCATATGCAAATCGAACGCTCTCCCCCTGAGCTATATCCCAAATAATAGCCGAATTATAAATCTGTTTTCTAAAAATCTTTCTACAATGCACATCAGAAAAAAAATGGCTGCACTTAAAATCACTTTTTAGAAAGCCTTTTCTACAATGATGATCGAAGAAAAAGTTATGATTGGTGATGCCAAGAGTTCGACCCGGGACATTCTACATGCGAAGCGAACGCTCTACCATTGAGCTACACCCCACAAAAGAGTTGGGTTTTAAATGTGTTTTGACAAGACTTTTTTTTCAATGTAGATCGGAAAAGAAAATATGATTAGAGATACTGGGAATGTAATCAGGGACATTTCACATGCGAGGCATACGCTCCACCACTAACCTACATCCCAATAATGGCCGTATATTAAATATCTTTCTGAAAGCCTTTTCTACAATGTAGATCGGAGAAAATGTTTTGAATGATGATGTCGAGAATTGGACCCAAGACATTTTATATGTGAAGCGAACGCACTACACCCAAAAGAGCTGGGTTTAAAACGTATTTTGACAAAACCTTTTTTCAATATCTTTCTGAAAGCCTTTTCTACAATGTAGATCGGAGAAAATGTTTTGAATGATGATGTCGAGAATTGGACCCAAGACATTTTATATGTGAAGCGAACGCACTACACCCAAAAGAGCTGGGTTTAAAACGTATTTTGACAAAACCTTTTTTCAATATCTTTCTGAAAGCCTTTTCTACAATGTAGATCGGAGAAAATGTTTTGAATGGTGATGTCGAGAATTGGACCCAAGACATTTTATATGTGAAGCGAATGCACTACACCCAAAAGAGCTGGGTTTAAAATATATTTTGACAAAACCTTTTTTTCAATATCTTTCTGAAAGCCTTTTCTACAATGTACAGTGGTGAAAAAAGATATGAGTGGAGATGCAACAATTTTAACACAGGTCATTTCATCGGTGAAGTAAGCATTCTGATACTGAGCTACATCCCCAATAGCGGCTGTGTTTAAATTCTGTTTTCAGAAAGCCTTTTCTCCTACGTCGATTGGAGAAAAAGAAAGGAATGGAGATGCCGGGACTTGAACCCGGGGCATTTCACATGCGAAGCGAACGCTCTACCACTGAGCTACATCCCCAATAACTTGCAGCCATAAAAATCTTTCTGGATGCCATTTCTAGTCATTTATTTACGAAGTTTATATCAAATTCATAGAAGACCAGAGCTACTGAGCACCAACCAGTGTGAATTAAATTGACTAACAATGGTCTACTAGTCTAGTTTCCTAAGCTCTAAAGAAAGTTCAAGATTTATTAAGCTTTACTTAGTCTTGTTCACAGTCAGAAATACAGAGTATTCAGTCAGGTTTGAATTTGTTTAATATATATATATATATATATATATATATATATATATATATATATATATGTGTGTGTGTGTGTGTGTGTGTGTGTGTGTGTGTGTGTGTGTGTGTGTGTGTGTGTGTGAATTGTGGGTATATTTGTATGTTTATCAGTCTGTTTAAATCTATATATTTATATATCTATCTTTCTTTATCAATCTGCTTCTATCTATCTATCTATCTGGCAAGTTATGTCCAAATATCTTTCTCTCCTTCCCCGCTTCTCTCTCTCTATATATATATATATTGATAATTATCTCTTTCCAACAAGTGTCCTTGATATGACACAAAGCAATCTGATAGTGACGCCCCAGTAATATTCTGGCTTTCATGAATGCGGTGTATCCCTTTATTGCCATCGCTCATGGGTCTAAAAAAATCACTAGCTGTATAATGCTCAGATAATTATGATTATGAGCAGGGTACTTGCTAGAGTCTCGTGCCCATCTCCGAATCTGTGATACGGGGCCTCCACTCTACTATTTAAATTGTAGTCACATAGATTTCATTGAATCTTTTTGATATAAAATTTTTCTTTTCATATCTTACCGTTTCCTGCTTAATTAGTTTCAAATCTAAAACTAAGGCAGACAGCTTTCTCAGTACGAAAGATTACTGTCGTCCTTAACTTGGTGTAAAAATATTTTTTCACAGATTTGGACGAATTAAAAAAAGATAACAAACCTGAAAATGATGTCAAAATGTGCAAAATTTGTTCATTCTTTAGTCGTCGTTTATACATATATGAATTTTTTTTTAAATCTACTACTCGAAAGAAGTGTCCCAAACCTCGACGAAGAGAGTTTGAGTGTAGTGAATAGAAAAAAGAAAATTAATAAAATAGAAATAGAATTAGATGAAATAAAAAATATATTAAAGAAATGCAAAAACTCCCAGAAGTCCTTGACAAGAAGTGGGGCTACGCATTCGCGGGAAATAGGAAGAGATTCTCTCTTGGTGAAATTCACTTTAGTCAGAACTAGTTTATACCTACAGACTCTAATACAGTGGGCTAGATGATATCTGCCCGAAACCATTTTTTTAGGAGTGATTTACCTGCCCTTAGACTTTTGTTTATTTTTAGTTATTGTTGTTATAAAATAAATGAAACACTCTCTAGACCCGTCACTTTTGTACCTAATTGGGGATCCAGACGATCCGGGAGTAGTATGAAAAAAATTAGCAGACCAGTTTCAGAAGAAGATCTGGGATAAGAAACAAGCATTACGGAGGAGATTATATTCTCTTAAATTGAAGGTAGGTGATTCTGTTCATAATCACATAAAATTGATGACAGAAACATTCGATGAGTTATCTGATATCAGCGATTCCCTTAATGAGGAAGATAGAGTAGTACATCTCCTGGCTAGCCTTCTCGAATCTTATGATATGTTAGTGACAGCACTTGAAGCAAGTCAAGATGTACCTAAATGGGCCTTAGTCACAGAACGACTTCTATACGAGGAAAATAAAATGAAAGAAAAACAGACTGGTGGTGCTGAGTCAAAATCCATGACATCAAAACACCATATCAACAAAAAGGGACCAAAATGTTTTCACTGTGGTAAATTTGGACATCTGAAACGTAACTGTCGTCTATTCGGAGAAGACTCCAAAGAAAGTGCAAAAAGGGACTATCCAAAGAAGAAAGCTTTCTTAACGAAGAAAACGAAAATGGAGCCTAGTTGTTCTAAAAACGAACATATTGGATTGTTTGCTCACCATGGATTAACAACCAATAATAATGAAAAGAGCTCATGGATCGTGGACTCTGGAGCGACGTGTCATATGTGCCATGATATTGATAAGTTTATCAATATGAAAAAATTCGATAAAGCAGAGGATATAACCCTCGGTGATGGACACTCAGTTAAAGCATTTGGAACAGGAACTGTGGATTTAAATGTGAGAGTGTCTGACGAAAAAAACAAAACAACAAAGGTGTAGATTGTTTGAGAGACTATATGTTCCCGAGGTATCTTACAACTTGCTTAGTGTGTATAAGGCTACCAGATCAGGAAAATCGTTTACATTCACGGAGTCATGTTGTCAACTTCTGGATGAAAAACGGAATGTAGTAGCTATAGGTTCAAAAGTTGGTAACATGTACTACTTGAACTGTATTTTATGAACAGGGAACAACCCATGCAGCAACTATATGCTTGAGTGGTGACACAAAGGAGGAGATTTGGCATCGAAATTTTGGTCATCTTGGAATGAAGAATTTACAGAAACTAGCAACAGATCAATTAGTAAATGGACTTGACAATGATGTAATAAAGGACATAAAATTTTGTGAGCCATGTGTGGATGGAAAACATCCCCGTTCTTCATTTCCAAAATCTGGTGGGAGGCGAGCCACAAAACTGCACAAAATTGTGTACAGTGATGTTTGTGGAAGATTAGAGGCAAAATCACTCAGTGGAGCAGAATATTTTGTCACATTTATTGACGATAAATCAAGATATGCATGGATATACATTCTTAAAAATAAAATAAAAGTTTTTTCAAAATTCCTGGAGTGGAAATCCATGGTGGAGAAATCCAGTGGTGAAAAAATCAAGACACGATGCTCTGATAATGGCAGTGAATACACTTCAAAAAAGTTTGAAGATTACTTATAAAAGAATGGTATTCGCCATGAGCGCACTGTTCCTAAAACACCAGAGCAAAATGGAATAGCTGAGAGAATGAATCGGACGTTGGTGGAAACTGTACGAGCAATGTTGTCAGATTCGAAGCTGCCTAAGAAATTTGGTGCTGAGGCCTTATCGACAGCTTCATATGTTCGAAACCAAAGCCCAACAACTGCCATAAAAGCAATGACCCCATATGAAGTATGGAAAGGCTACAAACCAAATGTTAATCCTTTACGCATTTTTGGATGTAGTGCTTATGCTCATATACCAAAGGATGAAAGATCTAAAATGGATACTAGAGTAAAGAAGAGCATCTTCCTTGGATATGGCATTGATGTTAAAGGGTATAGACTCTTTGATACAGACACATCGAAAGTCTTCCATGCCAGAAATGTCATATTTAATGAAACAGCATCCACAAGTGAACAGAGGATAGAAGAAGTTGAAAATCAACCTTTAGTGGAGGTTGAATGTGAAAACATCAGCAGTGATGATGATGAGAATTCACGAGAAGCCACAGAGCCTCGAAGATCACTAAGGGTAAGAAAAGCTCCAAATCAGTATGGTGAATGGGTATACATTGCTCACAGGATGGATGACCCATTAACAGTAAAAGAAGCACTTTCCAGTCCTGAGAAAAGGGAACGGATGAAAGCAATGGAAAGTGAAATAAATTCACTAAATACTAATAAAGTATGGGATCTTGCTGAATTACCCTGTGGACGAAAAGCTATTGTAAGTAAGTGGGTGTTCAAAAGAAAATATGATAGTGGTGGAAACATGAAACAGCACAAAGCTCGACTCGAGCTCAAGGTTTTCTTCAAAAACATGGAGTTGACTACGATGAGACCTTTTGTTCAGTTGTAAGGTTCGAATCAGTTCGAACTGTTATAGCATTGGCAGCTAAACATGATCTCAAAATACACCAGTTGGACATAACCACGGCATTTTTGAATGGTGAGTTAAATGAAGACATCTATATGAAGCAGCCGGAAGGATTTGAAGTCAAAGGCAAAGAGCATCTTGTCTGTGAACTGAATCGAAGCCTGTATGGTTTGAAACAGTCGCCAAGATGTTGGAATGAAGCCCTTAACAGTCAGTTGAAGAAGACGCATTTCAAACCGTTAGACAATGATCCTTGTATCGACACACTAACTTCAGGAGGAGAGATCTTCATAGCAGCTGTTTACGTTGATGATATTATTCTGGCGAGCAAGTCTTCGACACGAATCCAAGAATTCATTAAAAGCATCTCAGAAAGTTTTGACATCAAGCATATGGGAAAACTCCATTACTTCTTGGGTGTCAAAATTGCTTATCCAGTGTCAGGAAAGATCTGGATCGGACAACCAGCATATACAGCAGAAGTCTTAAAAAGATTTCAAATGGAAAATTCCAAACCTACAGCAACATCAATCGATACTGGTGCAAAGCTAACCAAACCCACTGAAGACAGCAAGTTATTCAATCAAGAATTGTATCAATCGGCAATTGGAAGTCTCGTATATCTTTACACAAGAACAAGACCCGATATTGCCAATGCTGTCAGTAATGTAGCCAGATTTTGTTCCAAGCCTACTATGGAACATTGGAAGTCCATTAAACACATCATGCGTTACATAAATGGTACCCGGAACTATGGGTTGCTGCATGACAAGGAGAAGGTGACGGATTTCATTGAATATTCTGATGCAAACTGGGCTGTTGATTTGGATGGCTACAGGTTAACTTCAGGCTACATATTTCAATTGAGTGGAGCTGCTGTCAGTTAGAGAAGCAAAAAACAATCATGTGTGGCATTATCTACAGCTGAAGCAGAATACATGGCATTGGCAAGTGCAGCACAAGAAGCTGTATGGATGCAACGTCTTCAAAATGATCTCAATAAAGCCTCAGTTAAATCAACACTCATATATAAGGATAACCAATCCACAATATGCATGGCGAAAAATCAACAATATCATGGACGAGCAAAACATATTGACATTAAGTTCCATTATATCCGTGAACAAGTTGAAAAGAAAACTATTCAACTTGAATATTGTGAAAGCAATAACATGGTTGTTGATATGTTGACAAAAGCACTTCAGAGGCCACAATTTGTGAAGCTCAGAAAAATGTTAAGTGTTAGAGAAATTATTGAACAAGTCTGACTGCAAGTGAGGAGGAGTGTTGAAATTCACCTTAGTCAGAACTAGTTAATACCTACAGATTCTAATACAGTGGGCTAAAGGTTATCTGCCCGAAACCATTTTTGTAGGAGTGATTTACCTGCCCTTGGACTTTTGTTTTTTTAGCTGTTGTTGTTATAAAATAAATGAAACACATCGTGTGTTGATAGCAGTCCTGATGTGTTGCTTCGTTATTTGACTGGAAGTTATCTCATGTCTAAATGACTAACTGCGCTTGCTAGAAAGAAAAAGGTATGCTCCTTTTTTTGTAAGGATTTAAGTCAACAAATTCCCAACATCTCTCACTTAATCTTTACCTTCGATACTAGACGAACCTTTTTTCCTCAGTTGCTAGCAGGAAGTGCAAGTGTCCGCCCAAGTCTCGTACTCAGCGAAAGACCGTGTATCCTCTAGCAGCCGTCTCTGTTACCAGTTATCCACGACTAAAACCACTGAATAATGGACATATTTTTTTTTTATTGCAAGTTAAGAACGACAGTATCTTCCGTGCTGAGACAGCTGTCTTCCTTCGTTTTAGATTTGAAACTGACTCGGCAGTAAACGGTAATATATGAAAATAAAAACTTTATATCAAAAAGATTCAATGAAATCTACGTGACTACGATTTTAATAGTAGAGTGGAGGCCCCGTATCACGGATTCGGAGATGGGCACGAGACTCTAGCGTGTACCCTGCTCATAATCATAATTATCTGAGCATTATACAGCAAGTGATTTTTTTAGACCCACGAGCGATGGCAATAAAGGGATACACCGCATTCATGAAAGCCAGAATATTACTGGGGCGTCACTATCAGATTGCTTTGTGTCATATCTGGGACACTTGTTGGAGGAGTCTTACTCCTCTGCAGAGAGATAAATATCAATATCAATATATATATATATATATATATATATATATATATATATATATATATATATATATATTTATGTGTGTGTGTGTGTGTGTGGAGAGAGAGAGAGAGAGAGAGAGAGAGAGAGAGAGAGAGAGGGAGGATATAACTTACCAGATTGATAGATATATAGATATAAGCAAACTGATAGAGAAAGATAGATATATGAATATATAGATTGATTTGAACAGACTGATAAACACACAAATATACCCACGATATATATATATATATATATATATATATATATATATATATATACGCACACTAAGAAATACATTGATCGACAATAATAGAAATGCCTAACTCCAAATAAATTATGACGTGTCAGACAAAAATGAATCTTTTTGTGCTAAAAATAATTGTCCGCGGACAAGTTTTACATTAACATCGTAAAAAATGTAAAAGATTTAGTGAGTCACTCTAGGAGTAAATGGGGATGTAGCTCAGTGGTAGAGCGCTCGCTTTGCATGCGAGAGGCCCCGGGTTCGATCCCCGGCATCTCCAAATAGCTTTATTTTTATCACAAGAAAAAATAATAATCAAATAAAAGTATCTAAATGCAATCTGAATCTGAATATATTTCATCGACAGTTCGTGTGTTCCCCTCGAACGTCCAGGATTCACAATGCAGTATTTCCAATCTGATTTTATTGTCCAATATACATTGAAGAAAACGTTTTCCTGAAAAGCAAATATTGCCGAAACTGTCATTGAAGAGGTCGCCCAATGGTATGATGTATGTTTCGCTGCGCCAATAATCTCTGAGAAAACAAAACAATCATTAAAGATATTAATCATTGGCATCTCATGTAACGTATCCTGAGTTCAACTCAAGGCAGCTCCAGTTTTATTTTCTCCTCCAATATGCTTTTTAGCTATGTGGGAGATCGTTCGTTTTGCATATGAAATGTCCCGGATTCAACTCCCAGCGTTTCCAAACTTATTTTATTCTCCAATCTAGAAAGAAAATATCATCAGCTTTATCATTAGAAATGTAGCTCAGAGATAGATCGTTAGCGTCGCATGTAAAATATCTCAGGTTCGGATCTCGACATATCGACTTTGATTTTATTTACCAACCTGCATTGTAGAAAAGTCTTCTTGAAAAAAAAAAAAATTCTGACGCTGTTATCATTAGCCACATGCTCCGCAATAAATCGTTCGTTTTGCATGTGATCCATCGGACGTTCAACTCCTGCAATCATATTTTTTTCTCCAATGTGTATTTCAGAAAAGTTGCCGGAATGTTGGTGTCCGTTACCAAAATCCGACTTTAAAACAAATTAACAAAACAAAAAACTACTGGATGTAAAGGTCCCAAAACTAAAAATAGATAATTCGGAACTAAAAAAAACAAACGAGTGTCGTGACCCGTTCAAAAATATAAACAAATCTGATTACTCACACTCCCACAAACATGACAACCGTCTACGACCGGAAATGATGAAACTCTATACGAACCTGACCAACCGTTACAGCTAAGAAAAGGGAATAAATTACATCTAACAACATTTACAGAACACGTCTGTCAAAAGTAACTCTATTAAAATGGAGTAAATTATCTTCTGTAGCCTATCTCAGGCTAAAGAAGGACTTTATTTCTACGCCCATTTTTAATAGATGAACTTTGTGTTTACGTAGCCCAACAGTGTGACATAGCGTTCCCTTTATATAAACAAGGCACCGGCGGCGAAAAAAAAAAAATGGAGTTCGTTTTACGAAGCTCTCAGAAGCCCGCTCTTAGAGCGAGGCTCCCCAATGCTGAATCCTGCATCTTGTTGTCGCATTCGCCTTACTTCAAGGCTGAATCTCACTCATGGTCGCACTCACCTTCCATCACCTGGATATGCAAAAAGGTCCTTTTAAAGACCATTAGAGGTATTCTTCTGCGGGTTGGACTATCTCTGACGGTCATTGCAGACTCTTCCATGCAGACGGCCCGGTGGCACACACGAAACGGACCCTAAGACCACCTGGTCTTAATCAGCTCGGTCGGTTCCGTTGTCCGTTTGTTCGCTCGGCTGCGCAACGTTAAAGGCACGGGTTAGCCTTTAGCTACCGCTTCCCTATCTGCGCAGCGCTAATCTTAGCCACGGCCTTCCGGCCTGTTCGCTTGATACGTTCACACAGCTTTGGCACGGCAAAGCCTTAGCTACCGTTTCCGATACGACCACATTGAACGTCTAGCTGCACCTCTACGCCTCGACCAACATCAGCTACCCGCATCGAACATCTAGCTGCACCTATCTACAACTTCAACCATATCAGCTACCGACACCAACCATCTTGCTAAAGATACAATACAACTATCACGAACTTTACATTCACCCTTGTAAATACGACAAATAAATTCAGCTTTGTTATATTGTTACCTCGCCTTTGTTTCCTTCATTTTCATTTGGCTGTCATTACTCGCACGCTTAACTTTATGAATCATTTGTGGGGTCGACGTGCGTATCGGCTCTGCAACACGAGACATGGCGCGACCGGCCCACGAACGTAAACAGATCGGATTACTCCTTCGCCCTAGAAAAATAACATCCGGGTACCGCCGGAAATAACTAAGCCCTTTTTCGACTCTAACCGGCCGTTACAGCTAAGAAAGGGATAAATTAACATTTATCAACTTTTGCAAAATACTTCTGCCAGAAATAATTCTATAAAAATGGAAGTAATACTCTTCGCGAGCCTATACCGGGCTAAAGAAATAGTTATTTTCAACGTTCATTTTTTATAGAAGAACGTTCTATTCACGTGGCGCGACAGAAGTGGAGTTCCCTTTCTTCCATATGAAAAAGGTTTCAGGCGGCGAAAATTCAGAGGTCCCTGCTCTTTTTTAGGGTGTTTGTGACCTTTCCTCTCCAGTTGTTGGGTTGCATTCGGTAGGCCGTCTGACCTCTGGGCGGTTCTGCCGGGTGTGCCTCGGCACTGGAGATTTCCTCTAGCCCCCCGGGGGGGGCATCTCCCCAGGTTTTTACCCCCTTCGAGGGGGTTTATTGCCTGGTGCCCCAAAAAGGGGAATGCCGACGGGACCGAAGCTATTTTTGGCCTTGCCGGAAGCGTGTGGGCTTCGGCCCTGCGACCGGACCCACCTTAAAAACGGCCTTGTGCCATATTCGTGCGTTGGTGGGACGCATCGATAAATATCAGAGGTCTACGCGGACGCTCTCAGGGGCCACTCAGCTTCACGAGGCTGGGGTCCTACGTTATCGTGGTTGCATCCACCTCACCGCCAATTCTAGTAGTAGATTCAGCCTTTTTTTTTTCACGGTCCTTTTAAGGGCCATGAGAGGTCAACTTCTGCGGGTCGGAGCATCTCTGACAGTCCTTAACGACCAGTCGAAACAGACGGCCTGGAGGGAAACAGGAAGAGAACTCACTAAGACCAGCCGGTCTTAACCATCGCTCAGTTCCGCTCGATTTGTAAAATGCATTGTAAAAATGTTATTCTGAAAGCAAGATGTGTAGAATAAGTCATATGGGACACTTGAAGCTCAGCAACAGATCATTCGCATAATATGTGGAATGTCAAGCATTCAACTCTCGGCCTTTCCAAACATGTGCCCATCTCCAATCATAATGCAGATAAAAAAAACATTTTTTTTTAAATTGTTAAGGATGTAGTGCCATCGCTTCGCATGTAAAATATGGTAAAATCAACTACAGGCATCTCCAATTTTGACTTTTTCTCCAATTTACATCAGAGAAAAAGATTTCTGAAAATGGATTGTAAATGAAAGTATTATCGAGGATAGAGCTCAGTGGTAGAGCATTCGCTTCGCACGTGAAATGTCTCGGGTCTAATTCCCAGCATCTCCACTATATTTTCTTTCGGATCTACATTAGAAGAAAATACTTATTGAAAATAAAATTTAAACCGATTTATTGTCCAGTGTGTACCACACTGGTGAAGCGGTCGCTTCACATGTGAAATGTTCCTGGTGTTCTCTGATCAACATTGTAGAAATAGCTTCCTGAAAAAGAATTATGGAGGAAGATTATTGGGGATGTAGCTCAGTGGTAGAGCGTTCGCTTCGCATGTGAAATGCCTCGGGTTCAAATCCCGGCATCTCCAATCATATCTTTTTCTCCAATCTACGTAGGAGAAAAGGCTTTCTGAAAACAGAATTTAAACACAGCCGTTATTGAGGATGTAGCTCAGTATGCTTACTTCACCGATGAAATGGCCAGTGTTATAATCGTTGCATCTCCGATGCTGTACATTGAGGAAAAGGCTTTCAGAAAGAGATTGAAAAAAAGGTTTTGTCAAAATACATTTTAAACCCTGCTCTTTTGGGTGTAGTGCGTTCGCTTCACATATAAAATGTCCCGGGTCAACTCTCGACATCACCATTGAAAACTTTTTTCCGATCTACACGGTAGAAAAGGCTTTCAGAAAGATAATTAATATACAGCCATTATTGGGATATAGGTTTGTGGTCGAGCGTACGCCTCGCATGTGAAATGTCCCTGATTACATATTTTCTTAATCATATTTTCTTTTCCGATCTATATTTAAAAAAAGGTTTTATCAAAATACTTTTAAAACCCAACTCTTTCGTGGGGTGTAGCTCAGTGGTAGAGCGTTCGCTTCGCATGTGAAATGCCCCGGGTTCAAATCCCGGCATCTCCAATCATATCTTTTTCTCCAATCTACGTAGGAGAAAAGGCTTTCTGAAAACAGAATTTAAACACAGCCGTTATTGGGGATGGAGCTCAGTCGTAGAATGCTTACTTCACCGATGAAATGATCTGTATTAAAATTGTGGCATCTCCGATTACATCTTTTTTCACCGCTGTACATTGTGGAAAAGGCTTTCAGAAAGAGATTGAAAAAATATGCAGGTATCTGCAATCATCTTTTTATTTCCGAACTATATTGGAGAGAAAAAAGGATACGTTTAAATTCTTTTTTTGGGAAGTTTCTGCCAATGTGGATCCGAACGAAAATATCGTTGGGGATGCCGGGAGTTGATCCCGGGACATTTCACATGCGAAGCGAACGCTCTACCACTGAGCTACATTCCCATTAACGATTACGCTAAAAATATGGTTCCTGGAAGCCTTTTCTACAATCTACATCGAAGAGAACTATAACTTTGGAGATGCAACGAGTTTAACACGGAACATTTCGTAGGCGAAGCGAACGCTCAACCTCTGAGATACATCGACACTAATAGCTTTACTGAAAATCTGTTTTCAGAAAGATCGGAGAAAAAGTTATGATTGGTGATGTCAAGAGTTGGACCCGGGACATTCTACATACGAAGCGAACGCTCTACCACTGAGCTACACCCCACAAAAGAGTTGGGGTTTAAAAGTATTTTGATAAAACCTTTTTTTAAATATAGATCGGAAAAGAAAATATGATTAAGAAAATATGTAATCAGGGACATTTCACATGCGAGGCGTACGCTCGACCACAAACCTATATCCCAATAATGGCTGTATATTAATTATCTTTCTGAAAGCCTTTTCTACAGTGTAAATCGGAAAAAAGTTTTCAATGGTGATGTCGAGAGTTGACCCGGGACATTTTATATGTGAAGCGAATGCACTACACCCAAAAGAGCAGGGTTTAAAATGTATTTTGACAAAACCTTTTTTTCAATCTCTTTCTGAAAGCCTTTTCCTCAATGTACAGCATCGGAGATGCAACAATTATAACACTGGCCATTTCATCGGTGAAGTAAGCATACTGAGCTACATCCTCAATAACGGCTGTGTTTAAATTCTGTTTTCAGAAAGCCTTTTCTCCTACGTAGATTGGAGAAAAAGATATGATTGGAGATGCCGGGATTTGAACCCGGGGCATTTCACATGCGAAGCGAACGCTCTACCACTGAGCTACATCCCCAATAATCTCCCGTCAGGGTTTTTCAGTAAGCCATTTCTACAATGTTGATCTGAGAAGAACATCAAGAACATTTCACATGTAAAGCGGGCGCTTTACCAGTGTGGTACTCCCGGGATAATAAATAGGTTTAGATTCTATTTTCTTCTAATGTTGATCCGAAAGAAAATATAGTGGAGATGTCGGGAGTTGGACCCGAGACATTTCACGTGCAAAGCGAATGCTCTACCACTGAGCTCTATCCTCGATAATAGTTTCATTTACAATCTATTTTCAGAAATCTTTTTTCTCTAAAGTGGATTGGAGAAGAAGTTAAGATTGGAGATGCCTGTAGTTGATTCTGCCATATTTCACATGCGAAGAGATTGTACTACATCCCCAACGACAGTGTTATTAGAATTTTTTTTATATGTTTTTTTTTTTTTTCTGCATTATGATTGGCGAAGAGCACATGTTTGAGAGTAGAATGCTTGACATTCCACATATTATGCGAATGATCTGTTGCTGATCTTCAAGAGTCCCATATGACTTATTCTACGTATCTTGCTTTGAGAATCACATTTTTACAATGCATTTTACAAAGCATTTTGGAGAAGGAAATAAGTTTGCAGACCTGCGACGGTTCAAATGTGTAGCAGACGACCGAACTCTGACCAATATCATCCATGGCACTTTCGCTTAGATTTTGTTTTCAAGAAGACTTTGTAAAAAAATCTTTTGGAGAAGGACTTGTTCACTGAGAGAAGAGCAACGGTTTGCTATTCTAATTACAGAGAGATGGGTTGTAAAAGTTTTTTTCACCCACTTGGATTGTCGCAGAAAGGGACAGGGCTGTTCTTATTGGCATCGGATGGGCCGAGACGTTGTGGGCTTGCTGCTGCTATTTTGGTGAGGGAAAAGTCAAGGGTTCTTTTTAGGAAGAGGGAAAAGGAAGAAAAATTTTGGCCTCTTATTTCGATAACACACTGGAGATAGCTCTTAGTAGAAGTTTTATTTGAAATGGCCCAGCAGAGATACTGGTAATTTCTGAAGGTGCAAGCTAGGAGAGTTTTGAGAAGAAGCACATTTTTATGGTCAAGCAGAGAGACGGGTAAGTCTCTGAGAAGTGCTGACGAGAAGTTGCTATTTTGTTTATTAGGTATTTCTCGGAAAAACTAACCGGAATAATTCTGGTCAAAAGGACTTGTAGATTCTGAACAGAAAGAAAGAAGAAACGAACGAAAAAGAAGAATTCTCCGCCCAAACCACAAACTTTCCCCATAGATAACAAGAAAGAAAAAGAATGAAAGAAAAAAGAAAGAAAGAAAAATGAAAAAGAAAAGATTTAAGATACAAAAGAAAAAAAGAAGAGTTCTTCGACCAAAACACAAACTTTTCCCACAGATGACAAAAACTAAGACGTATCTAGCTCTTTCCTAGTAGGAGAGAAAAAACGAAGCTAGTTTCTGCCAATTACAAGAAATTAAAAGAGATGCAACGTTTGCTAAGATTTTTAATGTTACACTTTTATTAGGTACCTTTTGTTAATGAATAATTTCTTGCATAAAAACCTTAATGCAGCCCTAGCTGTAACCGGTTTTTGTCTGCTTTATTGAATAAAGTATTTGTAACTTGTGGAATAAGTGTCTCGTTTGTTTTATAGCGGTTCGAGGGAAATTGTTAATTTCTCTAACACTGTATTTTTTAGGCAACACAAATGAATGACGAAACTTTTCTTTAACAACACAACAAAGAAAGTTTTTATTTGCAGCATGGAAATATTTGGTTTGCTTTTGATGCTGCAAGACTCGTGGAGTTTAGGCTTGTTAGTGTTGGAGATGAAATGGCTTAGCGGGATGTTGAGATGGCAGCGTGTTGCTGGACGTGTGAGGGATTGTGTTTATAGTCACCGTGTAGTTTTGTATCTGGTATTTTCAGGGGGAGTCTGCGTTATCTCCATTAATGTGGACCAGAAGTGAAATGGAAGCTAGTGTGTCGAGAGCGGAGTCACGCTCGGATCGACATAGCCAATTTTTGGGGTGACATGAAGTGGTGCCTGTGGAAGGCATGCTGAATGCATCCAATTCATATTCAACTGGGATTCCTTGTACGAAATCCATAAATTAGATGGTTCCCTCGCTGAGTGACCATGTTGCTGCTGGTGTCGCTATGTTAAAAAGCATCGCTAAGCAGGGACGGCAAGACGAACGTCTGTTCTGGTCACCGTCTCAAGCCAAAGAGACTGGGTTTGGCCGCTCACCCGTTTTGCTAGCCGGAAATGAAGATCCGGGCTGAATAGGATAAGTCATCCTGATTGGGTGAAATTAAGTGTTGAAATAAATTTGCGCGCCAAACCAAAATACGAGATTTTCCTCTTCTCTACAGTTTTTTAGTACCGAATTATTTATTTTTAGCATTGGGACTATAACATGAAGGCAGGATTAGTTCCCTCCTGTTATATTGAAAGACTGAAAATAGATTATGGAGATGGCGAGAATATTGATAAGTTTCAACAATGCTTTAATGGCTGCCTGAATGGAGGAACCCTTGTGCTGTACGTCGCAGGGAGAAGAAAGCAGTTGTAGATAGTTGAGAAAGAATATAGTAGCTGAATGTCATAGCCGGAATTGTGTTGCTGAAGTCCAGGCTAAAGTGTAGTTGCTGAAAGCGGAGCAGGAATTGAAATGTTAATGTCAAAGGCGGAATTTAACATCCAATTTAAATCTGGGAGTTGTTGGTCTAGAAGGGTTGATCGAATGATGAAGGATTAATTTCCTAGGCATAACAGTCCATAAATTAGATGTGCTCTCCTCCTGGTGATGTGGTCGGCTGCTGGAGAGAAAGAGAAGACAGGTCTGTTCTACTCGAAATATATGCAGAGGAAGAGAAGGTTCGCGCGCTTTCGCCACTTTTTATGTTGCCCGGGAAAGTCACCCGGGCAGAATAGGATAAGTCATCCTATTGGGTGAAAATATGAGACGAGACCACAACGGTCACATTAATTTACGCGCCAAGCAAAAATTCGAAATTCTTTCTGCTACGGGACCTTTACATCCAGTAGTTTTTTGTTTTGGATCTCCCATAGAGCAACAAAGCATATTGGAGGAGAAAATAAAACTGGAGCTGCCATGAGTTGAACTCGGGATACGTTACATGAGAGGCCAACGATTAATATCTTTAATGATAGTTTTGTTTCCCCAGAGATTATTGGGGCAGCGAAACATACATGCTGCCATTGGGCGATCTTATGGAGTCTGGCAGAGGTCAGGGCAAGCTGTGTTACCATTTTTATTTGACTCCATTCTGAGGTTATTCTATTTTTACCACACGTTGTCTTGTTAATGTAAATCCTTGAACAAGAAGGCTCAAAAAGAATTATACAAAAGAAGATAGCAACAGATAGGAGTTAAAGACGTTTTTTAAATTGTTTTCCTTTATTTCCTGGGTTCAACAATTATTCAGTGCGTGAGGGAATTTTCCCTGAATACAATTGAAATGGTTGAATCCCTTAGTGAAAGTCTTTAAAATACGTTAATCGTTTCTTGGTATATATGTGTCCTCATTTGGTATTCTAAAGCTTTAACAACGGTTTAGTCACTTTTGGGGAGTTTGTTCAAGTCCAGTGTTTTAGTTCGTAGTTTGATAGGTCCATTTCGTAGCTTTTTATATTTTGGCATACTGTTAATCGAGACCGCTGCAACTAAGGAAAGGTTAACCCAACATGGCGCCTTAGAACGGTCATGCTGGCTTCACTGGCAGCCGGGAGATTTAGATGTTGTCACCCCGCCGGTCACTGCTGAAAGAGAATGAGCTTTCCCCTTTTGTCGGGAGTTCCCTTTTTCTTTACGCATGCGTCGCCCCTTTTTCCTGTCAGAGACTTCTGGGAGTTTCTGCATATTCTAATTTTTTAATTCAATTTAAATTTCTATTTATTTATTTATTCCCTACAACCTCTCCAATGACAGTTTCAGCAATATTTTCTTTTCGGGAAAACTTTTCTTCAATGTCCAATATTGACAATAGAATCAGATTGGAAATATTGCATTGTGACTCCTGGACATTTCATGTTCGAAGGGAACACACTAACCTCATAGTCATTTATTTACGAAGCTTATATCAAATTCATAGAAGACCAGAGCTACTGAGCACCAACCAGTGTGAATTAAATTGATTAAAAATGGTCTGCTAGTCTACTTTCCAAAGCTTTAGAGAAATTTCGTGATTTATTAAGCTTTCCCCTAGTCTAGTTCACGAGTATTCAGTGAGGTTTGAATTTGTTCAACGTTACACGACACTAAATGTCTTTTTCGTGTGATCACCTAGTAAGGATGAAACACCGTAGCAATTGATTAGCAAGGTTAGTTTGCCTACGATTTGACCATGACAAGACGTATAAGTAACAGTGAAAGGCAGGGGAGTACTCTCTCCTATCTTTCACTTTTCTCCCCTACCTTTCACTGTTACCAATACGTAATAATGGACATATCTATAATAATGGACATATCTATAAAAATCGACAATTTCAGAATGGGACGACAATTGCAACCTTGTAGAGTCAGTAGTGTTGGCCTCTATCGCTAGAACTGAAAGATGCTTACGGTAAATTTCAAAATATCTCTTGTGCTGGAGTATCGATAAAATATATTAAGATATTACTTAATCTTTTTGTGATTTAAAAAAAAAGATAGACGTAACTGGAGATGCCGGGGATCGAACCCGGGGCCTCTCGCATGCAAAGCGAGCGCTCTACCACTGAGCTACATCCCCAAGTAATTGTAAAATAACTCACTAAACATTTTACATTTATTATGATGTCCGTTGACAGTTATTTTTAGCACAAAATGATTCATTTTTGTCTGACACGTCATAATTTATTTTGAGTTAAGCATTTCTATTATTGTCGGTCAATGTATTTCTTAGTATATATATATATATATATATATATATATATATATATATATATATATATATATATATATATATCGTGGGTATATTTGTATGTTTATCAGTCTGTTCAAATTAATCTATATATTTATATATCTAGCTTTCTCAATCAATCTGCTTCTATCTATCTATCATGTAAATTATGTCCATATATTTCTCTCTCTCTCTCTCTCTCTCTCTCTCTCTCTAAGTCTCTTGTTTGTTTTTTAGTTCCGAATTATTTATTTTTAGCATTGGGACTATAACATGAAGGCAGGATTAGTTCCCTCCTGTTATATTGAAAGACTGAAAATAGATGAGGATTAAGACTCCTCCAACAAGTGTCCCGGATATGACACAAAACAATCGGATTGTAACGCTCCAGTAATGCGGAGTATCCCTTTATTGCCAACGCTCATAGGTCTAAAAAATTACTTGCCATATAATGTTCAGATAATTTTGATTATGTGCAGGGTAGGTGCTTGAGTCTCGTGCCCAACTCCGAATCTGTTAAAATCGTAGTCACGTAGATTTCATTGAATCTTTTTGATATAAAGTTTTTCTTTTCATATATTACCGTTTACGACCGAGTTAGTTTGAAATCTAAAACCAAGGCAGACAGCTGTCTCAGCACGTAAGATACTGTCGTCCTTAACTTGCTGTAAAAATATCTTTTCACAGATTTGGACAAATTAAAAAAAAAAACATGAAAATGATGTCAAAATGCGCGAAAATCTTTCATTCTTTCGTCGTCGTTTATACATACATCAATTTAAAAAAAAAAAACTACTCTCCGGAAGATGTGTACCAAACCTCAACGAAGGGAGTTGGTGTGTAGTGAATCGAAAAAAGAAAATGAATGAAATAGAAATAAAATTAGATAAAATAAATAATAAATTTAAGAAATGTAGAAACTCCCAGAATTCCCTGACAAGAAGTGGGGCGACGCATACGCGGGAAAAAAGGAAAGGATTCTCTCTCACTTAGCTTTACCTTTGATGCTAGACGAACCCTTTTTTCCTCGGTTGCTAGCACGTGTCCGCCCAAGTTTCGTACTCGGCGTAAAGCTGTGTCTCCTCTAGCAGCCGTCTCTGTCACCAGTAATCCACGACTAAAAACTAATACCGAATAATTGACATATCCATCCGAAAACAACTCACTCATTTTAACTCCTTGTCTGGAAGACGCAACCATTACATTTGGATTCAGGAATGATTTCTCCACCCATATAATGGTTGTTGAACCCAGAAAAACAGTCAAAATGTCTCCCTTCTTCTTTTCTTCAGTAATTCCTTTGCAGCCTTCATAGACCAGAAGATGCTAGCGAATGAAGATGGGGTAATAGAACCAAATAGAGTCAGATATAGATATCAATAACAACCAACTACAAATACCATGTCACGCTGCTATGTGCCCAGCGGGCTTGCAGGGTGCCAAGTCCACCAGTTAAAGCCGGACACAGACGTTGGCTGTGGTTTGCTGAACGCTATTTAACGTCACAGATATCACCAACTCCCAAGCAAAGTCACATTTTAAAGCTACTCGGTGAATTCTAGTTGAATTATTGAAAGTCAACACTGCTAACAGCTAAGCTTTCTCCCTCAAATACAAGGTCTTCGACAAACACAATTCTTCCACAAGAAAATAAGGACTCTGAACTGCCGTGTTTGAGTTAACATGATTAATAACAATATTCTTTTATTGCATAAAAGAAAGAAACAAAGAAAACAAAATAATTCTGGTAAAAGTTAGGAGCGAGAAAGTCTTTCTGTATCCCGGAAGAGCCTCCACTAAAATATCCGTATCCTGGACTAAGCCCTTCATAGAATATTTGTTTATGGCGGAAGGTGAGAAGGTAGTTCGACAACAGTAGACACGGTTCGCTTTCTTTCGGACTATGGGATTTAATAACAGAGCATGTGCTCCAAATATCAAGTTTATCATTTCAGTACGAATGCAGCAGGATAAAGTTGAATATACTTAAATTGCATGGTCACTTACTTGGAGTTTTGTGAAGCTTATTCTCTTCTCTTCTTTCTTTCGTTATTGGGTTTCCATAACATTTTGATAGGAGGATACACGTCTTATTTCTGATAAGACCAGGATTAATTATTGTTCCTTTTCTCGTGGACAAGTGTTTCTTTTGGGTATTCGTTTAACGAAGCTTACCATGTCTCGGAGTGCTGGTTCGTTCAAAAGATAAGTTTTTTCTTTTCTCTCAGGGTTATCTGCGCGGTATTATTTTGGAATATGGGTTTCTTCACATCCCAAACTATGTTCTTGGTTTTTCGACGAACAAAAGCAATTCCTTATGCGTCTTCATCCCTCGAGGAATAAACGGTGACTGACTTATCTTCCGTAGTTTGAAAATTCGCCACGTGTTGATTTTTTTGTCGAGCTTTTCCTCAGAACCAAATATGGTCGAGGGTTTGCTTCTCCGCTGACACATTCATGTCTAATATCTCCTTGTAATGAGAGGGAGGGAAGGAGAGAGAGACAACCTCTCCCACAGCTATCGTCCGCTGATTCTTGCTTGCTACCATAATCGGCCGTTGACGGCCAAATGTGTTAGGGTGTCATATTTCCTCGTCACAACCACCAAAAATACTTTAAACCCCTTTACTGAAAACGCCCTTCCGAGGCCCCCAAAGGAGCTTGCCTGCTTTCAGCCGGGTGGGAATCGAGGGCAGTATGTTTGGTTTCTTTGTTTAATGGCATATCAACCTTCGTGGGTTATTTAATGCCAAAGCCATCCGTCGAAATAAACTGCAGTGATGCTATTTAACCCATAGCTGGGAGGATAAGGGAGCTCATACCTTTCCCACGGGTATTTGTCCGAAAGTGATCCTAATAGCGTGCCTGGAGTTCGAACCCGCTTTCTACGATTTCACAGTTCAGTGCTTCAACCATTACACCACGAGGACACCCCCTTGGTCAGTACGAGCTAACCTTTGTCATAGGATTCTTTTGAAGATTTAAAAGATATTTAACCCATGAATTAATATGATAAAAGTTTTTTTGGAAGATTTTGTTTCCCCTTGTATATTCTGATATAAGATATTGTTGTTGTTTTGTTTTTTTTTATATGCGGGGGTGGTCTGAAAAGTTAATTGCCTGAAAAGTTAGTATGATGATGTCATATCTGTGATGTTTTGGGCGTAAATCTGTTATGTGAAGAATGAAAAGACGGAACGAGAGTCTAGATATGTACAAGATGGCTGCTTGCCTCTATTTTATTATCATACCGAAAGTCAGTAAGTTGTACAAGGGGGATAACTCTACATCTCCCTTTCCTTTTTTAGTTTTAAAAATTCTTTTAACTTTAGAGTGACAGTCTTTTGGGTGGTCGAATTTTTCGACCCCTTCTGATGTATCTTGTCTGTGGACTTTCTGCGTTGGTTGAGCCTTCACTCTGCGCATTTGGCTGCGTTTCTGGTTGTTCAACCTGTTCCTTTATATTACCATATATGCTGTCATCATGACTATACTCGGGAACTTCTCTGGGTACATTTGGTAATGTCGACAATTCTTGCTGGATGGCGACTTGAGAAAATTTGGTTTAGTCATTTCTTCTACGAAGATGACTTTTATTCCTTCGAAGTTGTCCCGATTCAGTTTTCACTAAAACTGACCTTAGAGATAGCGACTTTTCCTTGAGTAGTTTTTGGTGTATGTATCCAAACTGGCTGCTCTTCTACAAAAGAGGAACGCTCCTCAGCTCGATGCAGCTGGTCGAAATCCATTTTTTGTCTTTCTTTTATTTTAGCATCTATGCTTTTATATTTCTTCGCATTGTGCTGGCAGAATGTATATTTTGCAGAGATGGTGGGAATTCGAGTTCTGAGTTTCCTATTCATGAAAAATTCTGCAGGACTTTTACCATGCTGGAGAGGAGTACTGCGATAGTTTAGTAGAGCTATATATGGGTTACTAGCCTTTTTTAATAAATTCTTAATGGTTTGTACCGCCCGTTCTGCTTCTCCGTTTCCTTGTGGATAATCTTTGAAAAATTGTCTTTGTAATTACAACTTTTTTTCTTGTTTCTGTCCAACGACTTTCCATTCGGCCCTTTTAATCTCTTTTGTGTTAAATCAAATGTATTTTTAGCTTAACTATGCACGGCGAAATTTGTGCAATGTCAGTGGAAATGTATGAATTAAATTTATTTCCTTCGAAATAAATTCTTTGTAATGGGATAAAAGTATCTGTTTGTTTCTGAAATATAGTTGTTGTCTTTTGTATGTTAATAGTTCAGTTACTCTTTCTCTTTCCCTGTTCTAATACGCCTTTTTTTATTACCTTTCTTTCTCTTCTCTTCCCTACGAAGATTCTCGTTTACTACTGTCTTGAACGGCAACATTCCGGGCTTTGTTAACTTTCCTCACTTCGTTTTTGAGCCCACAGCTCTGGGTAATTCGAAAACTTTTTCTTCTTACACCATTCACTTGTTATCTTCTTTTTGTTTGTCGAAGCTGTAAAGAAATTAAGGACGAAAAAAGGAAAAAAAGCAAACATACCTCTAGACTCAATCTCCTTTTCGGGGTTCGTGACTTCTTCGTGATAATATGGAATCAATTTGAGTAAATTGTTTACCATGTGTCTCTGTGTTCAGTGAGTACATTCAACAGAGGCTGCCACTAGCAGAAGACACATCGCGCTACTAAGCTTACTTTCCCACTTGCAGAAGAGAGAAAAAGGTGCATCTGTCTCTGTCGAGATGGAAAAAGTTTCTGATAGAGTTTCTCTTTGGCGCCAGAAAGCCCATCCTTTAGGCATGCGGCGATTTCGCTTCCTGTTAGAAGTCTCCTGGGAAACTAATACCTTTTCATTTATCTAATTCATTTTTTCAAATTATTGATTTTTTTCGATTTCTTATTTAATCCCTACAAACCTCACTTGGTTACATTTCATAAAAGCATCATTTTTTGTAACACCGATGAAAGAAGTGTGTGGGCGGCAACTGGGACTATGTTGTCAAATAAACCTTATACCTCATTTAGTAACTGTTGCGTTCTGGTTAGTGAACGCTTGTAATATTAAATAAAGGACAAACCACGATATTAGAAGAAATAGAGATATATTCTCAGGAAAAAGTATATACAATAGAGAGACTCTTAGTAGACTATAACATAGGATTAGTGAATACAGAATAAAGATATAGTCCAACGATAGTATTGGCTTCCGTTATTACGGTAGCAAGTAAGGTGATCTAGTGCGATCTCCAGTCTCCAACGCTCTAATACTATTCCTATAAGAAGCTGCTCTTCACCTTCTAGTCTGCCCTGGTATTAGTAGCTACTGCTATCTATGGCAGATGGACTTGTTCATTGTGTGGAAAAAGGTGGGTGATACCCAACAGTTACATTTCACAAAAATATTTTGGTCAGCCTAGGAACTTTTCCGTGGATCCTCGTATATCCTTGTTTTTTCGTGATTATTCATCGTTTGCTTCATGCTCTTTAATATTCTAGAACTGATTTTACTTTTAACTAAGTGTAACCAAAAAAAAAAAAACTGTATTTAAACAAATGACTAACTGTGTGTAAACAAAATACTTTACCTATGCTAAACTGATTTTTACATTTAACTAGATAGAAATAAGTGAAACCATTCAACTCGATTAAAAAATGAGCTCAGTTTTGTTTTAAGATATTAATAATATATCTAATATGTATGTATAAAAAGGATTTGGCTTTAAATAACCAACAATGTTTGATATGCCATAAAACCCAACCAAACCAAACTATTTCATATTCGCAAATTATTAGAAATCCTCATCATTTTTTTTTTTGTCGTTGTTGCTTTTTTGCTATTTTTTTTTTAAATTTAAAGTATAGGTAGTTATCCAGAATAGCTCACCCCTGAAAGTTTTCGTTTTATCCCACGGTAATGTACAAAGATTATATCAAACTGCGATCGCAGGTAAAAGTAATTTTCTGTAATTTGCTTCCTTTTTTATTTATTCATTGAAGAGTTAAATCTCAAAAGTACGTCTTTAATGTTGGAAATTATTTACGGGGTCACTTTTTACGTGCCCCGTGATTGGCTGAAAAACAACCAATCACGGGCCGCTATCAGCACGTCTGCCAAAACGCGTTTTTAAAACAAACATCCCTTTTCGCCCTTTGATGCTAATGATGTAACACGGAATTTTGACTGCTGACGTAACTGGCAACGAATCCATGTGGCACTACATACGAGGACAGTCATCCCATATGAGACACTACGCACAAGGGGACCTAGAATTCTCCTTCTTCAAGCCTTTGAATCTGTAAGGAACTGAAAGAACTGTTACCAAGACGAACGCTATAGTTAAGTCAAGAGAAAACACCTCTTTTTCCAATTCTTCTTCTTTTCTTCTTTTTCTTTACCTTTTTCTAAATATAAACCTTTTTTTCAACCGAATTGTTGCCTTCTTCCTTTTCTTTTGTCACGTCTCGTGCGATTGTAAGCCTTATTTTTCCTTCCACTGCAGATGTAGATTTTTGTCTTATTCTCAACGGGTAAACACCCAACATTAACTAGCTACAATAGCCCTCGTTCACATTTCTTTAGAGTTTCGTTTTTCCAATCATTAAGAAAGGCTTTCAGCTGTGGCTGATGGCAGATTTGTATTTTTTTTTTTTTTTGTGAAACAATGACTGTTCAGTTAAAAACAAAAAACAAAAACAAAATTACTGAAACTTTCTGAACGATGAATGTATGTATTAAACTTGGTTGAATAACCAAATCGTTTTAAAAGTTTTTTTCAAAAATCACCCAGTAGAGAAGGATAAAAACTAAAAGGAAATGTATGCTTACTCACCCCTCTGTGGTAGCCACAGTACTGCCGGTTTCCGGTATTTTTTTTAATACATAAAACTGATAGTCATGAGGGGTGAGTTAACATCCATTCATTTTAAGTTAACAGATGTAACCCATCGAACATGAATATATAACTCAATGGTGGAGCGTTCACTTTTCGGGAATCTCAGTCTGCTGGGGCTGTAGAGTACACCAACTGCATCTCTGCAGAGTGGTAAGAATACCCCCACCAACGAGTATTCTGGATATGACACTAAACAATATGATGGCCAGGCTCCAGCCCAGCCTTGAGATTTTGGGAATGTGGATTACCCCTTCATTGACATTGCTTCAGGTCCAGTCTGGTTCGGAGTGGTACCACCTGATAGGGTCCTATCTATGGGTAAAATAGAACTAACTATATGTGTGCAAACAAATGACTGATGTTAAATTACGGCTGTTATATAGCAATACTTGAAACCATTTAACTTTGGGGAAAAAGAGCTCAGGCTCGTTTAAGAATGTTATCTACTAAATGTGTTCCTAAATCACCCCCCCATATATATATATATATATATATATATCTTTAAGAAAAAACCAAACACCGGTTAATTTAGGATTATAAATTCATTTCCATCCTGTTTTTCAGTTTCTTGTGTGAACCAAAAACACGAAGAAAAAAATTTATACAGGACTTCTTCAGATCCAATGGATAATTAATTAAAACAGAATAGACACGTGGGGTGGAGGGGGAGGGAGAAGAGATTCAGGAGTTACCTCCTCGTTTTATTGAATTTCCGTTTATTTTAATTTTCCAATTTCTTCTGTCAGTTATAATTACGGTAATTTAACTTTTTTATTTATTTGTTTAATTTATTTTCTTTTCATGTTAAGTTCGATAATTAACTTTTAAGAGAAATATTAATGCTTATATTAATTTCGATACCATTTAATTACCTACCTATTTTTTCCTAGTGTGTATGTTGGATACGTTTTTTTCCTGGTTTCGCAATTTATTTCTATGCTTTTAAATTTTTATATTTTAAATTTAGTCTTATGTCTACATCTAGCTATTAATTCACTTCTCTTATTTAATAACTTATCAGGCCACTTATGTGTTAAAATAAAGAGTTTCTCTTCTAAGCACATTATTTGGAGTATTTGATTTTTTCAAAATAGACCATTCTATCTCGGGGGTTAACCCTTTGTTTTTTAAACACCAGAATTGTTTCGATAGAGCCGTATGGTGTTTTAGGTGTTCGTGGGAGAAGGTAAATCTATAGTTAAAATATCTCTCCTTCCATTTATATATATATATATATATATTCAATAAATATGTATAAAGAGGGTTTAGCATTAAATAACCTACAATGGTTGATATGCCAGAAAACCCTATCAAAACCAAATCATATGTATTTAATATGCATGTATAAAGAGGATTTGGCATTAAATAACCTACGATAGTTGATATGATAGTTGTGTTTAAACACAACCAAACCACGGGCACCTCCTTACATATATGCATATAAGCAATGAACTTACATATATGCATATAAGCAAGTATTTTTAACGTCTGGCATGTTGTAATGGCCATCGTCGTTGGAAATAGACGCGGTGATTCGAATTCAAATCCTGTGTAGTAGAAAGAATTTCAAATCATTATTTAGTGCGTGAATTGTTTTGGCCGTTGGAGTTTCGAATTTATATATTTCGTCAAATGAGAATGACTGATGCCAATCTGCCCGGGTCATCTCCCCGGGCAACATAAAAGGCCGTGCTAACTATTCTCGGTCTCTCTTCGCTTCCTCTCTTGCTAGCAGTAGGACAGATCAGTCAACATGAGAGAGCACATTCTCTCTCTTCTCTTCCTCACATACTTTTCAAATAGGACAGACCTGTCCTCTCTTTCTCATTAAAACCAGCAGCAGACCACATCACCATGAGGAGAGCACATCTAATTTATGGACAGTTGGTTCCAAGGAATTCATTCTATATCAACCTTCCTGGACCAACGGTTCCCAGAATCATTAAATTGGATGTTTTATTCCTCCTCTGACATCAACATTTCAATTCCTGCTTTGTTTTCAGCAACTCGTCTCTTGTCTTGACTACAGCGACTCGATTCCTGCTCTGACATTCAGCTACTTTATTCCTTCTCAACTCTACAACTGTTCCTTCTGCTTTCAACTTACAGCACAAGGGTTCTTTTTGTCTCAAGCTGTTATTAAAGCTTCCAAATTAAAAACTATCAATATCTTCGTCAACTCATTTGTTCTTCTTTTTAATATAATAAGAGGCAAAAGAACTCTACAACCTCAACTGCCATTTTTGTACAAATGGTAATATTATCTGCCTATATACCTATTTGCGTTTAACTCAGCGCATGTCCACATGGGAAAACCATGAACCCACTGTTCTCCCACCAGCTACAGATAAAATAGAAGGAAAAAATTCGGCGTTTTAGCCTTGGAAAAGTAACCAGTCCAGAAGTAAAACTTTAACTTCAAACCAGCGGTACTCCGTGGAAAAATTGACTTTGAGTCTGTGACGGAGGGTTTGAGTACGTAGGAGGTTACATTGTGCTTTTAGGTTTAAGTTCCATTTTTGTCGTGGTATATTTAATTTGTTTTTTATATGTGGTTGCGTGTTCTCATAAGTAGGAAGGTCGCCATTTATAGCGATGGGAATAACATTATTATTATTATTATTATTATTATTGGGTTTTTGGTTTAAGGTTTTGTTGGTATTTCGTTGGTAGTTATCCCCTCGCTAAATGATGATGGAAAATAAAGGTGGTGGAGAAGAACGAAGACGTCGGTAGGTTTTAAAGGAAGGTTTTAATGGCAGCATGAAGTAAAGGGTTTTACACTGGTATGCTGCGAGCCTCATTGTAAAGAAAGAAGGTAGGAAGTTGTTAGAGTGTATCATCTAATTTGTTTTTAACTAGAATCCCTTGGTCTAGAAGAATAGACCCAAGGGGGTCCGTAAACTAGATGGGTCTCCTCATAATAGTTGATGCTGCTACTCTATCCAGGAACAGACGAATAGACGTCCGTTCCCGTTGGGGATTTCTGAGCGAGAGAGAGATTCGCGGGCTTTCTTCAATTCTTGCTGTTGCAAGCAAATATGGTTCGAGCTGTGGGACAATCGAGCTGATTGGGTGAAAATGTTTGGCGACTCTAACGGTTAAATTAAATCACGCGCCAAACAAAACATTCAGTTTCTTTCTGCTACAAGTAAATGCATATATATGTGCTGGGTGGGTAAAAGTAATTGGTCAGTCTTTTATAGTAAATATCACTGACTCTCCTATTATCTTTGCTTAACTACATATATATATATAGTGAGGGGGTGTGTGAAGATAGACCGTAGCTTGATAAGTCATTATCTCAAATTTGATCGGAAATTTTCAATGAAGGTTCGATTTATGTGATTACAAAATTATGTACATTTGTTACAAGACGAGATCTTGCCTTGATTTGAAAAAAACAAAAAGAAAAGAAGAAAAGAAAAAAAAACGGAAGTTACCACTTCGAGTTCTCAACTCAAAATGAAAAGTTAGTCGCTCACGCATCGGCTCCGCGCAGAACTTCCGTTTGCGATAAATTAACAAAAAAAAAAAAAAAAATACATTAATAAATATCCAATCGGAACGCTTTCCGCGGGGCACAAAAATTGCCGTTTCTGAGCCTACGAAAAATATATAAATAGACGGACCAAATAATTATCAGTCAGACTTGTTCCTTCACACGACTCGTGTTAAAGATTCTTCGCCACCGTCCGGCGCCTGTCATCCGATACATCAAACGATCGCCACCGCTAGGAACGCTGCCCTAATTCCGAGAAAACCATCCCTTCACCATGAGACAAGGGCAGTACATGAACTTCGTAACTACTACCACTGAATTCATTCTTTAACTGTGAACATATTTCTCCATTCTATTCTCTGTACTTAATCTATTTATAAAAATTTTCTATAACATCATTACTGTGTTATTGTGAGTATCTATACGTTCTTTGTTTTGCAACCATACGCATTTCTCGCCCACAACATTCATATCACAGATATCAACAACTCAGAATATAACACATTGAAAAGGAAGGAGATCAAGTAAAACAAATGAATGTAAAATAATTCCATCATCTTTAACCGATTTACTTATTGACGTACCACGACACAGACTTACATACATCCATGCGTACAAGGGTCGTTGAAAAAGTTCTCAGCCTCACCCAGAAAGAAGAGGCGTAGCTGAACATTTTTGTTGTGGATACACACTATCACTTCTTATGAAACTAGAAAATTAAATTCAGATTTCCGTGTAAATTTCTGTGCAGGTGAGGCCCGTATAAAGCTGAGAGGTGTACGACAAATCTAAAATCTCGGTGAGGCACAGAACTTTTGAAGGACCTTCGTGTATCCATGCATACATACAACATCTTATAGCGTCCATGTTTATTGTTGATCGAAATACAACAGATGTTCGTATTTACTCAACGTCACAGACGGCTTGTGACACACCGTCAATTTTTAAACCGAGTTCAGTAAAACTCAGAAATGTAGACAGAAAATAGGATAATTACAATGTGGTCTTGTATAGAAAATGATTATTACTATATGAGGAACTTCGTTGAAATGGTTAAAGCGATGGGCTGCGGAATCGTAGTAAGCGAGTTCGAACTCCAGTTGCGCTATTACGTTCACTCTCGGGCAAATACCCTTGGGAAAGGTATGAACCCCCTTATCCTGCAGCTACTGTTCTTCTAGGAGAATGGCTTTGGCATTAAATAACCTAAAAAGAGTTGATATGACATTAAACAAAGAAACCAAACCAAACTATTAAATAGCCATTTACTAAACACTCACCTGCAGAACGAACGCTATTATTACTGAGTCACATAACCGAATTAAACTGCAGATAAAACTTCATGAAAACAAGCTTCGATCTACATAAATGTAAAGAAAAATTAGATTAAAAGCACGACACGAGTTAATTCTCAAAATTGTGAATCAATTTTCTTATGTAACAAAAAAAAAAAATGTTCAAGGAGATGCCGGGGATCGAACCCGGGCCTTTCACATGCAAAGCGAACGCTCTACCACTGAGCTACATCCCCAATTATACCCAAGGCGAAAAAAATTAAATTTATTCAATTGTAAAATCAAAATACTCGGTGCTTTGTTGTCGTTACTTACTAAGCTTAGATTATTTTAGCACGAGGCCTCAAGTATGAGACCCCCTAGTGAAAATCGAACTCACTAACTATGGTCGTGCCCAAAGACACTCCTTAAGTAAAACGATGAAAATAGCCTGTATGCTGCGTTCGTAAAAATCTGTACCAGCATAGATGACCAATTTTTTTCCAACTGTGATGAACGTAGTCATTGTCAGGAAAATGTCGGTGTTGTCCATTTTTCATCGACCCGATTCGTGCTGATGTCCTGATAGAATCACTCTTTATTTCGTAATCTGTCAGCCGTGCTGAACGTAGTTGTCACTCACTATTGAAACGTATTGCACACCGCCTAAATTTTTGGTATGCATAAACATTCATCAAGCGTCGATGAATATCAATGGACGAAATTTATTTGCATAGAAAAATTTATTGAAGCACATCTGCTATCTGTAGCAAGGATATATATATATATATATATATATATATATATATATATATATATATAAGAATATATATATATATATATATATATATATATATAAGAATCTTTTTAATTTAAATTGTGTGAAAAGGTTGTTGAAAAGCGAAAGTTACAAACTCTTTTCTGGTAAGGAAAGATATTTATCAAAGCGTAAATGTTTTCAGAAAGAAAGTGAAGATTCATGCATGTAATATAGCAGTTATTGTTCACCTTAATTTAAATGGACCTAATTTATGTGTGAAAAAATCTATGTATGACTGTGTAACTATCTAATGGGAGAACAACGTTTTGACGCTAGTTTGTAAGTCAAATGAAATAATCAGCAAGCTTGATATTTTTTTTATAGTTGTAGATTTATGTAAACAATAACATATTCCGTTCAATTTAAGCTCATAAGCGATGTTGAAATTAAATACATTCTTAAAGAAAAGAACGTTAGATTTTCACTCCAAAAAATAAAAAATGAACTGAAAGGTGTTGAGTAAGTGCAGCAAAATTCCATACCGAGTGAAGAAATATTAATTTCTTTGCTCAAGATTAATGTCAACTCGAAATTAGATTTTTTTTTAAATTGATGATTTAAAAAATATATTTTAACAATCAGGGAGGGAAAAGATTTCTGAAATTATTTTGGGTTTTGATCCTTTAAAATTTTCGCCGCAAGTTAAATATTGTCGTCTGCTAATCTTAAGGAAATTTTAAAACGGGTGGGTAACCACCGATTGGTCAATAAATGCAAAAATGCAGGTACACAAATTACAGCTTCTTGACCCTATTTTTGGCACAAATTTTAACGATAGCAACAGCAGCATCGACACAATGAGGAAAGCCATCTAATTTATGGACCCCTTGTGTCTATTCTCTTAGACCAAGGGTTCCCAGTTGAATATAAATTAGATGAATTCAATACGCCACCACAGGAACAACTTTACGTCACCCCCAAAATTGGCTATGTCGACTGCGATGCAAATTCGCTCCGACACCTAGCGACTTCACCACTGGGCAACATTTTCTGGAGAAATTCACGCTTCTCCGCGAAACAACCAGAACCACAAACCCACGGTGACTATAATCGTTTCTGTCCTCAAACAGCAAACACGACTTTTGTTACACTATGGCAAACATATCCACCTCACACATTTAACAATGCCTTGACCTAACGATGGACTTTTCGCTCAAGTGAAATGCTTTCTCAACTCTATCATAACTTCATATCGTTTCCTTACCTCTTTCCTTCCTACGAGACTTGCAGCATAAACGTAAACCCCACCATCAGGAACTAACATTAAAAAACTTCATATAAAACCTAACGGCATCTTCGTCTTCTTACTTCTTCTCTCTCATTTATTTAGCGACTACAATTAGCGAGGGAATACCAACACGCTGAAATATGGGGATTTTTATAAAACCCGAAAAGTCCGTTTTATTCCTACGTTTTGTAAAAGAATAAATCGTACTCAAACCAGCAGTAGAGAAATGGTGACAGCCTTTGAAGAAAGGAAGACGAACGACTTGTACGTACAACACAATTTATATACAACAACAACAACAACAAAGAGGATATTACACCAAATGGAATAAACAACGAATTGTAAGAGTTCACAAAAGAGAGTTCAAGGAAGAGTTTGTAGTATCACCTCCCTTACTAAGGTCAGTAAATGGGGCAGTCAATACTAACTCAACAGAAATCTTGGTCCTTACTTCCACCTTGGCCAAGGAATGCTATCCCAGAATCCATCGCCTCTCACTCTTCTCGCTTCCCTTCTCTCTCCTTTTCTCTCTCGCTTTCCCTCTCCCTCTGGCCAATCAGCGGAGATAGTAGCAGTTGCCGAAGACGACCCAAGACAGAAGATGAGGCAGTTGCTGAAGAGATTCCAAACACTAAACACACGTGTTGACCGCCGGACATTTTCTAGCCAACACGTGGCGTTGTATACGAAGAATAAAATTCCTCTTTTAAAGTTAATATTTGTACTTCTCATTTATTATCTCAAATAACATAACCCAAGTACATATATTACAAGTTCAAGATGTAAAATATGGTTAGGTCTGTTGAGAATGTTGTAAGGTTGAAGGTAAAGGTAGATAAAGTGGGTTTGATAAGGTTGTGTAGATAAAGTGGGTGAAGTAGGTTGAGTAGTTGGTAAAGTGAGTTTAAGTAGTTGGTTTGCAGATAAAATGCCTGCTGGAACTTAACTGTGTGTGTCCTGTTCCTTTTAACTTAGCACGTGCGTTCATCGCTCTTGGGTCCCGGGCGGTGGAAGGTACCAAAATACGTATACCGTCAAGGGGCTGCTACGAAAAGTACCTGATGCTAACAGTTGTGGGACTGGAACCAAAAGAGGGAGAATCTCCTGTGGGGCTCTTTTTTATAATGGACGCCACGTGACCCCAAGGGGCTGCTGCTGAAAGGACCTGCTGCTGCTGTTCGGTGAAACAGGATCACCAGTTCCTTACCAAAATTTATACAAAAAGTAATCACAAATTTCCTTTCGCTAAAAATGTTTGTTTCGCATTCACTTTGTTGTTAAATTTCTTTTGTCAACGTTGTTCATATTCATTATGTTGTTAATTGTAGAGTGACACTCAGAGTTTTGTTTCTTACAAACCTTCGAAAAAACAAACTCATCACTCCACAAATAATAACCACCGACATTTCATCCTACACAGTTTAAAGTAACTGTTTCTATTTTATAATAATCATTTGCTTGCTTACAGCTATATGGTATAAAGTATTCCTATCAAACACCAATAATTTGCCAGCAACTACATGCTTTCAAGATACTGATAACAGTAATCCTATTTACCAACCCCTTCGCTCGGGCAGGTTATGACACAAGGTCAATTTTTAAGCGGAGTTTAGCAGGTTTGAATTCAGAGTTTACCTTCTAGACTAGTTGCCTCACCACGGCTGAAGAACCCAGTCTGTCCCACTACTTACCCATAGCTGGAGGGAGAATGATTGGATTCATACCTTTCCCAAGGGTATTAGTGCTATGTGAAATCCTATCAGTCTCGTCCAGGATTTGAATTACTGTATATTGAATAAATGCACAAGAAATAAAGAAAAGCGACTGGCAATGGTGAGGAATACCAAAGTAGCAAATAGTTTCTTTTTAAAATGTAACACTTGAAAAGTATCATGTTAATGCATATCTTAAAGTAAAATGAACTGAGTATGGAGATGCCGGGGATCGAACCCGGGGCCTTTCACATGCAAAGCGAACGCTCTACCACTGAGCCACATCCCCACATGCCATACTGATAAAGTAATAAACAATAAAAATGGCAATATTTCCTCTCGCTAAACACTCAATTAAATGATTTCAAGCATTACTATCCAACACTTATAATTCGTTTTAATATTAATCCTTTGTTTGCACACAGATTGTTTCAAGTATCGCTATTTATTCTTTGTACACAGTTAAATAGTTTCAAGTATTGCTATTTAAAGTTAACAAATCTATTTAATATGAATTATTTGTTTTCACACAGTTATATGGTTTCAAGTATTAAACTTTAATTTTATGCAAATCATTTGCTTGCACACAGTTAAATGGTTTTGTATTTGTTTTCACACAGTTATATGGTTTCAAGTATTAAACTCTAATTTTATGCAAATCATTTGCTTGCACACAGTTAAATGGGGATGTATAAAAGAGAACCGATAGTTGGAAGAGAGTCAGAAGAAAGAGAGAAAAGAGAAAGCACTGTCAAGAGAGAGGGAGGCGGGGAGAAATCATTGTCAAAAGAAGAGGACTTATCGGATTAACAAACCCTAAGGTATTTGGAAGCATAAGAAACCAGCTTCGCCAAAAGCAAGAAAGACAAAAATATTCGAGAGTAATTTTCTTTTCCAACTATACCATCAAAGAGCTGTTACGGTTGCTTCCGACACTAAAATAATTGCAATCTAAAGACCCCCCCCTCTCTCTCTCTCTCTGCCCACGATAACATACACAAAAAAGTCACCGTTTTTATTTAATTCCTGTGCTTCTGTGTTTCTGCTATTTCTTGTTTGTCGAAATTATTTTGACCATTTCATTCCTTGGGCCACGTTAGTACTACCTACCTCATACAACCAACCGTTTCAAGTATTATTATCGAGCACTAATTGTTCTATTTAAGCGTGTGCGGCGTCCTCAACAATATATAGTAATTTACAAAGCTCTTTGCTTCGATGTGGCACAAGGCCGAATGAATTGGACACCCAATGAGAATCGAACTCACTCGTGTAGGTTTGCTAGTCAAGCTTGCTAACCGTTACACCACCAAAGGCGCCCTCCTCAACAATATGTAAGTCATGATCCGCCTGTTTTGTACTATTTATTGTAAATTAGGAGTACCAGAGTTCAAACTGACGGAGCGGACAATAACTTACTTTAATTAAAAAACAAAAACAAAAAAAAAAAAAGCACACACACATACACAAAGCGCAGAATATTTTAAAACTGTTATTATAACACACATTTATAAAATATTAAGAAAATCTAACATTCTATTGATACTTTAAGAACACTGTTTCCTGGGTATGACACTAAACTGCATCTGATGGTGAGGCTCCAGTTCTTGAGATTTAGAGAGTGTGGAGTTAGACTTCACTGACATTTCTCCCAGGTCCACTCTGAACAGGAGTGTTAATATACTTTAAGGCCCTACCAATTGGTCGAATAGATCTTTTTGAAAAGTATTTGATAAGAATAACTGAAACCACTGTGCGCCAACAAATTACAATCAAATAGAATTTTTAATGTAATCTTAACCCTGATTAAGAATTTTTAATGTAATCTTAACCCTGATTAAGAATAAAAACTGGAATTATAGTTGTTTTCAAAGGATTATTATCATTAAGTACTTGAAATTATTGGCGTTAGATAGGAATACTTGAAACTATATAAATGTATGCAAACAAATGATTGTAAAAATAGACCAATTGAACATTTGGAAATATATTAATTAAAATTAAGCATTTATGAATGAATCAAATGTAGGCATTAAATAATTCAGAAGGAGTTGATATGCCGTTAAATGAATAACCCAAAACGTTGTGGGTTTGGGTCATTAAGCCATTGAAGAAAAAATTATACGCGTGGAGACGCCGGGGATTGAACCCGGGGCCTTTCACATGCGAAGCGAACGCTCTACCACTGAGCTACGTCCCCGTTTACTAACAAACATGGTAGTAAATATTAAATCACCAATATTGTCTCCTGGCACTGTGGGCTGATAATACGTGTTAGGACTTCTTCCTGACAAAGAAAATCAATAAAAAGGAAGAAATGAAAGAAGAAAGAAATGAAATAAAGGAGGAAAGAAATGAAGGGAAGTAAAAGAGAACAAAAACCGAGAAAAGAAGAAGAAGAAGAATAAGAAGAAGAAGAAGGAGGAGGAGCAGGAGGAGCAGGAGCAGGAGGAGGAGAAGGAAAATTAAAATGAAGGCGGACTGTTCTTTTTCTTTTTTCAGTTGACTATTTTTATAATTGTTCAATAGCTGTCTACTGTCAGTCAGATAAAATTGCATATTGGGTAGTCAACTTCATACACTACATAAACAATAAACAATAAAGAAAACTGATGAGGAAGAGTACACGTTGGTAAAAAAAAAATGTTCAGAGAGAGATAAAGAGGGAGAGAGGTAAAAAAAAAAAAAAGAGAGAAAGTGAGAGAAGAAAGAGATAAAGAGATAAAAAATAAGCTAAAGAAAAAAAGAGAGAGGAAAAAGAGAGAGAGGAAGAGACAGAAAAAAGTAAAGAGAGAGAAAAGAAAAAGATAATGAAAGACGAAATAAAGCGTGATAAAAAAATAGAGAAAAAAGCGAAAGAGCGAGAGAGAAAGAGAGAGAGAGAAGACGTACAGATTGTGAGTATGTGGAAAAACGATGAAAGAATCTTTGGATAGATAACATTATTTATCAATTATATCCTTCTCTTCCTTGTTTGACCTTTTGGTGAAATTCACGACATATCAAGGTTTCCTGCTCTCCTTGGGGCATAATAGATGTACACACACACACACTAACACACACACAAACACACACACACAAACACATACACACACACACACACACACACACACACACATATATATATATATATATATAAAAACATATCGAAGTCTTGTAGAACGGCAGAAATTGCTATTTTTAAAGCGTTTAGATATAACAATTTGATAAATTTGAGACAAGTTTAAAAATGACATTATTTGTAGTTTACAAAACTTTTTGCTTAGATATGGTACAAGGCCGTTTGAATGGAGCACCCAGTGAGACTCAAACTCACTCGTGAAGGTTTGCTAGTCTAGCTAGCTTACCATTACACCACCCGAGATTAATCAGTCTCCTTGATGCTTTCAAATTAAACGACTCCTCAGTTTCCTCGGGCTCGCCGCAGCTGGCTCGCCAGCGGGCCCTATCCAACAAAGGCAAACTTAAAGCCGTAAGGTCCTTGGCTTCGGCTGGGCCAACTTCGGGTGGGCTAGATGGATCATAGTCATCAGGGCTTGAGCCTCGGCTCGTGCCCAACCTCTCCCTCCCCTAATCCCCACTTTAATCGACCTTCGGGTCATTGACCTTGACAAATAATGACTCCTCAGTTTCCTCTTTCATGCGCCATGAAAAAAAGCAAAAAAAACAAAAACGGTATTGATAAGCCGGAAGAAGTCAAACGATGATGCAAATAATTATTATATTAAAAAAAAAGAAACACAATGGAGATGCCGGGGATCGAACCCGGGGCCTTTCACATGCAAAGCGAACGCTCTACCACTGAGCCACATCCCCTGTACGCTCTCGGACACTTTACTTATTTTAAATATCTTATTTTACTGTTTCAGTCGACTTGTCTTAGTTTTTGAGGTTTATACTGGCTACTCTAATAGTTGACCTAGTAAATATCTCACTATTGTTCTAATTCAGAAACTAAGTTCAATGTCTGTATTAATCCTTTTTTTGTAAAACGACGTAGAGTAGAGAGACTTCTTAAATATTACCATTTCTGGTTTACCATTACGAAAAAATGAAGAGATCGTCGTTGACAGTTTTTAAAACTCAAAAAAATTAAACTCAAATTGAAATCCGTTAGCTGTAAAGCACTGTTTTTAAATGAAAATAAAAATAAGTCTATTTATGGAGATTGAACCTGAGCCCTCACAGGCAAGAAAGAATAGTAACATCTGATCCTCATCAACCAAGTTGACAAAAATGAATTGAAATGAGTTAAATTCGAATTAGATGTGAAAGGAAAATTGAAAATATGATTGATCATTAATTCTAAAAAACCGACCATTTTGATAAAAAAAAAAATAATAACAAATTTTGTATAGGATAAAGAAAAAATACAGATGGAGATGCCGGGGATCGAACCCGGGGCCTTTCACATGCAAAGCGAACGCTCTACCACTGAGCCACATCCCCATTCTAGCTGCAATACAAATTTGTCAAAATAAAATTAATTCTACTCAATTGCAAAGGCGATTTAAAAATGGAGTTGCTCGTTACTTTTCTTAATGTATTTTTCAAAATTCTAAATAATTAACAATTTCATTGATAATTTGTTCATATATCAATATGTAAGTAAAATTGGGAACCTTAGACGAGGGTGACCCGAATGCTCTTTTTCAATAGCTACTACACCAAAGTGTAGGGGAGGGCGCTACTCCTTCTCTGTATAGCTCCACTTTACCCTTTATGCTTACCTTATAATACTGAGTGTTAAGCAAGACGGTATCAAGTACCATTTTTTGAGTCTTGGTATGACTCGACGCAGGATTGAACCCCGGTCTCCCGGAGCATTGGAGAATACTCTACTCATTTGGCCAATATATATATATATATATATGTATATATATATACTTTCAAGAAAAAAAAACAAAATTCGGTCACATTAGGATTATAAATTTATTTCCATGCTACTATGAGCATTGATATGAATCAACAACTCCCAAAAAAAAATTAACTGGACTTCTTCAGATCCAAAAAAATATTTGCACAATATTTGCACAATATTTACCAGGAATATTTAAATATTCGGATTTTGAATAATTTAATTATCCTAACGGAATTGTTCCCTACTTTGAATTTACTGGATTGAAGAATATGTAGCAGAAAGAAACTTGAATTTTTGTTTGGCGCGTAATTTAATTTGACCGTTAGAGTCGCCGAACAATTTCACCCAATAAGGATGACTTGTCATATTCAGCCCGAACCATATTTCCTAGCAGCACCAAAAATTGAAGAAAGCCCGCGAATCTCTCTCTTGCTCAGAAATCCTCAAAGGGAACGGACGTCTATTCGTCTGTTCCTGAATAGCAGTAGCTGCATCAACCATTATGAGGAGAGCCATCTAGTTTATGCATCCCTTGGGTTTATTCTTCTAGACCAAAGGAATTCTAGTAAAAAACAAATTAGATGATACACTCTAACAACTTCCTACTTTCTTTCCTTACTACTAGTCTCGCAGCATACCAGCGTAAAACCCTTTACTTTGCTGCGGAGCCGATATGCCCGTCGACCCCGCAAATGAGTTATACGGTTAAACGTGTATAGCGGTTTGAGGGAATTAGTTATTTTCCCGAACACTATATATTTTATGGCAACAGAAATGAATTACGAAACTATTCTTTAACAATACACAACAAACGAAAGTTCTTTATTTGCAGCTTTGAGGCGGTTTGTTCTTGGTGCTGCAAGACTCGTGGTATTTAGGCTTGTTGGTTTTGGAGACGCGATAGCTTAGCGGGATGTTGGATGGCAGCGTGTCGTTGGACGTGTGAGGGAAGTATTCAAGGCCACCGTGTAGTTTTGTGTGTCTGGTATTTGTGGAGAATAGGTGTTATCTCCATTAATGTGACCAGTGGTGAAATGGGATCTTGTCGAGAGCGAAGTGGCGCTCGGATCGACATAGTCAATTTTTGTGGTGCTTGTGGAAGGCATGCTGAATGTATCTAATTCATATTCAACTGGGATTCCTTGGTCTAAAATATATTAGACGCAAAGAATCCATAAATTAGAAGGTTCCCTCGCTGAGTGTCCATGTTGCTGCTGCTAGGGTTAAAGCCACGGTGATATGTCCACACTGGGTGGCTTGTTTAGCTAAAAAGCATCGCTAAGCAGGGGCGACCAGAGACACGTCCGTTCTGGTCGCCGTCTCAAGCCGAAGAGAGTGTGTTTGGCCGCTCGCCCGTTTTGCTAGCCGGAAATGAAGGTCTGGGCTGAATAGGATATGTCATCCTGATTGGGTGAAATTCAGTGTTGAATTAAATAGCGCGCCAAAACAAAATATGAGATTTTCCTCTTCTCTACACGTGTGAATGAGAACAGCCAAAATACAATGAAGGGACAAAGGCGAGATAATAATTATAACAAGAGACAATTTATTTGTCGTATTTACAAGTGTGTATGTAAATGTCCGTGGCGGTTGTATGTAGTTTTCAGCTAGGATGGGTTACGTCGTTAGCTGGTATAGTCGCGTTGTAGATGTTCGCAGCTGGACGATCGACGAGGGTCGCTGGCGTAGGTCGAGTCGTGGAGATACAGCTGGATGTTTGATGCAGGTAAGCTGAGATTCGGTCGGGTCGTTGGATACCGTTGGACATTCGTCACGGGCAGCTGAGGTCGGTCGAGTCGTGGCGGAAAGCCGAAGTTGGTCGCTGGTAAATCGATGTCCCGGTTTTGACATTTCGTTGGTATGGTCGAGTCGTGGTTGTTAGCTCGTAACAACGAGTCGTTACGTGAGCTAGTTGTTGCAATGCTAGTGTAGTCCGTAACAGCGAGTCGTTACGTGGACTAGATGCTGCATTGCTAGGGTAGTCCGTAACAGCGAGTCGTTACGTGGACTAGATGCTGCATTGCTAGGGTAGTCCGTAACAGCGAGTCGTTACGTGGACTAGATGCTGCATTGCTAGGGTAGTCCGTAACAGCGAGTCGTTACGTGGACTAGATGCTGCATTGCTAGGGTAGTCCGTAACAGCGAGTCGTTACGTGGACTGCATTGCAGGAGCGTCATGGTCGGTAGATCGATATCCCGGTTTTGACAGTACGTTGGGTTAACCGGGGGGGGGGTCGATCTGGTTTCTGGTTCGTACAGCGGGTCGTACGTGAGCCAGTTGTTGCAGTGGTAGGACAGTACGTAACAGCGAGTCGTTACGTGGACTGCGTGATACCTTGCAAGAGCGTCGAGGTCGAGTTCGGTTATGGCAGCTTGGTCGTGTAGTGTCGGGCGAGCTAGTGATTAAGACTGAGCCGTGTCTTAGTGTTACGGGCCAAGTGAAAGGTCTGAGGCCGTGATAAGGTTTGCCAGGCCTTAGTACAGACGAGATCAAGCGAACGAGTCGAGGAAAGCCTAGGGCTTTGTCGTGCCCCCTAGCCGTGCGGATGTATCGGACGGGAGCGAAGGCTTTGCCGTGTCAAAGCCGTGCGGACGATGGCTATGGCTGGGTCGCGCCAAAGCCGTGCGGACGATGGCTATGGCTGTGTCGCGCCAAAGCCGTGCGGACGAGCGGACTGGCCAGGAGGCCGAGGCTAAGATAGGCGTTATCTTAGCGCTGCGCAGATGTCGAAGCGGTAGCTAAAGGCTGGACCGTGCCATTAGCGCTGCGTAGCTTATCGGACTATCGGAACCGAGCGAGGGTTGAGACCGGCTGGTCTTAGAATCCGTCTTCGTGTTTGCCTCCTGGCCGTCTATTTCGACTGGTCATTACTGACCGCCAGAGATGCACCGACCCGCAGAAGGTGACCTCTCATAGCCCTAAGGACCGTAAAAAAGGTTGTTGAATCCACCACTAGAAGTGGCGGTGAGGTGGGTGCAACCACGATAACGTAGGACCCGAGCCTCGTGGAACCGAGTGGCTCCTGGGAGCGTCCGCGTAGACTTCTGTATTTATTGAAGCATCCAACCAACGCACGAATATGGCACAAGGCCGTTTTTAAGGTGGGCCCGGTCGCAGGGCCGAAGCCCACACGCGTCCGGCAAGGCCAAAAATACCTCCAGGCAATAACCCCCCCCGAGGGGGGTATAAGCCTGAGGGGATGGCCACACACAAACGCCCTAGAGCGTCCGCGGGGACCTCTGTATTTATCGTTGCGTCCCACCAACGCACGAATATGGCTCAAGGCCGTTTTTAAGGTGGGCCCGGTCGCAGGGCCGAAACCCACACGCGTCCGGCAAGGCCAAAAATACCTTCGGCCCCGTCGGTATTCCCCTTTTTGGGGCGCCAGGCAATAAACCCAACTCCCCGAAGGGGGTATAAGCCTGGGGGGATGGCCCCCTGAGGCCGGAGGAAGTCTCCAGTGCCGAGGCACACCCGGCAGAACCGCCCAGAGGTAAGACGGCCTACCGAATGCAACCCAAGAACTGGAGAGGAAAGGCCACACACAAACGCCCTAGAGCGTCCGCGGGGACCTCTGTATTTTCGTCGCCTGAAGCCTTTTTATATGGAAGAAAGGGAACTCCACTTCTGTCGCGCCACGTGGATAGAAAGTTCTTCTACAAAAAATGGACGTAGAAAATAAGTTGTGACGGCAAATTGATTAGAATCCCTAAACGGGACTTTATTTTCGCACGTGTGAAGACGGGGCAGGTTGGCACTTGATCCCCTACAGAAATAAGTCCTGTTCAGAGTTCTTTTCTCAGGCAGATAAGAACTGGCATATTACGTGAGGGAATAATTTAGGGCCAGACTGGCCACCGCTGGCAAAGGGGTCCAAAATTTCACACTATCACACACCCACCAGGCCGCTAAACTTCTTTCCCTTAGATAATAGAAGAATACGGGCCTATAGGTCTTAGTTGTAATAATATTAATGTTGTTGTTGTAGTCGGCAACTCCGGTTTCCCGTGTGATACTTTAGGAATTAATAGGACAGTTCTAAGCAAGATAATGTAAGGCGAATAGAAGCTGAAAGGAAAGCATGAAATAATAACATAGACCACATGGTAAAATGAAAATACATAGGTTCTTTACTACGGTTATATACATATATATGTTCAAAGTGTCAAAAATATATAATAGGATAGTCCATGAATATAAATGTCTTTTCTTGGCTTTTATCCTTTTTCATTTATGAGAGAGAGAGTGGTAACAAAATTTGGGTGTAAGGGAAAAATGTCCCAAAGTTACTTATCTTATTTTTTTGACGGGGTTCCACTGGAGAATTTCTCTTCTTTCACGGGCTAATAGACTTTGTACTGTTTTTAATGCTGGCTTGAAGGATTTTGGAGTTCTTCGTGTCTCAGTCTTTTTGTCTTTAGCCCGGAGTAAAATGGCTATCGTCCGTCTGCCACGAGCGTTGCTCAAAAAACTACCTTTTTTGTGTTTACTTCCGCTGAGGGGAAGGGAACCCCACTTCCGTTTGGGGCCCCCGCCAATCATTTGGCTTCTTTTTTCTTTCCCCTTCCGATGTCCAGCGACCCAAGGTCACTTAAGTGCGAACATCTGCGTGACCCACATTCTCTCCTAACGGTCACTTTTTGACTCCTAGATAATGTTAGTTCCACCTCCTCGTCTCCGTGAGCCATCACGTGACAAGTATTTCTTTAGCCCAGTATAGGCTAGCGAAGAGTATTACTTCCATTTTTATAGAATTATTTATGGCAGAAGTGTTTTGCAAATGTTGATAAATATTAATTTATCCCTTTCTTAGCTGTAACGGCCGGTTAAAATCGAAAAAGGGCTTCATCATTTCCGGCCGCGCCCGGATGTTATTTTTCTAGGGCGAAATGTAATCTGATCTGTTGACAGTCGTAGGCCGGTCGCGGCAACTTCATGCTGCCATTAAAACCTTCCTTTAAAACCTAACGACGTCTTCGTTCTTCTCCACCATCTTTATTTTCCATCAACATTTAGCGAGGGGATAACTACCAACGCAACCAACGTAATACTAACATAACCAACGCAAAACCAACTTAAACCTAAAAATCCCAATAATAATAACAATAATAATGCTATCCCCAGCGCTATAAATGGCGACCTTCCGATTTCTGAGAACACGCAACCACATATAAAAGCAAATTAAATATACCACTACAAAATGGAAATTAAATATTAAAACACAATATCTCCTCCTACAAATAACTTATATATATATATATATATATGACAAATTATCAATATATATATAAATTGATAATTCAAATTTTTAACAGTTCATTTATATATATATATATATATATATAAAGAGAAAAGAAGAGCACATACTTAGATGGCTAGATTCAAACACTGGGCTTTCACATACGAAGTGAACACTATCACTGCGCTACATTCCCATGTACAGGTAATTCCCTCCCTTTGTTAAATTGAACTGCATTCTACTAAATTGTAAAAACGAAATATAATGTGCTTTCTTAGAGTCACTTAATAAGCTTCGCTTAGTTTGGCACAATACCAGAAGTATGGATCCCTTCGTGAGAATCGTAATTTGCAACAACGTTCACGTTACCCTTGTAACATGCTTGGTCGTTGATTTTCAGAAATTATCTTACTTTTTTTAAGATAAAACCTAAAGTGCTTATTCCGAATAGTCTGCCAAGAATGTGCGTTGATTGTGTGGTAATATACAAAAAATTATATAGTCATGCAATACTTATGTAACGATGTCTACACCGAGTGTTTCACCAAATCTAAAAATAGAAAAAGACCAATGTGCGTCATTAGTGCCCAAAATAATTTTTCCTTATTTTGGTTCTAAAATCCAGTCGATCTCAAGCCCAACTATACTCCTAATCAGTAGCAGTCCAGTAGTTCAAGAGAACAGACCAAGTTTCTAGAGCAAAAATATCAGTCTCCAAATTTACGACATTGACCATGTTTGTTATGCTCAATGGAATTTCTGACTGACACGCAGTTGAGCAATGTAAAAAGAATACTAAAAACATTTAGGTATACAGTACATATACAAAATAAATACTCGCATAAAAGCATATCTTGTAAACAGTCCAGTCAGTTGGGTCTGTAGTATATGCTGACTGCAGGGGAGTAAACGAGTGTCCTAGATATAACCCTAAACCATCTGATGATGAGGCTCCAACCCTGGAACTTCGAAAAATGTGGAGTCACCTTTCATTGCCATTACTTCCAGGTCTGCTCTGGTCCGAAGTGGTAGTTCCTGTAAGGGTCCCAACTATAGGTCAAACAGAACTGTTTAATCGTTTACTATCTTTGAAACCATTTAACTATGTGCAAACAAATGATTGATACAAATAGAAGTATTAGAGTAAGATAGAAACACTTGAAACCATTTAATTTTGTGCTAATAAAATTATTAGAGCAAGATAGCGATAATTGCAAACATTTAACTGGGTACAAACAAATGAGCTCAGACTCGTTTAAAAATTGTTACCAATAAACTATTCGTTTACAAATCACACACACACACACACATATATATATATATATATATATATATATATATATATATATATATATATATATATATATATAAATATATATATATATAAACAGGATTTAGCATTAAATAGCCTACAAGAGTTGATATGCTGTAAAATACAACCAAACAAAAATATTTTGAATTCCTTTGCTTTGAATCAGTACCATTGTCTCTGATAACAGTCGGTGGAATGCCAAATTTTGCCATCAACCCTTAAGATGCATGATGACCGTAAGAGATTGTATGTGAGAGAGTGAATATCGAAAAACTTTGTGTTTTAACACTGGTCAACACAATTTTGGTGCCAAGAAACAAAACACGCATTTTAGCTAATATCATGATGCTGATTCCGAAAATGACCTTAGTTTTTTATGGTTAGCTGCCGATTTTGCTTATTCAAAAAAAAAAACATTAATTTACGATCTTGGCTGATCGCAAAAGTTAGTTAATAAAGATCACTGAAACCCATCAATTTTCAGGTAGGCCAAGCAATTAGTGCCATCCACCTAAAATAAACTATTTTCATAAGATAAAAAGTGTTTTAGAGTAAAAAAAAATTCAAATAGAAGTACCGAATTTTTTTTTTCAATTTATTGCCGAAATTCAAATTAACTGATAAACTTTATCAGTAATACACTTTCGTAAACCTGATAAATAAGGCGGCATAAAAAATGAAACCTAAAATTTTCTATTGGATATTCTAAATCTCTCCCATCACTTTTGTCCTTTCACTAAGGAAGGAAACCAAGCACATTGAGAGCTTTTGTTTTCACAGTTGGAAAAAAACTCCAACCGAAGACATCCCGATTGATTGCATCTATTCTATTGAACATGATGAACATCATGAAAATGGTTTCATTATAACATCAGAAAACTCATTAAGGATGATGAGTTTGTTAATTAGATAGATGACTTGGAATTACGTGCTTGGACATCATTTGTTGACATGGTGAAAAACTTTTAGGCAATTGCCAAACCGAAAACTTCAAGGAGTTAATGGAAAAGCTATTGAAAAGTGTACATGACATATGTACGCTAATATGAGTATTAAGGTTAATTTCTTACATAGTTATCGAGATTAATTTCCGAATAATAGCGGCAATGTAAGTGATGAGCGAGGAGAAAGATTTCAAAACAATGGAAGAGCTCTACCCGAGACAGTTGGACAAATGAATGATGGCTGACTAATGCTGGAGTATCAAAAGGGACTTAAGTAACATTGAACATGATATGTTTTATAGCCGCATACATATACATATACAAATATAAATATAAGCGGAAATATAGTCAACAATAATGACGAACTTCAATGAACGAACGAACACACTTCTTTCTAAAAATATATCTCACACACTTTATTCTCGAAAGGGTTGATGTGACAACTGAAGACATCCCGATTGAAAGCACCTATTCTATTGAACATCATGAAAATGGTTTCATTATAACATCAGAAAACTCATTAAGGATGATAAATTTGTTAATTCAATAAATGACTTGGAATTACGTGATTGGACATCGTTGGTTGACGAGGCAGAAATCTTCGTTGACAATCGCCGGGCCGAAAACTACAAGTTAGTGGAAAGCTGTTGAAAAGTCTACAGAACATAGGCGTTAATATGAGTATTAGGGTTTATTTTTTACATGGCCATCTAGATAAATTTCTGGATTATTGCCTCAATGTGAGTGAAAAGCAAGGAGAATGATTCTATCAGAATATCAAAACAATGGAAGAGTGCTACCAGGGACGGTAGGAGAAACGAATGATGGCTGACGACTGCTGGAGTATCAAAAGGGACTTAAATAACATTGAACATAAACAGACAATCAAGAAAGAGAAAGTTTTTATCATTGTTCTTATGTTCACGAAGGTTTTATTACTACCGTTAATTTATTAAATGATTTGATGAAAATATTTTTTGTTCTTTGTATATTCAATCGTGTTATTTTAAAAGACTTGGGGTCTGATTGTTATAGCAAAAATAGTATTTATCAATAAACAGATCAATATTTGTTGGTTTAAATCCTGATTGAAAGATTTCTGTGATTTCACTTCAATATCATATATACAAAAAACAAATGAAAAAAAATGCTTTTTTCAAGAAATTAGGCATTTCTGTACAACTAAAACGGTAGTTAACCTAGAAAAAGTAAGGTTATTTTCAGATTCAGCGCCCTCAAATAAGCTAAGATAGATGTTTGCTGCTTTGACACCTTTTCAATTTTCTTTTGTTGACTGGTGTAATCAACAGTGATCATATAGGGGTTTTGAGGAGTTCAAAGATATCAGTACGAGTTTTAGTCCATGGTTTTTCGGGGATTTCCTGGGGTATAATTGATTCAGTAGGCTGTTGGTTGCATTCATCCAGAGGTGCCGTAGTTGCTAACTGTCTTTCTCTTATAATACCAGACCAATAAATATGTTCTCTTGTTGGAGTGATACTCTTCTCAGTGCCTTGGTGCCCCGAGTAGATCAGGTTTCAGAATTCTCCACATAGGTTAGATGGGACGATTGTTCTGTTCTCTTTTATCGGTATTCCATTTAGCACAGAGATGTCTTGTCTGTAGAAAGGTTTCACTGACAGTTCAGCAATTTATTTTTCGGGCTATCCATGAAAAGTATATTGGCTAGGAGTTTTAATGATTCGTCAATTGTTTTGGGGTTTTTTTCACTGTAAATGTTGAATTTCTTGTCAGTTATTGGTCGCGATTTGAAGATAAGGTGTACATGAACTTGTAGGGGGAGTATGTAATTTGGTTATTTCAGTAGATTGCTCTCTAAATTATTCCCACCACAAATACAACACAAAACTTTACAATCGCGTGAAAGAAATGGAATAGAACACAACGAACATTAAACAACAAACAATTTAATATGCATATAACAGAATATGAAAACGAACAAAATACATGATGTGTAAATGGCCTTTTGGAAAATAAAGTTTGTCAAAAGGAAAATAAATTTGTTTAAAGATGTGTGTATGTTCATGTTAACGGAGTCCGTAAATAAGTCGTTCTTACTTACATTAAGTTCATAGCGGGTTTTATGATTGTGGCGACAGCGTGTCGCGTTGATGAAAGAGTTTGTCGGGTTTTTCTTTTGAATGTCATTCTCGGCCATTTGAAAAGAGGTCATGAACTTTAGTTGAGGAAGGAAAGGAATTCGTTGGACATAGTATCGGCTACTGGCTTAGTGGCTTGTGTTCGTCTGTGTGTAAGCTTGTGTTGGTCTGTGTTATTTATATCCTATAGGTGGATCAAAGAATCATCCTAATATTTCGGCGCGTAGACATTTATTGACCAATCAGATTTGTATTTTACTATTTTATTTTCGAGCCTAAATATTTTCTGTTAGTTCACTTCCGATCCTAATTTTCTAGAATGTTCTATTCTATGTTTTTAGCTGATTGGTTGAAAAATATAAAAATGTAATTTAAATGCTAATACGGTTTTGATCCTAAATTTCTAGAATGTTCTTAAGTATGTTTTTATTGCTTATTTTAAAACTAGAAAAAATGTGTATCCTATAAACTTTTTCGGAGATTTCGGTTTAGCTGAGATTTAAGTATACACGAGATAGTGTATCAGGATGTAAATAAAGGTATAGTCATACCGCTGCAGTACCAACATGAATTACAGGAAGCCTGCTGGGGCTTTGGTAAGTGACTTTTTGAGGATTAACATTAAAAGTTTGTGGTGGTTTTCAACTCTATAGTGATGTCCATAAACAGCCAAATAAAACCCTGAGAACCTCTCGTTCTGATCTGCTGGAGTAGTGACGCAAAATACATACACTATTGGCTGCTAACTTCTCTCACTCTTTTGTTCAAGGATCGCCCCTGAGTCTGTTGAGATTTTTGTTGAGAGTGAAGGATAATAAAATTGTTGTAAGGGTCGGTTTGTCAGAAAGTCCTTCAGATTGTCTATGGCTTTCTGCTGTGGCTGATCAAAGAATTATTCAACGTCAATTTGGAGTAATGTGTTGTGTTGTATACTCACAACCATAATGATATCAATCCAACGGTACATATACAAATGCAGATACAGGCAAATACAAATGCAGGCGGACTCCGTTGTTCAGATACAAACGTTTTATTATTAACTTCTGACTTCAGTTCTTCGACACGAGGAGTGAGACACAATTCTTAAAAGTCTTTCGTATCATACTATGCTAACACCACCCCCAACGTTCGGTATATCTGGTGGTGTTTTAGATCTCAATTCATCTTCGCTGGTCGGGACCTGCAAGACTTAACCGCCATCGCAACGGTAGAAAACTCAACTCAATGGTAGAGAACTCAATTCTCTGCCCCAATGACAGAAAATCAATTGTCTGCCAGCGTGGATCAATCTCAAATCCTCAACTGCTGTGATTTTTAAAATCCTCAAATTCTCAGCCCATCTCTTCTGGGTATGACGTCATCCACACTCCAGCCTCATTTCCTGTCTGGGGGTTTATCATGACAATGGTGATTGTCATATTCTTTGCGCATGAGCGTAAACTGCACCAATTGACTACACACCTGAACTCTTAACCCGAATAGTTCAAAGCCCAACCAAACTGAATGATAAAATATAATTAATGAAAAATGATTAAAATAAAAAAATTATTCCTTAATTATATAACAGTGGTTTGGTGATAAAGGAAGGAACTATGTAATCTCCCTTACTTTCTGGGAACGAATTGTCCCCCTTTTGTTTAGTTGACTGGTGGGTGGCCATTTTAGCCGTGACTACCTCTAAGACCAGTTCTTAGTTGAATAAAGCTTTTCTTCAAGCTTATCTGACTTCTTCAATTAATTGCAAGCTCTAACATATCAATTATTTCAAGTGGAATGGAGAAGTAACTTTGAAGTAGCTGGGAATTAATCTACATCTCATACTGAAAAAACGTTAAAACTTTTCTTTGTTATTATGGTTGGACATTTTTACAATTACTTCAATCTTAGAAAGGTCGGGTTTAAGTCTTTCTAAGGTAATTCTATGTCTCAAGAAGATCAGGTCAGTAGTATATTTGCTTTACCTGATACGGTCAAATATGAGTTTGAGTTTCTCGGAGTTTTCTTACAAGTCTAAAGACTATACGATTATATCATCCTGAACATTTATGACAACTTCAATACCCTCAATAAATCTACCAATTTCGATCTGAAATATCTCGCTTGCTCAATGAATACTGTATTACAGACGGCTAAATCTACAACAACTAAAGGAAGTATTAAATGTGAGTAGTTTTGAACTATCCTTGTCGACAGGAATCTGCCAAAAGCCATAATATGCATTAATCTGAGAGAAGTATTTTGCACTATTTACATGTCTGTAGATATTTTCTCTACGGTAGGAAGTTGAAAATGTTCCTTCTTTATAGCTTTATTTAAGTTGCAGGAATCAAGGAAAACGCGTAGAGAACCACCTGACTCTTCCATAATTATTAGGAAGTTTACCCATTCGATGGGTTCACTAACTGGTTTGATGATGCCACTTTGGTAAATCTGTCAAGTTATTCTATTAACCTCTTTTTTCAATTCAAAGTGGATTGATCACAGAAGGAACTGAAGGATCAACAGCCATATGTTGTGCTATGATCATAGTTTCAATTTCACCAAAACAGTTCTGTTATTTTCCAAGAAATTCCGGTGAGATTTGAATGAATGCTAAAATCCGCTTGATTTGTTGAAGTTTCTTAGAAGTGTCAGCAGCTAGAACAGCTTGAGAAACTGTGTCAGCTATTTTGAGCAAAAGTGGAGAGATTGTATTTTTGTGAGTTACTGAGGCTATGCATTTGCTTACAACAAGAATGCTCGTGTTGTCAACAGCAAGAGTAACTAAAATTGGCTTCAGTTTGGGATGTCGATAAAGTTTGTTGCATATAGTCTTGAAGAGTACATGTATCTCAGCACTTGAGTCAATTCTAAAATCAACCACAAAACCGTCAGTGCTGAGATTTACGATCCTGAGTGTGACACTATAAACGTTGATGTGGTGGTGTACAGACTTGGCCATATGTGTGTGCGTATGTGTGGACACATGAGGTGTGAGTACATGTGTGTGTATGTATATACGTGCAGGTGTATACATATGTGTATGCTTGTGAGTTGACCAAAGGTATGTATGCACGTATATGCAAGTTTATATATGTATATGTCCATATAGGAGCCGAGATATATTTGTGTGGGCGGACGTATGTATTTTGCGCGGGAACCACTAATCACACCCGAGTATAAGTGAAGATGGTCAGATAAAAGTGGAGCCGCAACTTGAAAGAGATTCAGTTTTATTAACACACCTTTTAGGGTCTACTGGAGACATAAAGTCTTGCAATATTTTGATGTCCAGTCTATGGCGGGGCCAAAAATCCGGAGATAGGAATGTTCACCCATGCATATATACAAGTAAAGTATGTTTGATGGGAGAACAGATACAGATATAAAGATGGGCTGAGAATGGAGAATAGATACAGAGGAGGGATAACCACAGACAGAGGACAATAGAGACACAAAGTGGTGCCAGGTGATGTCAGGCCCGAAAATCTAGCTATCAGCTTTAGTTTTAGTTAAGGGAATTTCGCCAGCCGCCTACGTAGTGAAAGTGATGACTCCTCACACCGTCATTTTGCGAAGCGTCACTCACCCCTTCTCTGTTAAACAACATTTATTCAGCTTTTTGGTTTCGCCTTTTTTACTTCTTTTGTGGACCCGCCTCGGACAATACAGAGTTAATTTTTGGGACTTATAAACCGAATGTCTCTAACTGCCAATGTGATACTAATAAAAGTAGTTTAAGCTGGTCAGGCTGAAGAAACAAAATGACAAGCTAAGGAGCTTGCAACTTTCGCGTCTCCAAAAATGGACGTTTCTACCCGGACCAGCTGAAAAAGACAAGTACAACGTGGGTGAGAGATTATGAAGCCGGAAATGCATGTGTCGCGGACGAATTCCAACGAGAGTTTAATTTTCATATAAGAGTTGAGTATGTAATTGGAGAATGTTGGTGGTTCATTTGAAAGATGTGTTTCACGGTGGGAATCTTAGGCATTGACTTTTCGCCGATTGACTGATTCGGGTTTGAGTCAGATGAGTCAGTATATATTTCTATTTGCTGCACTGACTTTTGTGAGAGACAACTGGCAAGGCGTCCTTTGCGTTTGCATTTTGTGTATAGCTTGAGGTACACTAGGCATTGTCCATGTGGCCGAGAACTAACACAGAATTTGCTGAAGTTGATGTGGTACGGTTTGCTGCGTTGTTTGTCTTGTTCATTGCAGTTAGTCTGAGAGTGTGCTCCGGGTTTGTTTTTCGGTCTACGTTTTATGAACGAAATGTCCATTTTTGGAGACGCAGAAGTTGCAAGTTCCTTAGCTTGTCATTTTTTTCTTCGGTCTGACCAGCTTGAATTACCTTTATTAGTATCACATTGGCAGCTGGAGACATTCGGTTAATAAGTTCCAATAAGGTGCCCGTGGTGTAATGGTTATCGTCGGAGGAAATGGACACGGTGACACGAGTTCAAATCCTGGACGAAACTGATTGCATTTCACGTAGCACTAATACCTTTGGGAAAGGTATGAATCCAATTATTCTCCCTCCAGCTATGGGTAAATAGTAGGACAGACTGTTTTCTTCAGCCTTGGTCAGGCAACTAGTCTACGAGAAGGAAAACTCTGAATTCAAACCTGTTAAACTCCGCTTAAAAATTGACCTTGTGTCATATCCTGCCCGAGCGGAGGGGTTGGTAAATATGATATGATAAGTTCCAAAAAATTCACTCTGTATTGTCCCGCAGGATACATGGTGCAGTGGATAAAGAGTTGGTCTGAAAGTGCTACTGAGTGAAATCATCTGGTGGTCCCATATTCAATCCCCATTACTTATATCTTAGGAGGTGCCCGTGGTGAAATGGTTATCGTCGTAGGAAATGGACACGGTGACACGAGTTCAAATCCTGGACGAAACTGATTGCATTTCACGTAGCACTAATACCCTTGGGAAAGGTATGAATCCAATTATTCTCCCTCCAGCTATGGGTAAATAGTAGGACAGACTGGTTTCTTCAGCCTTGGTTAGGCAACTAGTCTAGGAGAAGGAAAACTCCGAATTCAAACCTGTTAAACTCCGCTTAAAAATTGACCTTGTGTCATATCTTGCCCGAGCGGAGGGGTTGGTAAAAAATGGAGGTGCACGTGGTGTAATGGTTATCGTCGAAGGAAATGGACACGTCGACACGAGTTCAAATCCTGGACGAGATTGATTGCATTTCACGTAGCACTAATAACCTTGGGAAAGGTATGAATCCAATTATTCTCTCTCCAGCTATGGGTAAATAGTAGGGCAGACTGGTTTCTTTAGCCTAGGAGAAGGAAAACTCTGAATTCAAACCTGTTAAACTCCGCTTAAAAATTGACCTTGTGTCATATCCTGCCCGAGATTAGGGGTTAGGTAAATAGGATTATAGCTTAAAACTTGTACTGAGTCATAATAAACGAAATTCGAACAATCTACGCACAAAGATCAAATAAAGGATTCAGTTTGATGTTCTGCGTTGGCTTCTGAGTTCGACGAAGCCGTATCGGCCGAAACTTGCGAGTATAACAATAAAGACAATAATCCGAATATTACAAGTGTTAAAAAAATTTTCTTTGTGTTAAGTCAGATTAAGACTCACAGTTAATTTTTTTTTATCAAGGAGTCGCATGAATCACTGAATTCATATTCACTTTGTTTCCGTCACGTAGTATTTGCAAGAAGAAAAAAAACTTACTCTTATCATTGTTAAGTTTTTCTAGGTTCATAGTAATTGTCAGATTTCTTAATTCTCTTTATCTACGTTATTTTCTAAGTTGAATGGGAAAAAATGTCCATTCTTTTTTGCTCCTATTCATGTTAGGTAGAGGCTCCTATACATGTTAGGTAGAGGCGTTCGTGGTGTAATGATGACCGAGTTAGGAAATGAACACGACGACCTCGAGTTCAAATCCTGGACGAGACTGTATTTTATATAGTGCTAAGACCTTTAGGAAAGATTTAAATCCAATAATTCTCCCTCCAGTTATGGGTAAAGAGTTAAGCAGTCTGGGCTCTTTGGACTTTGTATGACAATCGATCAAGTTGAAGGAAAATTCTGAATTCAAACTTAAGTTCCCCTTAAAATTGATCTTATGTCACATCCTGCCCGTGCAGAGGTGTGGGTAAAATGGAAGTTTAAACTTTTCCAGTTTTCGAATCTGATTCTGATGCCTGTGAAAATAGTTTTAATTCCTCTTTCAATAAATTCAATAAATTCAAGAAAGAGGAATTAAATTCCTCTTTCAATAAACCTCCCAGGAGAAGATAACGAGAAGAATGAAGAAGCATATGCAGAACTTGTACAGTTTCTAGATGACAAAATCTTGTCATTAATAATGAGATATGGAAGTTTAAACTTTTCCAGTTTTCGAATCTGATTCTGATGCTTGTGAAAATAGTTTTTATTCCTCTTTCCACTTCCTCCAAGCTTAAGACAAGTTTTGTCGAACCTGAGTGAATTGGATACAGGCTGTAGAGAAAGGAAAAATTTCGTATTTTGGTTTGGCGCGCAAATTTAATTCGACACTTAATTTCACCCAATCAGGATGACTTATCCTATTCATCCCGGACCTTGATTTCCGGCTAACAGATTGGTTAATCTGCCAAACACACTCTCTTTGGCTTGAGAACGCCGCCCAGTGCAGACGTCTCACTGGGGGCTCTTCTAGCAGCAGCATGGACACACGAGGGAACCCATCTAATTTATGGATTCCTCGCAAGGAATCCCAGTTGAATATAAATTAGATGCATTCAACATGCCTCGCACAGGCACAACTTTATGTCACCCCCAAATTGGCTATGTCGATCCGACGCGTAATCCCGCTCTCGACACGCTAGCTCTCAATTCACCTCTGGGCCACTTTAATGGAGACCACGCACGCCTCTCCACCAGACGGACAAAAACCATGGTGACTCTAAAGCACAATCCCTCACACGTCCGACGACACACGCTGCCATCTCAACCTTCTAAACTTCTCATAACTCAATTTCGTCTCAATACTCACCACGAGTCTTGCAGCACCAAAAGCAAACCCAATATTGAATGCTGCAAATAAAAACCTATTCATAAAAATATATTTCGACTTTCGCCATCTAATTTCTTCATCCTCCTTTTATTACTCACAACCTAGCGAGGGAATAACAAACTAGGCGAGGAAACAACTTAACGTAAACACATACGTTACACCATCTTCCTCGCTAAACACAAACAACACTTCCCTCTCGCTACTAACAAACCAACTTCTCCAGCTAAAATCATCCTATACAGGCAATCTGTCCGTTATCGGCTAGTTAGAGAGGGAGGAGAATCGAGAAACTATGTGTGCGAAATCCAATAAATTCAACGAAAAGAAACAAAGTTCTGAATTAAATGAGGTCTGAGTAACACTACTAATCCCAGATGATACCATGTTATAACAGAATTGTTTTACATACTTTGTATGAAGTCCTGAAAGCTGGAAAGTGAGTCAAATGTGTGTACATTTCAAAACACCTTTATTTAACTTGGTTGTCGCTTGCAAGGAGCGTAAAAACTGGCAGAAACTTATTTTTATCTGGATAGTCAATGAAAGTAGAACATTCTGTTGAAAGAGTACCATACAATTCCGATAACTCCAACTAATATATCCCCTTTGTTAACTCCTTTTCTATCACATAAGCACTTAATAAAATTTTCTCCTCACAACGTGACACACGTATATTGTTTTTCTTTGTTCGAGTTTGAAAATTCCTAAATTTTTTTCTACAGCAGAATGATAACTTGAACAAGTTATTGGCCAGAAAGGATAATGGAAGTCATTGGAGAAGACTCCTATTCGACGAAGACGAAGAAAAATATGAAATTTGGGAAACTAAATTCTTAGGCCTGTAGCAGAAAGAATTTCGTATGTTTGGCGCGTAAAATATTTTGACCGTTAGTCTCGCCATATATTTTCGCCCAATGGGGATGACGAATCCCATTCGGCCCCGATGACTTTCCCGGGCAAATCGAATTTAATGAAAGCCCGCCAAACGCTCTCTTCTTCGGCATCTTTCGAGCAGGACGTTCCCAGTTGAACATGATTTAGACGAACATATTCCGCTCAGACATTTAACTCTTTGAACCTTTCTCAATTCAATAACTTTTTTTTTTCTTCTTCTTTCTACGAGACTGTCGGCACAAAAGACTTCCCTTTAACTCAAGCCGTAATTAAACCAACTTGAAAACTTTCAGTATTATCGTTCCGACTTATTTATTTTCTTCAAATATAACGAGGAGATAACAAAACAATCTTCCTCACAATAGACCATATACGGTCACTCGACCTACAAGACGCCATCTTAGGCATAAACCTTCCAGGAGAAGATAACGAGAAGAATGAAGAAGCATATGCGGAACTTGTACAGTTCCTAGATGACAAAATCTTGTCATTAATAATGAGAGAAGCCACAGACAACGGAAGAAAAGATCTAAACATATTACGCAGACACTACGCTGGAAAAAGAAAACCAATAGTTATCTCGTAGTACACCGAATTAACTTCTCTCAAAAAGGACACAAACAAAAGCGTGACAGACTACGTAATAAGGACAGAAACCATTTTAACAGTCCTGAGAAATGCCGGACAAACAGCAGACGATGCTTTGATAATCGCAATGATATTGAAAGGCTTGCCAAGGTACTTTGAACCTTTTTCCATCTACGTATCTCACTGCGACAAAGAGTCAACGTTCTTTGAATTCAAAACCGAACTCCACAGCTCCGAGGAAACGTGTTGTATAGTGGCTCGTACCACGCAACTTCCGGTATCTCGGAGTTATAAAAGACGTCGTGTTTCTTAAGTACGTCGGTACAGAAAGATCTCGGTCTGTAGTAAGACTAACTTCGGACGTAATACCAACGGCGCGAGACTTATAATATTTGTTGGACTGTACCACTTCAGTTAATAAATAATTAACTCTATTTCACTGTGTATCTCTTCCTTACCACGATATAACAAAACGCTAAAATACAGAGACCACACTCGTTGCGACGACGTCATGAAGTTAACTTCCTCACTTTCAAAGGCTATGAAAAATGACACGTGACGGACGAGACGTATCATGTTTTATATGTGGTGATATGTGGAAATTTGTTAAGGAACTGGTGATCCTGTTTCACCGAATATCAGCAGCCCCTTGGGGTCACGTGGCGTCCACTATAAAAAGAGCTCCAACTGAAGATTCTTCCTCTTTTTTCCACTCCCACCGCTGTTAGCAACAGGTCCATTCGTAGCAGCCCTTGACGGCAAACGTATTTGGTACCTTCAACACACAACCAGGAGCCTAGAGCGACGAAAGCACGTGCTGAGTTAAAAGGAACACGACACACAGTTAAGTTCCAGCAGGCATTTTATCTGCAAAACTTTACCTTATAACTTTACCTTACAACTTTACTTTACAACCTTAAAACCTCACCTTACACCTTATAACCTAACCTTACAAAGCCTTACCTATCAGAATCGTCATTGATATGCCATAAAACCAAACCAAATTACCTACAAAGGTTGATATACCATTAAACAAAGAAATAAATCAACCCTTCTTCTGTTTTGAATGGTTTTATTCATTGTTTGCTTACATCAGAAGGTAATTCCATTTAATAGTCTGTTGTAATCATTAGATCATGGGGACACCCCAATTATACCTGGGCAGAATCTCCGACACTCACCTTATAAAGCAAAGAAATCACAAAGTTGAAATCTTTATTTTGGTGACTGAAGCATATGATCATCATTACCATCAAATTGCAGTGACAGCACTGATTTCCCTGACTTCTTCTCTCCATCCATCCCTATCATCCATTGTCCCTGGCAGGTCTTTCAAATTACGTCCTGTGTCTGCCCACAGCTGATGTAAATAAGTTCTTGCTGGTCAACCAACACTGGAGCATCCATGTGTCGGAGTCTAGAGAAGAACATTACTTGTGTTTGTCCTTGCTTTTCGAGTAGTGTCCTGTTCATCTTACTTGGATGGTTTTTGAGATGGGAGGTAAGTGATTTCCAGGATTTGTTCAAAATAGGTCATAGCATTCTTATATAGTTCCCATCTTGCTTTTTCTATTGATGCTTTGTTAGCACCAGTGTGGAGCATCCATACAGTAGTATGAACACAGCTACAGTTTGGAAGAAATCCCATTTTAAGTGATCCTCTTTGAATTTCCTTATACCCCAACAATACTCCCCAATAATGCTCCTTATCCCCAACAATGCTCCTTTTCAATAGTTACTACACCAACGTGTCTGGGAGGATGCAACTCCATTCCCTTGATTGCTCCACTTTACCATTGTTCCTAACCTTATAAGCAACATGGCATCAAGTACCATTTTTGAGTCTTTTGGTGTGACTCGAACTGGGATTGAACCGCAGTCTTCCAGACCATTGGTGAACACTCTACTCATTAGGCCAATGGCCCAGTTGATAGTATGTGATTATTTTTAGTCAGGCAATGTATAATATTTGCACTGAATGCATAGATATGGCTACCTGGTTTTTAAACAAGGCTGAGCTTCAGACAGCAGACTGTTTTTGTTTTTGGGTTTTTTTTTTTCGTAAGATATTTTTTTGAACTGAGATAAAATAAAAGATTCAACATTAATGACAGAAAAACAGTGATGGGATTCAACCAGTTCACACCAGTTTGTAAGAACCTGTCCTCGGAATTTCATTTATTCCATTATCCGATTTTTACCTAAAATAAGGGGTTCTCAATCTCTTATTTATTTAACCATATTTTTTGAAGTTGGGAAAGTAACTAAAATTGACACTTTCACTTGCTAGATTATTGCATATGGCAATTCAAAGATCAACCTTTGTGCATATATCATGCCAGCCAGCATGGTTTGCTACTAGAGATTGTGTCAGTGAGAGAAGCTGTTATTAGTGAGACCTATTCTTATTCTTTTTGAATCCCACCTATGTATACAAGTAGACCTTATTATACAGACACACACTATACGGAAAAGGAGAATTATGAATTCTTTTTTTGAAAACAAAAATTAAATTAAATTGGGTTCTTCAGCCTTGGTTAGGCAACTAGTCTAGGAGAAGGAAAACTCTGAATTCAAACCTGTTAAACTCCACTTAAAAATTGACCTTGTGTCATATCCTGCCCGAGCAGAGGGGTTGGTACATAGGATATACCAAACCCCTTCAGCATGGGCAAGATGCAAGCACCAAGTAAATTTGCTACGTGGAGTATAGCTGGTTTGAATTTAAAGTTTTCCTTCTTCTAGAATAGTTTTCACACCAAGGTTAAAGAGCCCAGTGGTGTAATGGTTATCGTCGTAGGAAATGGACATGACGACACGAGTTCAAATCCTGGATAAGACTAATTGCATTTCACATAGCACTAATACCCTTGGGAAAGGTATGAATCCAATTATTCTCCCTCCAGCTATGGGTAAATAGTAGGGCAGACTAGGTTCTTCAGCCTTGGTTAGGCAACTAGTCTAGGAGAAGGAAAACTCTGAATTCAAACCTGTTAAACTCCACTTAAAAATTGACCTTGTGTCATATCCTGCCCGAGCGGAGGGGTTGGTAAATATGGTTAAAGTGCTCAGTCTACCCTACTATTTATGCATAGTTAGAGAAGAGATGGATTCATGCCATTCCCAATAATATTAGTGCAAAGTGAAATACCAACAGCCTTTTCAGGATTTGAACTTGGATCAATAACCATTTAAGTTGTTTCAAATATAATGATGGTTCATTCTTCCTACAGCAAAATTCATTGGAATAAGAAGAAAACAACTGACACTTAAAATCTTCATTATAAGGAAAGCATCACTGACAAAACGAAAATGCATCATTGTTGAAAAAATAAAGTTCTTTAAATGTTTTCTCTTTATTTTACTGCTTGGTTTTTCTTTCTTTTAATTATTAAAAGGATTTTTCAAAAGATTATTTTTGGGTCGTCCCTTTGTAATATAATGGCCGAGGGATTTTGTTTTATGCCTTTGGGTTTAGCAAGGCTGAGAACCTTTCGGCTCAGTGCATGGGTTACTTAGGTGCAACATTAACCTAGGTGTTCATGCGTGTGGGCAGAGCAGACATATCACTCAGAGATGTCATAATACCCCAGATGGGAAATGGGGCTAGAGAGTGCGGGTGACGTCCCGCACCGGAAGCGCGCGGAGGATTTTGAGGATTTTGAAAAAGTCAGTTGAGTTGAGAACTGGACACTGAACGAGAAGGGTCGATTTTCGGAGCTCGCAGAGGCCAGACGAATTTGCACACTACGGGCGCCGCATGAGATGGGAGGCAGATAGAAAAGCCAGAATAGAAAGAATGTGTATCTCTCACCTTATGTCGAAGAACCTTTAAACTAAAAGGTAATAAAAAGTTTCGCACCTGAACTAAGAAGCCGTAAGTATTTTTGTGTTTCAGGATTCCTATGTTCTATGTATATATGTTATGAACATTCTATGTATGTTTCACACATATCTGTATCTGCCTATGGTACACCTGTGGCAAGTTCAAATTCTAGTTGTACCATTGTGTTTACTATCAGACTAATAGTCTTGGAAAAGGTATAAATCCTTTAATAGGTTAAATAGTAGCACTAATGTCCTTCTACAAGGAGAGCTTTGGTATCAAATAAACCACACGGCCCAGTCAGATGGGACTGTAGAATACACAAACTGTATCCCTGCAGAAGAGTAAGACTTCTCCCATAACAAGTGTCCTAGATATGATATTAAACAATCTGAGGGTGAAGCTCCAGTAATGCTGGCATATTGAGGAATGTGGACAAACCGTTTCATTGGCATTGGTGCCAAGTTCCCTCTGGCTCAGAGTGGTAGCACCTGTGAGTCTTATCTATGGGTCAAATAGAACTGTCTGGCATTTAAACTGAGTGCAAACAAATGACTTATGCTAAATTGAATTGTTAGAAATAGAACTGTTTGATCATTTAACTGTGTGTATCTACAAAATATGTTTACAAATCATATATTTAATAAATATATGCATAAACAGGATTTGGCATTAAATAATCAACAATCGGAGGTGCCCGTGGTGTAAGGACATGGACACGAGTTCAAATCCTGGATGAGACTGATTGCATTTCACATAGCACTAATGCCCTTGGGAAAGGTATGAACCCAATTATTCTCCCTCCAGCTATAGGTAAATAGTCGGACGGACTGGGTTCTTCAGCCTTGGTTAGGCAACTAGTCTAGGAGAAGGAAAACTCTGAATTCAAACCTGCTAAACTCCGCTAAAAAATTGAACTTGTGTCATATCCTGCCTGAGTGGAGGGGTTGGTAAATAGGATTAAATAACCAACAATGGTTGATATGCCATAAAACCAAACCAAACCAAATTACCTACAAAGGTTGATATACCATTAAACAAAGAAATAAATCAACCCTTCTTCTGTATTGAATGGTTTTATTCATTATTTGCTTACATCAGAAGGTAATTCCATTTTATAGTCTGTTGTATACAGTTATACCATAGTTGATTACTAAGTCTAGTAGATAGGGCACACTTTGGCTGGCCATGGTATCAACAGCATGGATCTGGTTGGGTGTGTCTTGTCTCTGGAATACCTCGAGCCTCAGGGGGCCGTCCCCCCAGGCTTTAACCCTCCTCAGAGGGGTTAGGTTGATCACCTGGCACCTGAAGCACCTCTTTTTAAGGGAATGCCGACAGGGCCTGAGGCATTTTTGGGAATACCAGGCATGTTTGAACTATGGTCCTACGCCCGGACCCACTTTAAAAAAGGTGTTGTGCTACACTTGCCCGTTTGGTGGGGTGATCAACAAATACCGTTATACCACACTTCACAAATTACTAATAAGAATGGATTTGGTTGTATTTTATAGTATATCAAACCATGTCGGTAATTTAATGCCAAATCCTATTTATAAATATATACATCTATATGCCCGTGGTGTAATGGTTATTGTCATAGGAAATGGACACGTTGACACGAGTTCAAATCCTGGATGAGACTGATTGCATTTCACATAGCACTAATACTCCCTCCAGCTATTGGTAAATAGTAGGGCAGACTAGGTTCTTCAGCCTTGGTGAGGCAACTAGTCTAGGAGAAGGAAAACTCTGAATTCAAACCTGTTAAACTCCGCTTAAAAATTGACCTTGTGTCATATCCTGCCCGAGAGGAGGGGTTGGGTAAATGTCTATATACATCTATATGATTTGAGAGTGAATAGTTTGTAGATAACATTTTTAAACAAGCCATAGCCTGTTTGTTTGTACAGTCATGGTTTCAAGTATTGCTAGCATAAATAATTATGATGATTTCACTTAATCCTATGTAATACTAATAATTCTATTTGCACACAGTTAAATGGTTTCAAGTATTGCTACCTAACACTAAAAATTCTATTTAATATTAATCATTTATTTTCTCACAGTTAAATAGTTTTGAATTCAGTAAATGATTAAAAAGTTTTGTGCCACCTATAGATGGGACCCTAACACATACTACCACTCCAAGTCATAGTGGAACTGAGGGTAATGTTTGAAAATTTAATTGTGTAAACAAATGACTGATTGTTTAATTGAATTGTTAGTGGTACATAACAATACTTGGACCTATTTAACTTATTTGACTTATGTTTATAAATCATATATATCTAATATATATATATATATATATATATATATATATATATATAAACTGGATTTGACATTAAATAACCTACAATAGTTGATATGCTAAAACCAAACCACTATACTATTCTTCAACTATGGCTTTGGCATTATATAACCTGCAAAGGTTGATATGCCATTAAACAAAGAAACTGAAACCAAACCAAATATAAAATACAGAATGTAAATAAAGTAAAGTTGGCAACTGTAGTCAAGGGTGACCCAGAGGCTCCCTTTACAAGAGTTACTACACCAAGGTGTAGGAGAAGGCGCTACTCTTTTCCCTGGATTGCTCCACTTTACCCTTTATCCTAACTTATAATGCTGAGTGTTAAGAGAGGTAGCATTAAGTGCCATTTTTTTTTTTAATCTTTGGTATGACTCGACCTGGGATAGAACCCTGGTCTCCCGGGCCATTGGCGAACACTCTAACCATTATGCCAATGTCCGGTACTGAATGTAAGTAAACTCCCCCGCCAATTTTTTTTTTTTAAATTTTTTTTTTTATGAAATGTTAATTTTCTTCTATGTAAGTAAACTCCCCCCCCATTTTTTTTTTTTATAAAATGTTAATTTTCTTCTATACTAAAAATGCCAGGATTTTATTATTTCTAGTGGAACATTATATAATAAAAAATTATTAGATATTATCTATTACCAAAGTCAACAGCATGGAAATTCTGTTATAAAAGATATGAATATATAACAGTTCAACCCAACAACTGGGTAATTACCAAAAGTTTTTTTAATATTTCTATTGGCTTCCTTTATATTATGACTTTAATGTCCCCATCCCTGTCAACACATAATTAGAATCTTCCCCAGTTGGTCTCCATAATATCAGTTCTGCTTCTCTAATAAAGATACTCCCATAAAGTGTTAACATTTTTTTTAAATTACACTGTAGATATCTTTATGCAATTTTATTTTCAATTACAGTTTTAATGCTGAAGAGTTTAGTAATAAATAATACTTAATATGTTCCATTACAAATAATAAACTTCCTGTATTTCAAGTTTAGAAGAAAATCAACTTTATCAAAAAATTGGTTGGAGTGTTCTTCTACAAAGGTTACTATACTATAGGGCACAGTATCTAATGGGATTTTCCTGAACCTGAAGACAATACAAGTAATATTAGATAATAAATCAAGAAATATATCAATAATTAAATGAATTGACTGAAGAATAGTTGTAAAGTTGGCAACTATAGTAGTTGAGGGTGACCCGAAGGCTGCCTTTTCAATAGCTACTACACTGAGGTGTAGGGAGGGGCACTACTCCTTTTCCTGGATTGGTCCACTTTACCCTTGATCCGTACTTATAATGCTGAGTGTTAAGCAAGGAGGCATCAAGTACCATTTTTTGAGTCTTTGGTATGACTTGATCTGAGATTGAACCCTTGTCTCCTGGGCCATTGGCAAACACTCTAAACTCTAGGCCAATGTGTAACATATTGACCCCGGCCAAGCTGTCGAAATAGGAAATGAACCTGTGTAAATAACAGGTGCATCTGGTTGAGGAATATCAATATATAACCTTGACCATGGACGGGTTGAATGAGTGTGATTGTGATGCCGCGTTGAATGTTTGATGGGCGTTGAACAATTATATAACTCAGTGCACAGGAAGTTCAATCAGTTGGAGATCAGACCAGTTGGAGAGAAGATGCTGGAATGAGGAACATGTCCCAGAGAAGGTGGGCCCCCAGGCCCCTGGTTGAGCAGCCCAGGAGAACGGTAAAGAAACGCTGTTATGGCCATAAGAGTGGGGGTCAATATGTTGCAGTTCTGTTCGGTCTCCAACTCAACCCTCTCGCAGTAAAACCTTTAATAACCCTTTCGAACCCTTTCAAATAAAGTGAGAGGTATATTTTTCTAAAGAACTGTGTCACTCGTCTTTATTGTGTCGTTGTTATGATTCTGCATGCATCTGCATATGAGTATACAACAAATGAACCAGTAGACTGAAGAATACTGGTTGCAAATTACACCTAATGAAGATTAAAAAGCCTTCCCATAACCTGGTTTAGTCATGGAGATGCTACTCTTAGAGCATGTCTTTAGCAGGAATAGCCTGCAAGAGCCCATTTCAATCCAGGTCTGGTTTAAATTCACTTTTTTTTCTTCTAGACTAGTTGCCATATCAGTATTAAAGAGCCCAGTCTGTCCTAATAATTACTCTTAGCTGGAGGGAGAATAGTAAGATTCATACCTTCCCCAGGGGTATTAGTGCTATGTGAAATGCAACAGCCCTGTTCAGGATTTGAACTTGGGTAGCTGAAACTAATTCTTACAATGATAGACATTATATAACAAGTGGCTCCACCTAGAAAGTCTACTTGCTGAAATATAATGAACAAAACAAAAGATTTAAGTCTGAATAGCTTAATAAGTGAAGTAGGTTTTATTTATTTAAAACTCTGAACACTTCATCAATACAAGTCATTTTGGAAAAATAAAATTCACCAATCCTTCAAATGATAATGTGGAACTCAATGTAAACAAGCACAGATTATATTAATTTTTCTGGCTTCAAACAAAGCTGGTAATTATTCTAGAATTTGACAAAAAATAAAAAATAAAAAGATGATTTCAATTATAATAGATGGAGATAGTATCTTTCTAATATGTCATACACATGTGCTTTAGTATCTTTAAAGAAGATAAGAGATTATTAATATTTATGATATGAATAGAGTTATTAGATTTGCCAAACAGAAATATAGGACATTCTAATAAAATTTAAATTCAGATGATTTTTAATCCTTTATTATCAGTCAGATTATATCATTGATAATTCTGATCAAAAAAGTCTCTGTCGTCATTGTTTTCCAGTGTTCTTGCAATTTTTACTGTGCAGTAAATAAAGACTTCCTACATTTTCCATTATTAGTACTAGGATCATTTCAGTCAGTAGGTGGGGATATCATTGGTGAAATTCCGCCCCACCACTTCACACACACAAACACACAACAAACATTTGTGCACCAAAGATTCTCAAACTTTGTTCCAGTATGTAGATATCAAAACTATCCAACCATTTTATTCAAATGAAGGCTGTGGATGGTCACTGTACTATGCTCACACTTTCTTTTTTTAAATCAGTATCTGATGAAATTTCCCTGAGCCTAAATTATAGGGTAAAATAACCTGAAATATTGGGCGTACATTATATAGTAAAATTTTCTGTAATATTGAACATAATCTATTATAAAATAACCTGAAATATTGGGTTTATAAAGTCAAATTCTTAATATTTTTAGTATGCAAGTTTGTCCTGTACTGCAATATTATTGTATCTCAATTTATATATATATATATATATATATATATATATATATATATATATATATATTATTTGATGATTCTGAGATGTTGTGTCTTTTTGTTTGTCTGGATTCTGCATAAAGTCAAGTTGTCAAAAGAACTTCTTCCCACCTAAAACAAGATTCTGAGTAGCATGGTATTATAACTTGACATAAGTAGTGATTTTTTTCAAATAGAGTTAGCTAGTTTGCATATTTCACTTAAAAAAATAGTTTGCATATTTCACTTTAAAAAACCCCAAAAGATAAAACAACAACAAACAAATGGACCATTAAAAAAAAACAAGATTGAAAATGAATAATCTAGTTTTATTTTTCCTTTTCAATTGTATTTTTTAATTAACAGTTTTTTTCTTTTTAAAGTGAACATTTTGTTGATAGCTTTTATAATCACTTTTGGCTATGATAGAGTAAACAGCTTTAATCTTATCAGGAACCCAGCAATGTTAGTCTTATTATAAATCAAATCACTCACCTAAAAAATTAACTAAATTTTTCTCTCCACCCTCAAAAAAAAAAAAGAAAAAAAAAGAAAAGATGAATACATCTATCTACTTCACAAAACAAAATATTTTCCTGTTTAGCCAGATAAATAAAGAGCAGCTCAAATTTAGAAAATACAGGTTTTCCTTTGATTCTGGTAGGTGGAATGCAGAATTCAAGCCCATACTTGAGAAAAAAATCTTCAGTCTCACTTAGGGTATAGCTGGAGAAAGTTATTAATCAAGGTCAAACATAATAGATTTAGATCTAAAAACATTTATTAGTGAGATGCGCAAATAAATTATATGATCTAAACATAATAATTTATTAGCACATCTCACAAATAAAATAGAAAATATCTTCAGTTTTCCATTAAATTTTTTCATTGTTTATCTTATCATTTCTTTTGCAAATAATCTTAATATTAAGTTAATATTTCTTTCATTTATGTTAGATATACGCTATACTATTTTATATATTATGTGTTATTACTTCATATATGTAATATATCTATGTAATATATCATATACATTACAATACTTGAGAAACAAACAACTTCCTGTTATGAATAAACCCTCATTTTTAGCCACAAAAAGGTGTTTTTATCATATATTGCATATAATGGATGGCCACTAACTTGAACTTATGGTCGCCTACAAAAAATTTCAACAACATCCATAATTTGTTAAGAAAACATTTAAATACTTATCTATACTTTCAAAACTACTGTAATACAATAAAAAATTGACGCAATACTGTAAATAAGGAATGTAGTCTGGACCACATTTACCTGGATATTCCAAACTTATAAAAGCCCCCATTGCTGATACACAATATGCACAGATGTTATAAATAGTAAATAATGTTAGATATAAACTTTATTATCTTAGCTGATAGCCTTTGCTTAGGGATAGGCTAGGTGGGGATACTTAGGCCTCAAATGTTTCTAGGCCAAAATGTCCTCACAAAAGCCATATATGATTTCCAAAAAATATCTTCTGCAGTGAGAGACACCTTGTTTTTGAGGTGAAAAATTGGTCAAAAAGGCAAGGAGTCATTCATTATATGAGTATATAACGTATATGCTATCAATTCACCAAATTTAAAAATAGAGATCAAAAATTTATCTCAGAATGTTGTTATCATTTAAATGCATTTTTGTATAGACACTGTGGACTTTTCCAGGAACAACTCATTTGAATGTAAACTTGAAAAGAAGCCCTAGTAGTTCTATATGGCAAATTTGGCAACTCTTGATATAAAGGAATGTGTAGAGTTGGTTTTTGAGCCAGCAGTAAATCCAAGAGGCTGCACATTGCAAATGATTATATTTGTACCATTTTGTTTTTTGATCCCTTGAAAAAATATATCTTCACAGAATAATTTCACAAATTGAGCTATGTTAAATGCAAAAAACAATTTTCTTGCTTTAAATTTACTCAAGCAAGCTTTTTACTTGACCAAAAAATTTTAACAAATTTAGAACACGCCTCCAATAAAAAGAGAGAAAAAAAAATTCATACAACATTTAAATCCATGCACAAAAATCAGCCATATGTAAGGGAGGCAACTCCGTTTACATACAACTTATTCCCTGTAATACAATGAAAGTTAGAGGAGAAAATTCATCTTCAGGTGCTGTTGAGTAAGTCAGTGAGAATTGACGATATATTTCTTAAACGTAGCATTTGAAGAAAAAAGGCCTTCTCTCAAAAATATACCACACATTTTTTTTTTTACTGTTTAGAGGAAGGAGGAAACTGAGGTGTTTTGTGTGGTAATGACTTGCTGCCTCCCATTATACTGAGGTAAGGACATTTTCTCATTGCAATTTTTT
>OY757935.1:58231351-58243851 GCA_963585895.1 Sepioteuthis lessoniana | reverse complement strand
GAATACGATAATAGTCTATGTAAATAATATAATAGTTGAGCGTTGATAGGGAATTTAAAAAAAAAAAATCAAACAAATGGGTTTTTGTTTAAAATTCACTCTGAAAGATAAAGAAGTGGTCAGTATTGTAGGTTTTTTACTATACAAAAAACAACAACAACAACAAAAAAAAAAAAGAAAACAGAACAAAAAACAAAATAAATGCAAAAACAAACTTTTCTCCCAAAATGGGAATTTTCTTTCTTTTCGTTATTTAGTCCCCTACTTTTTCATTAAACACATTAAGGAAGAAAATAAATGAAAAAATAAATAAAATGTAAGATAATAAATAAATAAATAGTTAAGATAAAAAAAATTCTTTATTTGAGGACTGAAAATATTGCGTGAGAAAATCGTATTTACACACACACACACACACACACACACACACACACACACACACACACACACACACACTATTCGACCTACTCAGAAACGTCGGCCGTTAGGTATTGCGTGTGTATAACAAATACAGTGCTTCACCAAATAAGGGAAAAGTGGGATTGGAAGATTGTGATGCGCCAGTTTTCCAGATGGGGAAATACTGCTTATCTTAAAACGTAATATTACAAAAGTACTGGCTTTTACCTGGATTCGTACAATGACGCTGGTAGAAAATATGTTTCTAGCCGAGTATAGGCAGAAATATTAACATAGATTTGATTAGAATGAAATTGACGGATAGATAGATAGACTAACAGATATACATAGTGTATGGTTGATAGATAAATAAAATGGAGAAGACAGACAGATAGATAGATAGATAGATAGATGAGTTAAATTGGCGGCTTGATATGAACGCACAAAAACACACACACACAGAATTTAGTTTGACACAAGGACAACGCTCAGTACAGATCGGATTCATCATGCCTCACTAAACACACACACACACACTCATAGCTATATGTATTGAAACGTGTCGCGTTTGTGTTACGTTTATTTCTAGGAAACTTATTTTTTAAATTGTAAAGATTGATTTTTTAAAAAGTTTTTATTCGAAACTTCAAGAGATTTAAGTAAAAATAAAACCGCTAAACTTAAAAGAAAAGTTTATGGTTTCTTTCTTTTTAATGGCATGTCAACCTTTGTTAGTTATTTTATGCCAAAGCCATTCTCATAGAAGAACCGTAGTGGAACTATTTCACCCATACCTTGGAGGATTAGGGGGTTCATACCTTTTCCTAAGGGTATTTGTCCGAAAGTGAACGTAATAGCGCGACTGGAGTTCGAACTCGCTAATTACGAATCCGAGGTCTAGTGCTTTTACCTTAACATCGTGAGGACACCCCAAAATTTACGATTTAAAGTTTAGGGTTTCTTAGACTTTAAAAACAAAACCCAACTCCCTGTGCGTAAAAAATCAATTTCTATTAATAATTGTTATTTACTAAGCTTTGGATTGTTGTGGCACAAGGTCGCATGTATGAGGCACCTAGTGAGACTCGAACTCACTGTTTATGGTTTGCTTGTCATTAAACCACGCGAGGTACCCTATTTCTTTTAATCCGATGTTTGTCTACGACAGAGATTTGGATTTTCAAAAATCACTAGTTTATTTTAATTGTAAAATAAAGACTTTTGATAATATATATAGGTTTTGTTTCTCTGTGTATATATGAATATTTTCATACATATATATATATATATATATATATATATATATATATATATATATATATATAAAGTTGGCCGACTATTGTCAAGGGCGACCCGAAAGCTCCCTTTTCAATGGCTACTACACCGAGCGCTACTCCTTTTCCTGGATAGCTCCACTTACTCTTGATCCGTGCCTTACAAGATTAAGTGTTAAGCAAACAGGCATCTAGTACCTTTTTTTTTTTTTTTTTTTTAGTCTTTGTTAAGGCTCGACCTACGATTGAACCCAGGTCTCCCCGACCGTTGGTGAACACTCTAACAATTATGCCAATGGATATATATATTTAGTTTTGGGAAATTTATTTTTTGCCGACGATGTAGTTTCTATTTCTAAAATAATTTGTAATTCCTTTAAATGTCGACGTGTGACGGTTTTGTTAATAAAAAAAGTTTCAACAAAATAGAAATAAAGATAAGGTACAAGTGAGAAAAGGTTATCTACTTTACTTTTAAACTTTAAAGTATATATATATATATATATATATAGAGAGAGAGAGAGAGAGGATCGTGTTTTTGTTATTTGCGGTGGCGTGGGGGGGGGGGCATTTGTCGTCTGTTGCATGGGTCGATACTGGAGAAAACTAAAGTATGGCTCAGTTGATTTAATCAAACCTGTGTTTCTCTACAATACTTTTGTCGTGGTCAAAATGTTACATCAAATAAATCATATTATTACAACATGAAGTTAAAGCCTGTGATTGTAATGTAAGGTCTGTCTACCCCGTCTCGTCCAGGGTCTTTTTTTTTTAACCCACACGGTTTCAAAAACAAGGGTGAGTAGAAAGAAGAAAAAAAAAAAGAAGAAAATTGAAGAGAAAGGTTTTCAGTAGTTAGGGGCAAAGTAGGAAGAGAAGAATGGTGACATTGTATGTTATCAGTCACCCAATAACCTAAAAGCCCCCTCCTCCGTACTGAACTCCGTTGTAGGTGACGAAAAGTGATCGTTTCGTATTAAGAGAGGAAGGGTTATATCTCATAATTAGCCACTCGTCAAAAAATAAACAAAACTAAAAGTACACAATATAGGTAAATTAGAGAGACAAATAAAACGAATTAATGGGCGGATACTAGAATAGAAATACTTTCAAATTGACGTCATATCAGAACCTTTTTTCTTTTCTTTTTTTAATTGGCGGACTCTATAGAAGGGAAATATTTCTACAAGTCTTTGTGTGTCTCGCTTGGTGTAATAGTTCGCGAGCTAAATCAGCTGCTTGTTAGTGAGTTCGATTCTCACAAAGCTACCCATACTTTCTGGCTTTGAGCCCCACGTAAGCTAAGCTTATTTCTACAAGTGTTAATAATGAGTTTTAGTTCAGTAACTGAGGTAGTGTATCATCATCGTTACCATTAAAAGAAAAATTCTTTTAGCTTTTTAAAACGTTGTAAACCGGTTAGATTTCTGACCATCTCTGCGATTTATTCTGTATATAACAAACACACAACAGCGTAACTGATTATTTAGTGTGAGTGGCACCCCCCATATACACACAACCCTGGTTTCCCCACCCACCAAACATTGCATATAAATATGCATGTTTTATATTCTGAGAAAGGTTTGGTTTGATTTTATGGCATATCAACCTTTGTAGGTTATTTAACGCCAAATCCATTTTTATGTAAATAATCTGTTCTATTGAAAACAGTTCAGTTTAGCATAAGTACAGTTAAATTGTCAAAAACATTTCCATTTCAAACTATTCAAGCAGTTATATGTAATAATTCAGTTAAGTGTAAATACAGTTTTAATGTCGAAAAACAGTTCTATTTCAAATAATTCAGTTAAGCACAAGTACGCAGTTTAAGTGTAAGTACGGTTTAATAGTCGAAAACGTTTCTATTTCAAGCTATTCAGTTTACTCAATTCATTTTAGCATAAGTATGCTGTTAGTTCTATTTAACCCATAGATAGGGCCCTATCAGGTGCTACCACTCCGGGTCAGAGTGGACCTGGGAGCGATGGCAATGAAGGGGTACTCTGCATTCCCCAAAGCTTCAACACTGCTGGAACCTCACCATCAGATTGTTTAGTGTCATATCCAGGACACTCGTCGTGTGGGGGGTCTTACCCCTCTGCAGAGAAGCAGTCGGTGTATTCTACAGCCCCAGCCGACTGGGCAATCTGAGAAAGGTATGAATAATACTTCGAAATATCATTTGATTTTATCAGTTAGACTAAGAGCAGGTGAATTAATTCCATTCTTTCAGTAGTGTAAATGTCAGAATTTAATGTAAATTCTTAGATTCTTATTAACGCTACATATCGTAACAAACTCTCACAAAGACATCTATCTATCTATCTATCTATCTATCTATCTATCTATCTATCTATCTATCAAAATCTGAATCCCTTCCTATCTATCTATCTATCTATCTATCTATCAATCTATCTATCTATCTATCTATCTATCTATCAAAATCTGAATCCCTTCCTATCTATCTATCTATCTATCTATCTATCAAAATCTGAATCCCTTCCTATCTATCTATCTATCTATCTATCTATCTATCTATCTATCTATCTATCTATCAAAATCTGAATCCCTTCCTATCTATCTATCTATCTATCTATCTATCTATCTATCTATCTATCTATCAAAATCTGAATCCCTTCCTATCTATCTATCTATCTGTCTATCTGGTTGAGTTATAAAAAACTCCATTTTTTTTAAAGCAAGTTGTCACTACGTATTTCTAACTTCCAATGTTTGAAACGCGACTGGAAATTACCTGATAGAAGAGTGCCTTTATCAGTCATTCTTATTTCAGTAGTTTGTAAAAGAGAGCGTATCATAATTTAATCTATGATCTCACGCTCCTAAAATAGAAGAACTGAAAGTGCATATTCAACATGTAATGTTGTAGGATTTAATTAATAACAAAATGCTACTGAAACAACTAAGAAAATTTCTAGTATTTATGGCCAACGAGTCATTACTGACCGCTAAGTCCGAAACTGGTTTTCAAAGTTTCGTTCTGGCGATACGTCCCTGAGAAATGAATGCTTATCGGTCCTCGACCAAAATACTGTAAGAGAATTGACGGAATGCAATCCGTGCAAAAGTTCTCGAGAATTTGTTCCTGACCTCAACACATCTCAATCCATAATATGCCCGTGGTGTAATGGTTATCGTCATATGAAATGGACACTGCGACACGAGTTCAGATCTTGGATGAGACTGATTGCATTTCACATAGCACTAATACCCTTGGGAAAGGTATGAATCCAATTATTCTCCCTCCAGCTATGGGTAAATAGTAGGGCAGACTAGGTTCTTCAGCCTTGGTGAGGCAACTAGTCTTGGAGAAGGAAAACTCTGAATTCAAACCTGTTAAACTCCGCTTAAATATTGACCTTGCTTCATATCCTGCCCGAGCGGGGGGGGGGGTAAATATGATAATATGCCGCTACTAAAAAAGGTTGGAAGAGCGAGTATGAAAATCTATGAAATGGTTTCGCACTTGTCCATCGGAGAAACATTGTGCTTCTCTATGATAACGCAAAGTCACATGCAGCAAGAATCCGGCAGGAAAAAATATTGGATTTAAGTTGGGATGTTCAGCTCCATCTACCACATATACCAGACCCTGCACCAAGTGATTTCCATCTTTGTCATTCACTACAGAATGCTCTGAATGATAAAAAAAAAACTTTCTCAAGAAGCTTAAGTAATAACGTTTGTGGAAAACTTCTTGATCTCAAAACCTGTTGAATTTTACTTGATAGGAATCAACAATCTTCCTGATAAATAGCTGAAGGCGATTGAAAATAATGGCGAATATACTATTGATCGTGCTTAATTCCTTGTTCAATTATTCATGAATAGATTATATTTTACTAAGACGGAAATTATTTATGACACAGTATCTATCTGTCTGTCAATCTATCAGTTTAATGTTAATCTTAATTTCGTATCTAGCGTGAAAGGTTGATATACACCATTAAACTAAACAAATAATATCGATCGTAGTCCCTCTCTCACTCCTCTCTCTCGGTATATTTTTCTCCTACCTTATTCATATCTATCTATCTATCTATCTATCTATCTATCTATCTATCTATCTATCTATCTATCTATCTATCTCAGCCTTATTATATCAATAATACTTCATATACATTTGTCCATACACGTATCTATATCAACTAGTTCATATTTACCTATCTTCCACTTCCACACACTCACACACACACAGAGAATCTCGCTCTGTCTGTCTGTCTGTCTGTCTCTCTCTCTCTCTCTCTATATATATATATATATATATATATTTCTCCCACCCTATTTCTATCTATCTATCTATCTATCTATCTATCTATCTATGTCTCTCTCTTTCTCTTAACGCACGTGGGTGCGCGCGCACACACACACGCACACACACACACACACACACATACATATATGAACCCATTCATATGAGCTTGCAATTTTCACTAGCCAAGCCGCCTCACGGAAAAAGAAATAGATGATTCTATTGATAAATATAAGCCTTATTCTGGTATATAGAAACATAATTAGAAACCATCGCCTCACATGCAGAGAAACTGAGATAGAACGATTACGATCAGACACTTTCGATTTGATCAAGTGATAAGCCTTTTTTTTTTTTCTTTCTTTCAGCACTTTTGTTCAAGAATTTTCTTTACAAGCAGAAATTTTATCCCCCATATTTTGTTATACCGAGTTAATATCAACGTCACCCTCAGAGAAATATGTTCACTATCATATTAAGGGATAAATAACTTTTTTTTTCTTTTTTCTGCACCAATATATCATTTCACAAGATCCGTGCTAAAATCAGTGCTTCACAGCCTCCAAAGATCATGAGATTAACAGCGGTCCATGATGATAGTGATGCTTCTATTTAGGTGTGAAGGATTCTAATAAGCAATTCATTGTTATCTATGTTACATCGAGAATTTGTATGATTAACAGTTACGCTTATCCCATAAAATTATCATGCACTTAAAAGGTGGATGGGAAATAGCTTCGTTATCAAAGAGCATTTTAAGTGAATTGCTCTAATAAAACTCTCGCTACGATTGGCCGTTTTTGTGGAGTTATACTCAACAACATGCATACAGATACATATATGTATGCATGCTTACATGCATACATATACATAGATGCACACGCACACAACACACACACACAATAAATACGTGGTGCATTCAATAAGTTTCCAGACTTTTTTTTGTACAGGAATTTAAAATTGTCGTAGACTTTTGAAAATTCAGTATGTTATTGCTATACATCTTATGAGATGACTGACCAATTTTTATGATTTCAGGTTCAAATGAACAGCTACAGCAAAAATTGGAATGCACCCTACTAAAACCTGATTATCACAGCTGGTGAATTTCAAAAATACAATCTGGATGTGAGGGCACTTTAGAAGAATTATATGCAATAAAATTCTGTTTTAAACTTGGAAAAAATGCCACAGAAACGTATGGAATGCTTCAGACTGATTTTGGAGCATCTTGCATGAATCGGGCATAAGTTTTTGAGTGACATAAGAGATTCAAGGAAGGCAGGGAGTCTGTGAGGGATGATGAGAGGTGTGCGAGGAGTAAGGAAGTCAAAACACCAGAGTTGACTGGCCAAAGGCTTAGGGTTAGGGTTACTATGTTGAGGCTTTAAGGGAGTTCAGGAAGAGATTCCGTCGGAAGAGGCCAGCTCTCTTCAAATCGGGTCAGTGGTATTTCCAGCAGGACAATGCTCCAGTCCACAACTCTATTCTTGTCACAGACTATTTGACCAAGATGGGCATCAAGACAGTTGCTCACCCTCACTATAGTCGAGACCTTGCTCCCCGTGACTTTTGCTTATTCCCTAAGCTGAGAGGCTGTCGTTATGAAACAATTGAGAGGATGAAAGAGGCTGTGACGAAGGTCATTGACACGCTTACACAACCAGAGGTTGTTGGAACGGTACAACAAGTGCATTGCAGCCGAAGGAGATTACTTCGTAGGGGACTAGAGTTTCATATGTGTACTATCAATAAAAGTGCCTAAATGAAAAAAGTCTGGAATGATCCTCGTATATATATATATATACACACGCGCGTACAAAGAGACGTATCGCTATGATGTGCCATTTTAACTGATTTATTGTTACATACATGTATAAATATATACAGTCATGCATATATAAACATAGGTGTACACATACTGTAGCGCGCGCACACACACACACACACACACACATATATATATATATATATATATATATATATATATATATATATTATTTCATTTTCTTAACTGCCTGATGATTGTTGTTTTGCAAAAAACTCCACGAAACCTAGGGGTCGCAGTCTTAAATTCCATTAATTAAATATATATATCTAATATATATGTATTTATTATTATTATATAATAGCTCTATCCTAGATATTGAGCCCTCTCCATATTAAATTTGCACTTGGTTCAACACAAACCCACAAAGTGATTTAGTGACAACCAACACTGTTATAATATAATATATATATATATATATATATATATATATATATATATACAAAGTTAACAATTTTTTGTTATATATAGTTATTTCCTTTTAACAATTATTTAAAACATCGATGAAGATTTCTGAATAGAATGTATTGAGTAAATTATTTGGCAATCAAATCGCAAATTTTAATGTCAGTTTAAGAAAAACAAATTTAAAAAGAAAAATGGTTTTAAGACATTTCAAATTACAAATAAAAAACTAAAAAGATAATTTAAAATGTTGTTGTATGCGAAGTTGTTTAAATACCAACTATATTTCTTCTTCTTCTTCTTCTTCTTCTTCTTCTTCTTCTTACAACTTTCAGATATTTATGTAACGGTCGTAGAGTAACGACCTGAGAGCTGCGATTAGGAAAAAGGGATAAAATGATCAGTCGAAAAATTGATAACCTATATATGACCAAAATTCTTATTATGTTTCTTGTAACTGTAACCCAGCAAAAACAGCACATCGTTGAGAGATTTTTATTAGAGAAATACTTATAAAATGCTCTGAGAATACAGAAAATTCCAGTCCAATTTGAAACTAAATATTTTTGTGGAATCTGTATCTGCAGCAACTGTCATTTATTTTCATGATTCATATACTCGATATAGCAGAGATAACCATGAAATGCTAATAAGGATGCTTCATTTCCCCCACTCTTTTTTTAAGAAATAGAAGTGGCAATATAATCATGGAACTTTGTTACAACTGGAACCTAATAGGTTCACGGGTCGTCTAGTTAAAAAAGAAAAGGAAAAAATTTCTTTAAGGGTATAATTTTTTGTTTATTTTTTATTTTCTAGTTACATTATAAATACGAAGTATTTCTTCTTTTTTTTACGTTTTCAAACCATCTTTTTAAAGATAAAATCAAAGACATAATATTTAACCATTATGTTTGTGTGTATTGGGTGGGGTGGAGTGTTTTTGTGCTTATACTCAAATCAAATTCAGATTATCCTAAGATCTAGAGGATTGTCGGGTATCATGCTGGTTCCTTCAAGGTATCTCCCTGGGTAACACTGGGTTGCCTGTCAGTGACCAGCCACCTGACCAGCATATTACAAGTTGTACTGAATTAGATGAGACAATCAGCAAAGAAGTAATCCCTAACCTGACCTTATTGGGAAAGGTGGGTTCATGCCTTTTCTAAGGGTATTAGTGCGAAATGAACGCAAACCACCTCTGCTGCAACTGGAGCTTGATTCCATTTTCGTTGTGTGTGTATATATATATATATATATATATATATATATATATATATAATTTCCATTTATTTTTTATGAAATTTGACACGAAGCAGTTTTCTACAAAGTTTATTTATTGAAATTTTCATTACGAAAAGAATATTCATTTTTTCCCTCAATGTTGAAAGTCGTAAAAAAAGGGTGGTTTTAATTTTATAGCACTTGGTGTAGTTTAATGATCTCTCTCTCTCTCTCAAACACACATATGTATTTATGTATGTCACTCTGATCGCCTCGAAGATCAATTACTTCTGAGTTGTGAGATCGAATCTCACCAGGTACCTAATACTCGTAGACTTAATAAATAAAATCATAAAGCAAGCCTTCGTGCATATATATATATATATATATATATATATATATATATATATGTATGTATACTACTCTTTACGAGCAGGTTGTTACACAAGGACAATTTTAAGTGAAGTTTAACGGGTTTGAATTCATAGTTTCCCTTCACCCAGGTCGCTTGTTATACCAAGGTTGAACAGCCCAGTCTGCCCTATCATTTATCCATGGCCGGAGGAAGAAGAATTGGATTCACACCTCTTACCAGGGCTTTAACGCAATGGGAAATGCAAACAGCCTTACTCAGGATTTGAACCCGTGCCACCATGCCCATTTCCTAGGGCAGTTACCAATACATCATGGACGCGTGTAATATATATATATATATATATATAAAAACAGTGTTTGGTTGTCACTATCTCACCCCGTGGGTTTGTGATATAATTTGCAGAATGCTCAATATTTGTGATATAGCTCTTATATAATAATGATCATAAGTAAATATACATTAGTTTTAATATATATTTAATAGCATGGGAGCTTGTCTGCAACCATAGGTTTCATGCCGTCATATGAACGACAATCATCAGGCAGAGAAAGAAAGATGTTGGAGAAATCGAACAATACAGTCAAAAAAACGTTAGGATTGTGTACAACTATTCGTGTATGTGCGTGTACACACACATACTATATATCACTCACACACACACACACACACACACACACACACACACACACACATACACACACACACACAGAGTTGTACACAATCCTAACGTTCTTTTGACTGTATTTTTCGATTTATCCAATATCTTTCTTTTTCTGCCTGATGAACCTATGGTCGCAGACAAGCTCACATGCTATTAAATATATATGAAAACCAATATATATTTACTTATATATATATATATATATATATATATATATATATATATAATGGCATTTGTAATGTCTATTCGTATAATAGTCTTCACTGGGAGCTCGTTTTTTGCGGTATTGTTTCAGGTTAGTTAAAATCATGATAAATGCCTGCGTATTTCTATCATGAACAGGGCTTATTTGATTCTTTGTTCGCCAATTTGTAATTTCTGTAAGGATAACACTGTATTAACTGTGCATCATGCCTGGGACGAAAATGTCCCTTCCCCCAATTCTTCTGTTTGGTGTAGTATCTGTGACTATTCATCAACCCTATTTTCGTCTTCGAGCAGAATGCAGCAACAAAGAAAAAAAAATCTAGGAGAAGCCGGTATCGGGGATTCCAAATTCAGTTCAGCATCTCCCCATTGTGCAAAATGAAGTGAGTGTCGGTGTATTCTAATCTGTTGGTGATTCTGGTTATGAGGGCATGGACATATTTTTATCCTTTACTGACTTACATGCAAGTGGGCGCCCACTTTAACCTGAAAATGTTTCATATTTTAACCTAGTGTAGAGATATTTAAAGTCTCAGATCAAAGTGTTGTATCTGTATTACAAAAAATGTAAATAAAAATAAAAAGATGATTAATATGGAAAATAAAATAAATTACTGATTGATTAGTTTTAACGGTATGTCAGCTCATGTAGGGTTATTTTATGCCTACAGGTTAGGAAATCGCATTCATTGTATGTTTATATTTATAATTTTAATGTTTCTTAAAGTTATTTTTTTTACCTACGGTCCTATCGAATATGATTAATTTTTAAACAAATCTATTTGATCCATAGATCGGACCATAATAGGTATTACCAATGCGAGTGTACCTCTGGTAATGTAATGGTTAGCAATCTACACTAGAAAATCTTCATGAGTGAGTTCGATTCTCATTGGATGTCCCATTCATACGGCCTTGTGCCATTTCCAAGCAGACCGCTTTGTAAATTACTACCAATCCGAATCAGAATGGACCTGGGAGTAATGACAATCAACTACTACATTTAATACTCACCAGATCTCCAGAACTAGATCCTCATCATCAGATACAGCTTAGTTCCACTCCTTTTTGGTGGAGAGGTCTTACCCATCTGCAAGGGATATAGTTAGCCAACTGGGTGTTAAAGTAAATATAACGTTAAAATAATCTATATATTTATCCATCTAGTTTTTCTTTATATTATTTTTGAGGAAATATCAAGGTTTGAAAGTATGAAGCTTTAAAATTGAATCTCTTTGAAATAATTTTGATTTACATAATTTGTTATAGTTTTTCAGGTAGCTGTAGAATGTATACGGGTACAGATACTACACTTTGATCATCGACAGCGTGTTGGTCTATGCATAGATAACTCCGTTATTTTATTCTCAGTTCGCGACCGCATACTATATGACACGTTGGCCTCAGGCGAGGTGTGGGGCGCCCCGAACCCAGGTCTTTGCCTACTTGCAGGATTAAGTTTATTGCTTGGTACCTGAGGCACCCCATAAGAGAATGCCGACGAGTCAAGAATTTTTGCACCTGTTACGCATGTCTCGATTCGTTCGTAGTCATCCTCATAAAACGGCCTTGTACCATATTCTGACACGGCAGGATGTCAGATAAATGGCATCTGTTATTTTACTGTACATTTTTTATGCAAGTATATAACCGGAACATTGGCTTAATGAGTAGAGTGTTCGCCTATGGTCCGGGAGACCAGTGTTCAATCCCAGGTCGAGTCATACCAAAGACTCAACAAATGGTACTTGATGCCGCCTTGCTTAACACTTAACATTATAAGGTACGGATCAAGGGTAAAGTGGAGCAATCCAGGGAAAGTAGCTATTGAAAAGAGAGCCTTCAGGTTCCCC
>OY757935.1:58213851-58228851 GCA_963585895.1 Sepioteuthis lessoniana | reverse complement strand
ATATAAATATGTAATACTTAATGCATTATCCAGATGGGAGTAAGTTTTTCTTTTTGAATGAATAATAACAGTTAAGTCAAAAAATTAAAAGTCAGTCATCTCATTGAAATGCTCAAAAACATTAAAATTACATAAATATGACCGAAGACTGAATTGTTCCAAGTTGAAGATACAATTTTAGCGTTTAACTCTACATTTGATAAAATGAAGTAAATTACTGAAGCTCACTTTTTTTGAATGGTAAATGTAATTATTATATTTCTAATTTTGTTGTACATTGAAACAAAATTAATGTACATTTTTATAAGTGTGGTATTATGTACAAACATCTATCTATCTATCTATCTATCTATCTATCTATCTATCTATCTATCTATTTAAGGATTTTAATAATAATGATGATAATAATAATAGTATATGTATATATATATATATATATATATATATATATATATATATATATATATATATATATATAAGCCTTATTCTGGTATATAGAAACATAATTAGAAACCATCGCCTCACATGCAGAGAGACTGAGATAGAACGATTACGATCAGACACTTTCGATTTGATCAAGTGATAAGCCTTTTTTTTTTTTTTCTTTCAGCACTTTTTCAGGTTTGTTCGAGAATTTTCTTTCCGAGCAGAAATTTTATCCCCCATATTTTGTTATACCGAGTTAATATCAACGTCACCCTCAGAGAAATATGTTCACTATCATATTAAGGGATAAATAACTTTTTTTTTCTTTTATCTGCACCAATATATCATTTCACAAGATCCGTGCTAAAATCAGTGCTTCACAGCCTCCAAAGATCATGAGATTAACAGCGGTCCATGATGATAGTGATGCTTCTATTTAGGTGTAAAGGATTCTTATAAGCAATTCATTGTTATCTCCGTTACATCTAGAATTTGTACGATTAACAGTTACGCTTATCCCATAAAATGATGATAATAATTTTAGTATATATATATATATATATATATATATATATATATCATCATCATCATCATCATGTTGTGCCGGCAGCACGGATATCCCTGACCATCTCTCGAAACTTTTCCCTATCGTTCATCGCCTCTGGCAGGTCCTCCGGGCTGCATTCCGTATCTTCACATAGCTGCTGTATGTATGTTCTTGGTGGTCGTCCCGCTTTAGCTCGGCAATATGTGGGGGGTCTACAGGAGTACATCACTTATGAGCTCCTCCAGCTGTGTCCTGTGTGCCTAGCTCGTCAAACTGGGATAGTTTTCGTGATGGGAGGCAGGTGGCCGTATAGTTGGTGCTTTGTGGGGTGTTGCCGCCAGGACTTAATGCAAAGCTCTTCGTAAGAATTGAGCACTCTGGTAGCCGATAGGGTATTAAAAATGTAAACAAAGGCTGCTGCTGCTGTTGCTAAAAATAAAATACCTTAAAATTCCCTTAGCCAACGTAGTCCGCTTGTAGCTGTGTGGTCTGAAACTTTAATCTATCGTAAAGTTAGACGGGTTTCGATCCCGGCTTCGAGCGTCCTGCGGGTCTAGCCACACTGAAGAGTTCTGATAGAACGAAACAGTCTGTCTGTGGATGACAATATATATATATATATATATATATATATATTGTCCATAATTTTTACAAAAAAAAGTTAAGTAATGGACTTATTGTATACATAATTCTAATATTTATTAGTTTCATAACTGCTCTGTTATTATAGTATCGAGCACTCTTTTCATGCAATTTTTTTTATTTGCTGTTCTATTATATATATAATTAAAATTCTCATTATATATATAGCAATGTAGAAATACATACATAATGAGATTTTTACTCTTACATAAACCACAATTTTTAATTTGTGTTAGTGCATTGTATAGTACAAGAAATAGTTGCTATAAGATTTACGTTTAAAGGTTGCAAATCCTTTACATGGGCTACTACCTGCTGAGGTACCTTTTCTGGGGGTAACTTGATTAAATCAGCTCTGAATCTTGGCATCGACGCGAGGCCGGTTGAAGATTGTAAACTGGTTATGTACTGGTCACTTTTAGACATATTTCTTTTTACATCTATTGCTTATAAAACTTCAGGTGCTCCCCCTCCCTCGAATAGCTTCCCTTCTCCACCAATTTGCTTCTCAGACTGTTGGCCATTGGAACGATCCCTGTGAAGTTGTTGGCTGTTTCTGAGTGTTTCTCTTTACATTTTTTCTGGGCAACAAACTTTGTATTCTTTCGATTGGGACCGTAGATCAGAAATAACAGCTATTTCCTTATTTATTCATTCATTTATTTATTTATTTATTTATTTATTTATATATTCATTCATTTTCTGAATGCGACGTTTTTTTTATAATAATGTTAAAAGTTGAAAGTTTTAAAACTGCTCTCCTCTGAAAACGTTTACGGATTTTGAAAGAATCTTTTCAAGGTATCGAACACTTTTCAGTCAGTTTTATTTTTATATCTGCAGTGGTTGAAACTTTCGATATCCCTGGCTCCATATTTCGCCATATTGGTTCAAGGACTGCTAGGCAACGAAACTCATGAGGTTAAATAGTTTTTAAAAAGAGGTCTTGCTATTTTTGGGGGCCACGCATTTTCCATTCTTTCAGCAGGGATTATGGGCCGGAAATAAGTCTTTCATTAAAAATTTCGTCATTACTTTTTCTGCACTTGAAAAAAAAATAGAACCCTTCCCTACTGAAAATGACATATCAACCTTTGTTGGTTATTTAATGCCAAACCCATCCTTCTAGAAGAACGGTTGGGGTACTATTTAACCCATAGCTGGGAGGATAAGAGGGTTTGAACCTTTCCCGAGGGTATTTGTCCGAAAGTGAACGTAATAGCGCGACTGGAGTTCGAACTCGCTTATTACGATTCCGTAGTCCATTGCTTTAACCATTACACCACGAGGACACCTCAAAGAAAGAAAGAAAGAAACAAACAAACAAACAAACAAACAAACAAACAAACAAACAAACAAACAAACAAACAAACAAACAAACAAACAAACAAACAAACATTTAGAAAGTACATTTCTAATGTATATTTATGTAATTTTATATGTGGTTACGGAGTTACAATGGTGCAGAATATGGTAATAAATAATACATGGCGCAAAAAGAACACAAGACCAGACATGATTGGGTGGGAAAAGTTGTCAACTAGAAATTGTGCAAGAGATTAAAATTTGACCATGTTGACAAATGATATATACACGAACCAGAATTCTCCAGGATTTTGAAATACTAACAGATCACCCATTCTCGACCAGAAGATTAAAGTTAGTAAGCATTGTCGAAGGTGACCCGAACGCTCCTTTTTCAATAGCTGCTACACCGAGGTGTTGGGGAGGGCGCAATTCTTTTTCCTAGATTGCTCCACTTTATCCTTGATCTGTACCTTATAATGCTGAGTAAGTACATTTTTTAGTATTTTAGTCGAACTGGGATTGAACCCCGGTCTCCCGGTCTGTTGGCGAACAGTCTACCTTCTAGGCCAATGGACCCCTAATATTGATTAACAGGAAGAAAAGAACCTCTCATCTAGGGAGTTTTGGAACGTTCTTGGAAAAAAGACAGTGAGAAATGGAGATCATAGAAAGAATCTAGTCCACCCCTACTACAGTACTAGTGGTGGAGACCTGTGGAGACTTACTGTCACTTAGACTCCAGTGAAAAACCACCAGTTAGAGCTGGTATAAAAAAAAACTCGCCAGGAGAGAAATAATAATTGTATTGATAATAATAGCGGCCAGTAACGACACTGGCAATATTAGGAATAACAGAAACTAGTAGGAAATTGATACAAAAACTAGTAAGAAATAGATACAAACTAAGTAGGAAATAGAAATGGGAGGAAAAACAATTGTATGGATATTTTAAACGACAAACTGGCGAAATCTCACCTGAGAGGACCTGGACATGGTTACGAAAGGGAAATCTTAAAAGAGAAACTGAATCCCTTCTAATAGTAGCTCAAAATAAAATCTTGGAAAGGAGTCTGGAAGAATTGGAAATTGGAGGACGAATCGAGACTATCCAGACTACAGTATTGTTAAGATCGGCTAGAATACCCAGAAGAGTTTTTAGAGACTGCAGAGACTTGCTGTCACTCAGACTCCAGTGAAATACCACCAGCCACCGCCGGTGTGAAGAACCCACAAGAAGTGAAATATAATTATAATAATAATCTTTATCTAAATGAAAGATTCATATATAAAACGAGGATGGACAGCCTGGGTCTTAAGGTCGTATGAAGCCTTCTAAATCATACCGCGGTCTTCCACGGCCCTTTTGATAGACCAATTAAAATCGTCAACCGCTTTAGAACCTGATATCCCAATGCTTTTAGGCAAAATACCATAAAAAAGGCTGTTAAAAAGTTAGTAAAGCTTTTTCATTTCTTTTGAATAGTATATATTAATTTACTTTGGTCTTAGTAACTAAAAGTTAAAACATTACAGAGTGCGGAACCAAAATATGCAATAATTTTTAAAACGATTTTTTTAGTCTGATTAGTCTAATTTTTGGAAAAAAAGCACAATAAATCTGAATTTTCATGATTAGCTTTATTATTCAAGCTCTTTTTTTTATAATTAACATTCAGCCCAATATGAGTGAGCAAGAAAAGAAACGACAAGGAATCTATGATTTGCTTAACGCCGAAACCGAGCCAAAGTTTCTTTGTCTACCGTATACAATGCAAAGAAAAACATTTTTTTTTTTTAGAGGAAAAGAACTTTTTAAGAAAAAGGGGAAATAGAGGATTGAACAAAAAAACGAAAAGAAGGCTTTTTAACTGCTCTTGCTACGACGATTAAGAAGGACCCCGCAACGTCAATAAGAAAGCATGCTAATGAATTGAAAGTCCACGAGGAAACTGTGAGGACAGCAATTAAACAAGATTTAAGCCCAGACCTTAACCCCTTTGATTACGCTATATGGGGTGTTTTAGAAAACAAAACCAATCCAACTTCCCATCGAAATATTGGTTCGCTTAAGATTGCTTTAGAGGTAGAATGGAATAAAATGTTTGAAGAATTTATTTTGAAGGCATGCAAGTCGTTTCGAAGCCATGTTGATACAATAATTGAAAAAAAAAAAGTTGTGGCCATATTAAGTAAATTTATTGTTTTGTGTCTATCTTCTTATTTTGTTGTTTATTTTTAAAAATTGAAATTAATCTTGCTTTATAATGGAGTCGTTTATTATTATACTAGAATATTCCTAATTTTGCTTCCACACCCTGTAAATTTTGTTATAAACATTAAAAAATCATTTAAATGCGGTCTTACTAGGAGATGAAAAATTTTGATATGGACACAAGATTAGGTTACTAGCCATTACTCCACAGTCACTCGGTCAGCGGGGCTAAGAATATAATGACTATATTTCCTGTTGATGAGTAAGACTCACTCCCAAAAAAGGAGTCCTTTGTATGTCACAAAATCGCATCTGATGGTGAGGTTCCAATTCTGTAGATCTGGGGAGTGTAGAGCACCCATTTATTTCCATTACTTCTAAGTTCACTCTGACCCGGAATGGTAGTACCTGTTAGGGTACCATCAATGAAAAAAATAGATTTGTTTGAAAATGAATCGTATTCGATGGAGCCATGGTAAAGAAAAATGTAATTAGGAACATACAATGTACTCGATTCCTTAAAATCTAGATATAAATAACCCTGGACTATTTGACGTGCCTTTAAATCAATCACACCACAACAAAATGTAATATTAAAAAAAACGTGAATTAGCTTACATTTGGCTCTATACTATAAATTTTGGGCGTTTGTACTAGATTGAACTCAATACCCATAGTATGCAATTAATCAACCTTTCTTCCATGGACAGGAGGTAATAAAAGGTAAATTCTAAAAGGAGTACAGCTGGTTCGAACTGAGAGTTTTTTTCTTCTCTTACACTATTTCATGTACCAAGGCTAAAGAACCCAGTCTGTTTTACTGTTTACTCATAGCTAGAAGGAGAAGAGATGGAATCATTCCTTTTCCAAAAGCATTAGCCTCGCCGAACCCATTTCCTTCAGCGAAAACCGTTACACTACGCACGCCAAACTACCCTGGTCTTCGAAACTGACTTGATAACGATTATAGCGCCATCAGGCTACCGTATTTTTTTTTTTATTCATTATTTCAATCTGTCCATTAGGGTTTCAATTAGCACTACTCTTCAGATCGAATAAGTTTTTAAACACGAAGTAAGATTTTTTTTTTGTTTTTTTGGAGAGGGATAACAATTTCTTAACAGTATTTATAACGGATTTTTAGGGGCGTTGTATATGTCCCATTAAGTGCGAAGAAGATATTTTACAAAAAAAAAAAAAAAAAAAAAAAAAAAAAAATGAAGCTGGCTAAATATGACGCACATCTGAAGAATGTCGGAAAAAACGCCGGCCGAAATGTATGGATAGAAAATTCAGAGGTGAGATTAGCAGCACGGATGAGGCAGTGAATAATGGTAACATTTTTCAGCATTTTCGTAAAAAGAAAAAAGAAAAAAACAAAAACAGAACAAACAAGCAAATAAACAAACAAACAAATTGAGAAGAATGAAGAACGTTCCTCTTAAAACCTGGTATCAAAATAAAAACGACGATATTCCGAATAATCCATCATGTAATGAAAATAACAATTCTGAAAACTTTCGAAAGAACAAGGAATACTAATAGAAATACTTTTCGATTAGTAGTTGGCAGGGAGGATATTTAGTTGAGTCTCCATTCATCAAGGACTAATATTAGTATTAGCATATCTGTGATGTACTAACACCGAATAAACGGAAAGAAAGACAAACTCATTGACTCATTGAATCAGGTGATATATAAATGATATAAATACAAAAAGTATTGAAAATGATACAAAAACATGTCCCAAGAGATAAATATGCATATGTAAAAAAGGTAAAAAACCCGAAAAAAATCGTAAATTCGTTTTAAAGCCAGGCAATAGACAGCGTCTGTACTGACAAAAAAACCGAGGGAAAAGAGAACGAGAAGATTTCTGGATTATCATGTGACTGCACATGAACCACCTAACGGACACGCCCATTCTCCAATGATTTCCAATATCTATTCTAAAACCGTCAAAAACGACAAGGAATATGACAAACAAAGCATAATGGGTCAAAAAAGAAACGATAGTCCGAATAATTAATAAAATAATGAAAGTACTTTATTTCTGACGACGCTGGAAGATCAGGATACGAACTGGACAAAAAGATGTTAAACAAGAAAGATGAAGATACTGGTCTATATTATTCCTTGCTTATTGATGTTTCTTTTAAATACGGATGTTGATAAAAATTACCCTGACATTATGGTTGGCTATTTGAATTCAGAGTTTTTTCTTATTTACAAAGACTAGAGAGCCTAAACTACTATTATTAACTCATAACTAGAAAGAGAAAATATGACTTCTTACCTTTCTCAAGAACATTTGCAGGAGGTGAAATGTAAGCAGTTCAGTACGGTAATATATATATATATTATGATGATAAGGAAGAGAAACAGCACGTTAGACTCTCCCCATATCTCACACCGCATTAGTGAGAAAATATCCTTTCTCCCCTTTTGTGCTATATGGGGAGCTTGTGAACTGGAACTCACTTATTAGGAAGTCAGAAATATATTTACTGAGCATACTTTGATTTAGCTTAACGAAATACCAAGTATCTAGGTATACGATTTTCCTTAGAAAAGTACATAGAAGCACAACGCAAAGAAATGGATGGTCAAATGAGACTAGCTCACGATGAAATCACCCAACTAATAAATATTGTTGTCTTTGAGTACATAATTGATATTGCAGCATAAAATATGTAAGCTGATGACTTTAGTCGAGGGTGACCCGAAGGCTACCTTTTCAATAACTACTGCACCGAGGTGTAAGGGAGGGCGCTACTCTATTCCCTGGATTGCTCCACATTCTTTTGACCCTTTCCTTATAATGCTGAGTGTTAAGCAAGGCGTGCTGACAGCATTGATTCCCCCGACTCTTTCTTTGAATTTGCAGACGATACTAGATTATTAAAAATACATTTTTAAATCAATTAGAATCATAGATAAATTAGTCCATTTCTGATGTAATTTGGAGCTTCTCTAAATCATATAAGCGATAAAATAAACTAACTTTCCTACGCTAAAGAGATTCGTGTCTTCAGCTGCTCACATTTCGTATTTATTTCTATTGAATGATTTCAGTTACTTTCCAAGATTCAATTCCTTTGGAACGTATTGAACTTCAACTTTCAGAAAGTATGTAACTTCAACATCGCTTAACTATTTCTAAAAGTAAAAGCATATCCTTCTTTTTGTTTACCTTTACGATGAAGCTGCTCGTACTGATATAAAATTCCTTACTGCTGATTATCAAGCTTAACATTGCACATACACATTAACATATAAACACTTTGCCTCTACATAGTGACACACACGCAAAGATCTTTTACACATACAAAATATATTATCTAGTTTGAAAACAATGCAAACTGCGACTAACTACATTCTTGTTAATACCATATTGGGGCATATCAACGCTCTAATATTTCCTTTTCCTATCAAGAAAAGAGACTTTCATTTTTATTGTTTTACAACAAACTTTTCCCTCCAGTTAACGAAATAAAAATTTGTAGAACGGTGTTTTATTTAATCATTTACACACGTGTCCTTTTTATATTTATGGAATATTTTGAAGAAAGAGCATTAGAATCAACACTTCTAAAGCCAGTTATGTAAAAGAGATTCAAAGTTGACACCTTCACATTCTGACTCCACCAGAAAAAGGTTCAAATACATATGAGTATGTTGACATCGCTTTCAGTAGATGAAATATTACTACCGAGGTATGTGAGATGGGCAATTCCCTTGCTTTCAAATTTTTTTCTCTGGAAGGACATCTGAATTAGAAATGGAAGTATTTTCATGGTTTAATTGAGAATAGGCAAAAGAAAACGTGAAAAACAATTTTGGCGATGCTTTTATATATCACAACATTTCACTTTGTACGAACTTCATCAGATAAGGATTTGGGTTGGTGTGGTTTCTTTGTTTAATGGCATGTCAACCGTCATGCGTTATCATATTTACCCAACCCCTCTGCTCGGGCAGGATATGACACAAGGTCAATTTTTTAAGCGGAGTTTAACAGGTTTGATTTCAGAGTTTTCCTTCTCCTAGACTAGTTGCCTCACCAAGGCTGAAGAGCCCAGTCTGCCCTACTATTTACCCATAGCTGGAGGGAGAATAATTGGATTCATACCTTTCCCAAGGGTATTAGTGCTATGTGAAATGTAATCAGTCTCATCCAGGATTCGAACTCGTGTTTCCGTGTCCATTTCCTACGACGATAACCATTACACCACGGGAACCTCCTTTACACCATGGGCACCTCCTAAATGCGTTATTAAATGCCAAAGCCATTCTTGGAGAAGAATAGCATTGTTTCTATTGAACCCATAATCGGTGGGGGGGGTATAAAGAGATTCATATCTTTCTCAAGGGTATTAGTACAAAAGTAAGCGCAATAGTATGATTGGAGTTCGAACTCGATTACTGTGACGTTGCAGTGGGGCACGATAACCATTACGACACAGAGACTCCCCCAGGCTAAGATTTTGACAAAAAAAAACTTTAGAAAAATATTGGTAACTGTATTTTTATGAGAATATTCCTAAAATACAGCAATATTTTCCGAAAATTAAATATAGTGCATTACTTTGTGTGACTGCATTAATTAACAACATTCATTAGTCAAGCAACATCCCACAAGACAGCAGCTGTATGGGCACCTACTTCCTATCTCTAAAATCATCCAAATAAGACAAACAAGCATGCAGGACACTGATAGAGAAGCAAGGACGCACTCATAAGAGTCATTCTCCAAGAGATTCCTTCACATGGACGTGCCAACGTTGACCGACTAACAAGAATTTACCTACATCAGTTCTGTACGGACACAGAATGTCGTCTAGAAGACCTGCCGCAAGCGATGGATGATAGGGATAAACGTGATGGTTCCTTTCAGCTAATAAAACACTGTCAGCATGACCGTCTTTACTGACCGCTGCACTCAGAACTTTTCTTTACCGTATTTACCAACCCCTCCGCTCGGGCAGGATATGACACAGGGTCAGTTTTTAAGCGGAGTTTAACAGATTTGAATTCAGAGTATTCCTTCTCCTAGACTAGTTGCTTCACCAAGGCCGAAGAACCTAGTCTATCCTACTATTTACCCATAGCTGGAGAGAGAATAATTGGATTCATACCTTTCATAATGGTATTATTGCTATGTGAAATGCAATCAGTCTCGTCCAGGATTTGAACTCGTGTCGCCGTGTCCATTTCCTACGACGATAACCATTACACAACGGGCATATCAGAATCTTTCTTTACAGGAGTCAGTGAACTGTCTTTTCGACATTGTATCACAATAGCAGACTCATGTTTAGCTCATTTGTTAATAAAAAGTTGGCGACCGTTGTCGAGGGTGACCCGAAGGCTCCTTTTTCAATAGCTACTACACCAAGGTGTAGGGGAGGGCGCTACTGCTTTCCCTGGGTTACTCCACTTTACCCTTGATTCTTACCTTATAATGCTGAGTGTTAAGCAAGGTAGCATCAAGTACCATTTTTTGAGTCTTTGGTATTGAACCCAGGTAGTTTTGAGTAAAACACACTTCTTCGTAAACATCATTTATTCATATTTACCAACCCCTCCACTCGGGCAGGATATGACACAAGGTCATTTCTTAAGCGGAGTTTAACAGGTTTAACATCATTTATTCTTCTAAAAAATTCATATAGTTTGCACTTTTTAGCCGCCAGAAAAGAGATCATAAACCTCTGTTCAAGCCTGGCGTGACTCTGTTTGATTTGCCGTCATTTTGAATACCCTCAAATCAAATAATTTTCTGAGATTAGAATGATTTTCGTAATAAACCAATTTTTAAAAAATTCGGAGTTTATGGAAAAAAAATCGGAAAAAAAATTGCTTTTTAAAAAAATATTCCCCTCATATATTGAATGACCCTCGCAGATAGATAAATAAATAAATAGATAGATGTTATATATTCATATGCAGATTCATAACGACACAATAATAAAGACGTAGGAAGACTTCTTTTTAAAAATATATACCTCTCAATTTATTTACAAGGTTCGAAAGGGTTGTGTGGGGTTCTACTGTGAGAGGGAGTTGGAGACCGAACAGAAACTGCAATATTTTGACCCCCACTCTTATGGCCTTCAACGTTGTGTCTTTCTCGTTCTTCAGGGTTGCTCAACCGGAGGCCCAGGGGCCCAACTCTCTGTTGGATGATAGCTTTCTTTACTGCATCTTATCGGCAACTTCTCTGGGCCCCAACTCAATCAGGGCCCCTTCGGTCTGGCGTGGCTTTCCTTGCCACATCTTATCAGCAACTTATCTCCAACTCATCAGGGGCTCCAAGAGCCCCTCCGGCCTGATGTGGCTTTTCCTACCACATCTTATCAGCAACTTTTACTCCAACTGTAACTTCTGTCTTGACTGAGTTATATAATAGTTCAACACCCACTCAATCGCCTACTCGATCTTTGGAATGGCATGTTTGATCGTCATTGAGCGGAAATAACTGTCATACAGTTCACAGGTCACTCTCTTCCGGTGCATCAGTCTATGAGTGTACCATGGGAATTTTTTTACCTTGTCCCATTTTGTTAGCTAAGTCCACCTACGCGATTTCTCCTCATAAGTGCCATCGGAATGTGTCACTTCCTTCCGGTGCATCACTTTGTAATAGCAAGTTTGGCCGGGTCGAAGGTCAAAATACAACATAGATAAATTCCTTTTGTTTATTGAATGACCCTCGTATATATTCGATACAAATTTGATATATGCAAAAGCTACATTAGAATTTGTTTGATGGGCAAACACCATGTGAAGAGACATTTACACTTGTTGCATACTCTCCCTACAGCAGCAGTTTGGCACCATCAGAACTCTGGCTTTTCCTGTAGCTGAGGGAGGCGTTGAAAGATCAACAATTTTCATCCAACGCCGAAGCTGAAATGGGTGTGCGGAATTGGATCAAAAGTAAACCAGAAACTTTCTTTATGGACGAAATGAAAAAGTGAATTGAATATTTCGGAAAATATTTGAATAGTTAACTTGAGAAATTATATTCATTTTGATAACAGTTCCATTTTTCTATCTGGTTTAAAATTTGTTTAGTAGAATTTCAAACTTTATTTATCAACACACACATTTGTGTGTGTTTTGTAGAATTTTAAAGCTCATTTATCAATCAACATATCTCTCTCTCCATCTCTCTCTCTCTCTATATATATATATATATATATATAAAAATATATGTTTGTGTGTGTGTGTGTGTGTGTGTGCTTGTAGAATTTTCAACCTCATTTATCAATCAACATACACACATATATATAATATATATATTTGTGTGTGTATGTTTTGTAGGATTTCAAACCTCCCTTATCAATTAGCACACACACACTCACATATATATATATATGTGTGTGTGTGTTTGTGTATTTACCAGACACTACCAGTATGAGTAGGATGTGTCACAATGTCAATTTTTCAGCGGAGTACAAATAGTTTGAAGTCAGATTTTTCCTTCTCCTATATCTGTTGCCGGACCCAGGACAAAAGCCCAGGTTTTCTCTATTATCTACCCATACCTGGGGTGAGGCAGAATGGATTCATACATTTCCCTTGGGTATTTGCGTGAAGTGAAACGGAAAATAGCTTTTTCTAGAATTTAAACTTGGGTCACCGAGTTCATTTGCTAAGAAAATAACCGTCCGGCCACGTGCTCTCTCTTCTCTCTCTCTCTCTCTCTTTCTACACCCCCACACATATATATCTTTTGTCTTAAAGAAATATATATATATATATATATATATATATATATATATATCGCTCTCTTTTATCTTTCTCTCTCTGTATATATATCACTAGCCCTCTTTCTCTCTCTCTCTATATATATATCTATATCACTCTCTCTCTTTTCCCTTTTTCTTTTGTATATATATATATATATATATATCACTACTTTATCCTCTCTCTCTCTCTCTCTCTATATATATATATATATATATTGCGCTCTCTCGCTCTGTTGGTCTGTCTCTCTCTATATAAATATATCGTTCTCTCTCTCTCTCTATATATATATATATATATATATATATATATATATATATGTGTGTGTGTGTGTGTGTGTGGTTAGGCAGCAGTCGTTCATTTAAGCATGTTTCATTGAATAATAAAAATAAATATTGTCTGTATAATTTATTTAAGATCCTTTCAAGTTTTCTGATAAGTGTTTTAGTTTCAGGTTGGAATTGGTAGATGAATTTCCCCAAATTGTCCCAAACTCTTTCGGACCTTTTCAAAACTTTCAAAACTCTTTAAAAAATACAAACACACCTTACACAAGCAAGCAACCCCTGATGATGGCCTATGAAGGGTCCGAAAGCGCTCGAGACAATTTTGGGAAATTCATCTACCAATTCCAACCTGAAATTAAGACATTTATCAGAAAACTATAAAGGGTCTATAATAAATATTACTGACAATATTTGACTTTATCATTTAATATATATATATATATATATATATATATATATATATATATATATATATATATCACTCCTTCTCCCTCTCTCTCTATATATATACATATATATATCGTGCTCTCTCACTCTGGCTGTCTGTCTTTCTTTATATATATATATTTCGTTCTCTCTCTCTCTAGATATATATATCACCCGATTTTAAAATTCTTATAATTCATTTTAATAATTAGAATTTCTTTATTAGAATTAGAAAAAAAATTTAAATTGGGAGTTTCTTTTCAATCACTCTGTATATATATATATATATATATAAGTTATATCATTTAAAAAAATTTTTTCATTGCAAATATTGATTTTATGTGGAGAAATACCCGTGGTGTTGTGGTTAATGTGCCGGACTGCGATATCGTAGTAAGCGAGTTTAAACTCAAGTCGTCCTTAATAAAGGACCGCATTGGCATTAAATTATCCACGAAAGTTGATATGCCATTAAACAAAGAAAATAAAAGAAACCAAGTGAACACCAGTCACGTTATTATGTTCACTTTCGAGCTAATACCTTAGGGAAAGAATGAACCCCCTTACCACCCAACTATGGGTTGTACCGGACATTGGTGTAATGGTTAGAGTGTTCTCCAATGGCTCGTGTTCAATCCCAGGTCGAGTCATACCAAAAACTTTAAAAATGGTACTTGATCCCTCCTTGCTTCACACTCAGCATTATAAGGTACGGATCAAGGGTAAAGCGGAGAAGTCCTGGGAAAGGAGTAGCGTCCTCCCCTATCGAAAAAGGTGCCTTCGGGTTACCCTCGACTATGGTCGCCAACTTTATGGGTTAAATAGTATCACTACTGTCTTTCAACAAGGGTGCCTTCAGCATTGAATAACCCACGAAGGTTGATATGCTATTAAACGAAGAAACCAAGCGAACCCCATTTACGCTGTTATGTTTACTTTCGAGTTAATAACTTTGGTAAGGAATGAACCCCCTTATCCCCCCAACTATGGATTGAATAGTATCACTAGTGTCTTTTACGAGGGTGGCTTTAGCATTACATAACCCATAAAGGTTGATATATCTTTAAACAAAGAAACCAAATCAAGCCTAATTTTATGTAGATTTCTGAAATTGGAAATACGCATGGTGTAATGTAGCTGGTTTGACACAGGCCTTTACCACTATCAACAAATCATCTATGTAGGTAGCCCAACAGGGGGTGTCCTCGTGGTGTAATGGTTAAAGCGACGGACTGCGGAATCGTAGTACGCGAGTTCGAACTCCAATCGCGCTATTACGTTCACTTTCGGGCAAATACCCTTGGGAAAGGTATGAACCCTCTTATCCTCCCAGCTATGGGATAAATAGTACCACTACTGTCCTAGGAGAATGGCTTTGGCATTAAATAACCTAAGAA
>OY757935.1:58206351-58208851 GCA_963585895.1 Sepioteuthis lessoniana | reverse complement strand
TTACATTTTAAAACGGATATATTTGACTCATAGATGGGTTTGGTTTGGTTTGGTTTTATGCCATATCAACCACTGTAGGTTATTCAATGCTAAATTCTATTTATACATATATATCAAATATACATGATTTTAAAACACATTTTGTTGATAACATTTTTAAATGAGCCTGAACTCATTCTTTTTTGGATACAGTTAAATGGTTTCAAGTATTTCAATCCAATACGAAAAATTCTATTTACTATTAATCATTTGTTTGCCCAGTCGGCTGGGGCTGTAGAATACACTAACTGCACCTCTGCAGAGGGGTAAGACCCCCCCCCAACGAGTGTCCTAGATATGACACTAAACAATCTGATGGTGAGGTTCCAGCAGTGCTGGAGCTTTGGGGAATGCAGAGTACCCCTTCATTGCCATTGCTCCCATGTACACTCTGGCCCTATCTATGGGTTAAATAGAACTGACGGAACACTTATGCTAAACTGAATTGTTTGAGTAAACTGAATTGCTTGAAATAGGAATGTTTTTGACAATTAAACCGTACTTAAATTTGAACTGCGTGATTGTGCTTTACTGAATTGTTTGAAATAGAACTGTTTTTTCGACATTAAAACTGTATTTACACTTAACTGAATTGTTACATATAACTGAAACTGTTTTTTGACATTGAAACTGTATTTACACTAAACTAAATTGTTTAACATAGAACTGTTCTGACATATAACTGTGTGTAAACAAAATCTGTACTTTTACAAAACTGAATTAGCTGAAGTAGAATTGCTTGAGTAAACTGAATAGCTCGAAATAAAAATGTTTTTTTTTTACAATTAAACTGTACTTACATTTAAAACTGCATGCTTTTTCTAAACTGAATTGTTTTAAATTGAACTATTTTTGACACTAAACTGTACTTACACTAAACTGAATTGTTATATATAACTGAATAGTTTGAAAGAGAAATGTTTTTGACAATTAAACTGTACTTATGCTAAACTGAATTGTTTTAAATAGAACTGATTATTTACATAAAAATGGATTTGGCGTTAAATATGCCATAAAACCAAACCAAACCAAACCAAACCTAATCATTTGTTTATGAACAGTTAAATGGTTTCAAGTATTGCTATTTAATACTAATAATTCTATTCAATAGTAATTATGTATTTGCATAAAGTGAAGTGGATACAAGTATTGCTATTGAACACTCATAATACTATTCGACATAACACATTCGTTTGTACATATTTAAATGGCTCCAAGTAATACTATGTATAACTATTAATTCAATTAACTATCAGTTATTTGTTTACTTAAATGAACAAACATTTCTATTTTAGACAAGTCATTTTAACATAAGTCATTTGTTTGATCGCAGTTTAAAAAGTCAAACAGTTCTATTTGATCGATAGATGGGACCCTATCAGGTGCTACCATTCTAGGTCAGAGTGGACCTGGGAGCAATGACAATGAAGGGGTACTCTTCATTTCCCAAAGCTCCAGCATTACTGGGGCCTCACCATCAGATTGTTCAATGTAATATCCTGGACATTCGTTCTGGGGGTCTTACCCCTTTGCAGAGATGCAGTCGGTGTATTTTACAGCCTCAACCAACTGAGCTCACCTCATGGGACCGTAACAGATCTACGAGAGTGGAATTGGGAGTAATGGTATAGATGCAATGTAACTCTAACCCGGAACAGTATGGATATGAACAATAATTTGGCTCTATAGCGAAAGAGGAAAAAGATTGTTTTGTGACAATTTTTTTTAAAAACGAGTTGGTCATACCTAAAAAAATCAGCATTAAGCCGATAAATTTCGTCGACCAGTTTACTGGTGGCGTGAGTTCGAGCCTTCATAGTACTGAACTATTGTGGTTGGTTCTTGTCAAATCTAAACTCATCACTCTGTTCTGTATAAACTTTTTCCTCCAAATGCACATATCTATCTACGACCTTGTCGGCGGGGCTTAGAATATGCTCATTGCATCTCCTGTAGAGGGGTTAGAGCCCCCTTAAAAAGGAGCGTGCTAGGTTTGGCAATAAACTCTATGTGATGGCCAGCTGTGGGAAGAATATAACACCCTTCACTGTTAATGGAATATACCCCTTTTCTGTTAATACTTCTAGATCCACTCTGACCGGGAATGGAAGTACTTGTTATGACCTTATCTATGGATCAAGTAGATCTGTTTCAAAATTATTCGTATTTGATGAAATTACTTGAAACTTATATAAAGTCGGCTGAGGCTGCAGAATATACCAACTGCTTCTTTGCAGAGAGGTAAGACTCCCCCACCAACGAGTGTCCTGGATATGACACTAAACAATCTGATAGTGAGGTTCCAGTAAAGCTGGAGCTTTGGGGAATGCGGAGTACGCCTTAATTGCCATCGCTCCCGGGTCCACTCTGGTCCGAAGTGGTAGAACCTGATAGGGTCCTATCTATGGGTCAAATAGAACTAAACTGCGTATTTATGTTAAACTGAATTTTTAAAATTAGA
>OY757935.1:58196351-58203851 GCA_963585895.1 Sepioteuthis lessoniana | reverse complement strand
ATTAAGAATTTTAAGTCAAGATGATCTTAATTAACTTACGAGTTTAGCCCCTATTCCGAATGGTAACGTGAGTTTGCCTTTTCAATCTCCTTGATCGATTCGGAACACAGTTTTGGAAATATAGGAAAAGACTTTTTGAATTCATTTATTTAATTTTAGAAAGTTCCAGAAATGTAACATCTCTAAATGTTTTCTTTTGTGATTTGCAATAGAATATATTCTTCTTACGTAATGTTCCTGTTTTTAGCACCTCAAAACTAAGTGAACAGAAATATATATCTACCAACTCCTTTGCCACGAGCAGGATGTAAAAGAAGATCAATTTTAAGCGGATTACCGCTGGTTTGAGTACATTTTTCTTTCTCCCAGAGTGGTTATCTAACCAAGGATCGAAAACATTGGCTGCCCTACTATTTATTCATAGCTTCTGGTGGTGGGAGAAAAGATGGAATCATGTCTTTCTCAAGAGCATTAGAACTAAGTGAAATGCAAACGGCCTCGTCCAGGATTTGAACTCGGGTCACAGATTCTATTTTCTAAGGCGATAACCGTTACACCAAGCGATGAGAAGCAGATTGTCTGCTTGTTCAAATAGTTATGAGCAATACTGTAAACCAATTTTTCATTGCTAGTGTGGCTATAATAATAGAAGGACAAATCCTTGATCGGTGACGAGTGTTCGATTTTCTATCTTGTAACATTAATTTTCTGATTTGAAATTAGTACATTTAAAACGATGCGCTACAGTCAACTGACCACTGGAGTATATGTGTGGAACACAATGTGGGATTTGAACTCACAGCAAGAAGTTTGCAAGAATAGCCCTGAAATTTATGCTCCACCATTCATTGCCTAATTATCTATAGCTACATGTGTAAAGCATGTTGTTGCTTATGAGCATAATAAACACCTTTGTGCATAATAAACACCAATGTTCACATGAGATGCATACAAAAGTACGTACTTCCTCCACCTATCTACCAGATATTGCAGATATTCAGTAAGAGTGATTGACAGATAGTGGGTCAAAGTTCAAATTACCAATCCGAGTGGGAAATTATGACTATGCTTGTGAAGAGTCACTCGAGAGTTAAAACAGAGGTTTCCAAAAGTAAGCAAGTGATTTTTAGATGCTAAGGAAAACTGGCGTATATTTGGGGCTTAAGTGAGATCGTCCCGACTCCATTTGGAACGAATCTTTCTCCACTGACGGAACAAAAACCATTCCACATCTTTCTGTAATTGAGATCGGTCCAAAAAGCACTTGCATGCATTTACGACACAAATTTTTTTTAAGCTGATGGTTGGTTTGGTTTCTTTGTTTAATGGCATATCAACTCTTTTTAGGTTATTTAATGCCAAAACCATTCTCCTAGAAGAACAGTAGCGGTACTATTTAACTCATAGCTGGGAGGATAAGGGGGTTCATACCTTTCCCAAGGGTATTTGCCTGAAAGTGAACGTAATAGCACGACTGGAGTACGAACTCGCGTACTACGATTCCGCAGTCCATCGCATTATTTTTAAGCTGAGTACGACTGGTTTGAAATCAGATTGAAATCAGATATCTAATCCGGATGTCGCATAAAAGTTAAAGAATCCTGTCTGACTTATTATTTGCTCATAGTTGAGGGTGAAGAGATGGATTCATACCTTTTCCAAGTGAATTAGCGTGAAAGTGAAACACAAACAACCTCGTTCAAGATTTGTACTTAGGTCACCGGGTCCATGTCCTAAGACGTCAACCGTTCGGCCATGCGCCTCCAAAAAGAACTTGTAAAACCCAGAAATAAACACGAGTGAGTTTTTGTAAAGACATGTTTGCGAGTTCTTTTGTCACCGGTATCAAGTGACAACAACCTCTTCCGTCACTTCTTTAACCTCTTCGTCACTCCTTTCATTATCTCAGTATTTTTTCGTCTCGACAACGTTTGCCAGAGAAAGAAAACCATTACAGTATCATTATACATGCAAATATGTATGGAGTATATAGGTGTATGTGTGTGGTCGCACAGCTGCGCATTAATTGTAATGATGGCGTATTCAAATGATGATGTTCAAGAATTTTTTTCCAGACAGCCGCAAAAAAAAAAAAAGAAAAAAAAAAGAAAAGGTAAAATAACAAAACAAAACTAACAAACAATTAAAAAATAACAAACAATACAAAAATGTAATGAGAGATGCACACAGCCATTTAAGATGAGGCCGAACAAAAGTGAAATTCTTTAGAATAACAGTCCAAATTAAAACCGTTTCCAGACCCTTTGCAATGTGCCTAAAAAGATGGGTGTGCAGCCATTTCAGTGGTAGTGCTCAATCCGGCCGTACCTCCACCCACGCATATTTAAATTTTCCGCGCCCAAAAACAAAAACACGAAAATAAAAACGTACACAAAAAAAATAAAAAAAACAACAAAAATAACACGCCTCAGAGCCTCATGGACATTTTCTGGAAAAGAAACGATATGTGTCGAAAAAACATGTCAGAATCTTGTAAAAATTCTAAAAAAAAGCCAAAAGTTTCAATGGCTATTTCGAAGAGGTTGAAGCTTTTCAAATTCAATTCAACCGATATAATGCATCGGCAATGATTGCCCCCTTATTTTTGAATGCGTCACTATTTCATAATTAGATTAAAATGTAAATGTTAGAATTTTAAGATACGAAAGATACTGAAAAAAATAGTTATTATTTCGAATAGTATAAAAATGGGTATACAGCCATACCATTGATGGTGCTGGCGTTCGATCTGGGTGGGTAAGATATTATAACAGCTGGGTTTCAGAAGGTCTTCTCCCTGGCAGCACCTATCTCCTTGCTAAAAAAGCGAAAGGGCAGGGTTAAATTGCCCCATGTCTGATGCACTCCTCAAAGAAATGCCGATGGAATCTTAGCAATTTTCGTGAGAAGCTTGTTTCTTGTTTGGCACCCATATTAAAAAATGACCTTGTATCTATTTTAGCCAGGTAGGAAGCTAAAAGTTTAAAGCATACATCGGTGGTACTCAGTCTGACTGTGCCCCTCCTCAATAAATAGTCAAATTTTTACTCCTTACGAAAGCATAGGAAATTTTTACTCTTACGAAAGCATAGGAAAAACGACCTATCTATCTATCTAGCTCGCTAGGTAGTTATCAGTGCGTGGGTGTACTCGTCGCGTTTGCCCGCATGCGTATTGTGCTTGTACAACATCGATCATAAATAAGTACACCCGTTACAATTTTGAAAATAAAATATTAATGTTCTAAATAAAAAAAAAATCATAGTTTTCATTATTTCTTGTGAAATATTAACCAAACAAAACGGATATTATTATCTATAACCAAATTCAACTTTATTGAAACTGTTGCCTAAGGTATGAATATGTTGCAGTCTAAAAAGAAGTACATCTCTTATATATATATATATATATATATATATATATATATATATATATATGTTAGTAAATTGTTGACTGTAGTCGAGGGCGACCCGAAGGCTCCCTTTTCAATAGGTGCTACACCAATATATATTCAATCCCTAGTCGAGTCGTACCGAAGACTCAAAAAGAGCACCAGATGCCTCCTTGCTTAACACTCAGAATTGTGAGGTACGGATCAAGGGTAGCTTCACCCAGGGAAAGGAGTAGGGCCTCCACCTCGGTGTAATAGCTATTGAAAATGAAACCATCGGGTCGCCCTCGACTACAGTCGGCCGACTAAACTAATATATATATATATATATACAATTTTATTTTTGGTTACAAAAAAATTTTCCTCGAGGAATGATAAATTCTTGTTCTCTTTGGTTTAGAGCCGAATTTCTCAGACTTTTTACTTGATGCACTACTAATAACCAAATTCAATTTTCATTACACCCCCAGTAAAAAACCCCAACCAAACAAAAAACAAAAAAAAACTGAATATCAAATTACAAAATATAACTTAATCATACTGGATGCCATGATGAGAGGGGCTAATTTAAAGAAAAATGTTTTCAGTTTCAAGATTAAATTTTTTACAAAATACAGAAAAGCCATTATAAATGGAAAACTGAAACATATAACAAACACCCGTACCAACAAATACCTGGCAATACAGAAACTGACTTTAAAAGAGAAGATCCAGATCTCTTCGGTCAGAGCGAGTTTTTTTTTTTGTGGTAGCAATAACGATTCCCTATAGAAACACCAAAGTAAAAGTACGATCACAAGATGGAGACACAGAATACTTCGACATTGTAGCAGGAGTACTACAAGGGGACACGCTAGCTCCATACCTCTTTATCATTTGTCTAGACTACGTACTTAGAACATCGATTGACAAAATCATAGAGAACGGCTTCGAGCTGACAAAGAAAAGAAGTAGAAGGTACCCCGCGAAAACAATTACCGACGCCGACTACGCCGATGACATAGCGATACTGGCAAATACACCCAAATAGCAGAAACACTACTGCATAGTCTGGTACGAGCAGCTGCAGGTATAGGCCTCTATGTCAATGCACACATATATGTGCTATGATCAAACGGGGGACATCTCCACTCTAGACGGAACCCCTCTTAAACTAGTAGACAAATTTACTTACCTAGGAAGCAGCGTCGCATCAACCGAAAAGGACATCGACACGAGGTTAACGAAAGCATGGACAGCTATCAATAGGCTATTGATTATATGGAAATCAGACCTAACCGATAAAATGAAACGCAGTTTCTTCCAGGCAGCGGTCGCATCGATACTGCTATATGGGTGCACTACATAGACTCTAACAAAACGGCTGGAGAAGAAGCTAGACGGCAATTACACAAGAATGCTGCGAGCAACACCCCACAAGACACCAACTGTACGGCCACCTGCCTCCTATCACGAAAACTATTCAAGTTAGCCGAACCAGACATGCAGGACACAGCTGGAGAAGCAGGGACGAACTCATAAGTGATGTACTCTTATGGACCCCCACACATGGCCGTGCAAAAGCAGGACGACCAGCACGAACATACATTCAGCAACTATGTGAGGATACAGGATGTTGTCCAGAAGACCTGAGGCGATGAACGATAGGGAAAAGTGGCGAGAGAGGGTTAGGGATATCCGTGCTACCAGCACGACATGATGATGATGATGATATTATTTGCCATGGATAAGAAGGAAAATTTCAGGTATTGTATTTTGGTTTCACTTTTTTATTATTTCTAAAACTTTTTAATATCTATATTTAAATTCTTATTGTAAAATAATCTTTTTTAAAAAAGACATCGCAAAACCAATTATAAAAAATGGCTATTTTAGAAATCAATATCTTCATATTATAGTTAATCTGAAATATAATTTAAAAAAAAATTCTTTCATGAAAAGATGATTATATTCGTCATCAACGACGTCGAAAAGATCCAGTACTTTTCGGTCAGAGCCAGATTTTTCGTTTTTTAAACGACTTGTATATTTAGAATAGTTTGTATTTGAACGATACAGCACTAGTGGCCATCACACCCAATCAAGTATTTTGCTAAGTGTACAATATCTGTTAACTAGACTTCATAATCTAGAGATTTTTATTCTGTTTAAAAAACTAATAGATCCATTCCATGTGGACCCTGTGCCTTAATTCACCCTGCCAAAATTCTATTCACCCACAGGAATCTATATGGACCACCCTCCGTATCTCTTTATCATTTGTCTAGACTACGTACTTAGAACATCGATTGACAAAATCAAAGAGAATGGCTTCGAACTGACGAAGAAAAGAAGCAGAAGATATCCCGCAACAACAATTACCGACGCCGACTACGCCGATGACATAGCGATACTGGCAAATACACCTGACCAAGCCGAAACACTTCTGCATAGCCTGGAACGAGCAGCAGCAAGCATAGGCCTCCATGTTAATGCACACAAAACGGAATATATGTGCTATAACCAAACAGGGGACATCTCCACTCTAGAAGGAACCCCTCTTAAACTAGTAGACAAATTCACGTACCTAGGAAGCAGCGTCGAATCAACCGAAAAGGACATCGAAACGAGGTTAACGAAAGCATGGACAGCTATCAATAGGCTATCGACTATATGGAAATCAGACCTAACCGATAAAATGAAACGCAGTTTCTTCCAGGCAGCGGTCACATCGATACTGCTATATGGATGCACTACATGGACGCTAACAAAACGGCTGGAGAAGAAACTAGATGGCAATTACACAAGAATGCTGCGTGCAATCCTGAACAAGTCCTGGCAGCAACACCCCACAAGACACCAACTGTATGGCCACCTGCCCCCTATCACGAAATCTATTCAAGTTAGGCGAACCAGACATGCAGGACATTGCTGGAGAAGCAGAGATGAACTCATAAGAGAGGTACTCTTATGGATCCCCACACACGGCCGCGCAAAAGCAGGACGACCAGCACGAACGTACATTCAGCAGCTATGTGAGGATACAGGTTGTTGTCCTGAAGACCTACCTAGGGCGATGAACGATAGGGAGGAGTGGCGAGAGAGGGTCAGGGATATCCGTGCTGCCAGCACGATATGATGATGATGATGACTTTATGGACTGTAAGGAGATCATTTATAAAAATAATTGGGCATATCCGCGCGGTAGTCTCAAGGAAGATCTCAAGAGAAAATCTGATAATCCATCTCGGCCTCTTTTGCCTCTCTTCTTTGAACAGTGGAGATTGTCTTTATTCCTGGCCGTGGTAGTTGTACTGACCGTGCGATTTCTATCATGTTTGTATACATTTCATATACTGTTTGTTTATGAAACAATATGCTCATATTTTATTTGCTGGGACACGTTTGCGTATTCTTGTCAATACTCCTTGTTCACCAATGATCCGGGAGACCGGGTTTTAATCCCAGGACGAGTCATACCAAACACTAAAAAAATGGTATTTGATGCCTCCTTGTTTAACTCTCTGCATTATAAGGTACGGATCAACGGTAAAGTGGAGCCATTAGCAGTAGCGACCTCCCCTATACATTGGTATAATAGCTACTGAAAAGGAAGCCTTCGGGTCACTCTTGATTACGGTTGGCCAACTTACTTTACTTATATGAGTAAATGAGCTTATCTTGAGTTTCCTTTCGTTTCAGTGTTAGTTAATCATGAATATACAAATTCTGATATTGAACCTTGGTAAGTGGCGTTCGATTAAATAAATTCTCTAGCACCGACCAGCCCAGCAGTTTGCACATATGTACTTATGTCTATATGAAGTATTACCTTGTCCTAATTTTTCTTGTTGCTTTAGTGTTTTATTACAGAGAATTACAACAATTGTCTTATTTTTATGAACCTTGTTTATTCGTGAGTCGCGAGAAAGTAGAACGTTAAGGACTGCTACATTTGACTCAGAACAAACATAAGAATTTATTGCCTAGTCGGCTGGGGCTGTAGAATACACCGACTTCTTCTTTGCGGAGGGGTAGACTCACCCGACGAATGTCCCGAATATGACACTAAACAATCTGATGGTGAGGTTCCAGTAATACTGGGGCTTTGGGGAATGCAGAGCACCCCT
>OY757935.1:58123851-58191351 GCA_963585895.1 Sepioteuthis lessoniana | reverse complement strand
GTCACATTTCTATATTCCACCCTATGAGAGTTTTTCTGCCAGTCTCTCTAAATCTCCAGGATACTTCTAAGTATTTTTGCTCACTTTAAAAATGCTCTAGTCTGGATGGTCTCGATTCTTCGTCTGATCACCAGTGCTTTCCAGTCTCTTTTGCAAGGCCTTTTGGAACCGTTTCAAGGGCTCCAACGACGATTGATATCACCATCACTTTCATGTTCCACAACTTTTTCAGCTCTTTCAGCTCTCTAGCTAGATCCAGGCACTTGACTATTTTTTCGCTTTCTTTCATTTTTACTCAATGGTCCACTGGAACAGCCAAATACACAAGTTGAGAGGTCCTTTTCGTATTGTTAATTAATACTATTTTTTTTTCTTGTTAATTAGTACCAGGTATTTTTTGTTTATTAATACGAGGTGTTTTTTCTTGTTGATAAAGACAAGGTCTTGTTTTTGATAATTGATAATAGTTTTTTTTCTTTGTTAATTAATACTAAGTCTTTTTTCTTGTTAATTAACACTAGGTCTTTTTTCTTGTTAATTGATACTAGGTCCTTTTCTCTTGTTAATTAATCCTAGGTCTTTTTTCTTGATAATTAATACCAGTCTTTTTTCATTGTTAATTATTGCAAGGTATTTTTCTTGATAATTAATACTAGGTCTTTTTTCTTGTTAATTAACACTAGGTCCTTTTCTCTTGTTAATTAATACTAGGTCTTTTTTCATTGTTAATTAATGCAAGGTATTTTTCTCTTGTTAATTAATACTAGGTCTTTTTTCTTGATAATTAATACTAGGTCTTTTTTCTTGTTAATTAATACCCGTCTTTTTTCATTGTTAATTAATGCAAGGTATTTTTCTTGATGATTAATGCTAGGTCTTTTTTCTTGTTAATTAATACTAGGTTCTTTTCTCTTGTTAACTAATCCTAGGTCTTTTTTCTTGATAATTAATACTAGTCTTTTTTCATTGTTAATTAATGCAAGGTATTTTTCTTGATAATTAATACTAGGTCTTTTTTCTTGTTAATTAATACTAGGTCCTTTTCTCTTGTTAATTAATACTAGGTCTTTTTTCTTGTTAATTAACACTATGTCCTTTTCTCTTGTTAATTAATACTAGGTCTTTTTTCATTGTTAATTAATGCAAGGTATTTTTCTCTTGTTAATTAATACTAGGTCTTTTTTCTTGATAATTAATACTAGGTCTTTTTTCTTGTTAATTAATACTAGGTTCTTTTCTCTTGTTAACTAATCCTAGGTCTTTTTTCTTGATAATTAATACTAGTCTTTTTTCATTGTTAATTAATGCAAGGTATTTTTCTTGATAATTAATACTAGGTCTTTTTTCTTGTTAATTAATACTAGGTCCTTTTCTCTTGTTAACTAATCCTAGGTCTTTTTTCTTGATAATTAATACTAGTCTTTTTTCATTGTTAATTAATGCAAGGTATTTTTCTCTTGTTAATTAATACTAGGTCTTTTTTCATTGTTAATTAATGCAAGGTATTTTTCTCTTGTTAATTAATACTAGGTCTTTTTTCATTGTTAATTAATGCAAGGTATTTTTCTCTTGTTAATTAATACTAGGTCTTTTTTCTTGATAATTAATACTAGGTCTTTTTTCTTGTTAATTAATACTAGGTCCTTTTCTCTTGTTAACTAATCCTAGGTCTTTTTTCTTGATAATTAATACTAGTCTTTTTTCATTGTTAATTAATGCAAGGTATTTTTCTTGATAATTAATGCAAGGTCTTTTTTCTTGTTAATTAATTCAAGGTATTTTTTCTTGTTGATTAATAATACCAGGTCTTTTTTCTAGATAATTAATGCTAGTTTTTTTTTTCTTGATAATCAATACTAAGTCTGATATTCTGGTCGAAATTAGATGATCAATTTATATTTTAAAGTTCCCGATAATTTCATGTGTCTAATTTTGTAAGATAAATTCTGACTTGTGCATAAACCATTTGACAGCTTGGTCAAAATTTAATCTTTTGCACAATTCATAACGGATTACCTTTCCCATCTAATTATGCCATGTCTATTATTCCTTTTGCACTGGTTTGTTGCATTCGCTCATAATGAGATAACCGTTTCTTCTCTGTTATCGAATAACCTACTCTTGCTATCATTTTACGTATTACCGGTTTTAATTTGATGCAATTGTTTTTTCTAGGATAATTTTGTGTTGTTATTAAAAAGATTCACTTTCTTTATTGAGGTTTCCCCTTCTTAGCCATGTCCAGTTAATCTCGTCGGAAATTTCCTTAGAACTGGATATCAAAGGATAATGGAGACCACCCAGACCACCACTGTTAAGATCAGCTAGAATACTCTGAAGAAACCTGGAGACATGAAGAGACTTTGTATCACTCAGACTTCTGTGAAAAACCATTAGTTAGAACTGCAGCACAAAACAGCACCATAAGTACCGATTATGTTAAAGGGAAAAATCAATAAGACTCTACAGAATAGCAAGCGGAGGTTACGTAGAGAATAAGACGAAAAGATTAGTCATGTAGTAAGCGAATGCAGTTGAGTAGTATAAGGCTAGGAATGATTGGGTGGGAACGGCGATGCACTGGGAATTATGCAAGAAATTGAATTTTAACCATAAAACGAAATGGTATATGAACAAACCAGAACCCGCCTAAGAAAATAAGACTTATAAAATAGTTTGAGATTTTTAGATACAAACTGATCATTTAATTCAGGCCAGAAGACGAAACATAGTGCTAATTTACAAAAAAAAAAAAAAAGAAAAAAAGAGAAAAAAAAAAAAGAAAAAAAGAAAAAAAAAAAGAAAGAACTTGCCGTTTAATGGACTTTGCCGTTCCACAGAATGAAAATCAAAGAAAGTGAAAAGAGAGGTAAATACTTAGATCATGCCAGAAAACGAAAAAGCTGTAGATCATGAGGATGACGGTGATACCAACAGTAGTAGTTGCACTTGGAACGGTTCTCAAAGGTTTGGAAAGGGGACAAGAAGAACAGGAAATCAGTGAAAGAATCGAGACCATCTAGAATACATCATTGTAATCGGTCAGAATACTGAAACGAGTTCTGAAGACCTGAGGAGACTTGCTGTCACTCAGACTCCCGTGGAAGACCACCAGCAAATGCTGGTAGGAAAAATTCGGGAGCAGAGAAATAATAATAATAATAATAATAATAATAATAATAATAAGAAGAAGAAGAAGAAGAAGAAGAAGAAGAAGAAGAAGAAGAAATGGTATATACACAACCCAACATCTGTCCTGGAGAATGAGACATAAACTCCAATGGGATTTTGACATACAAACGATCACCTAATATTGGCCAAAAGACTCGACCTTATAAAAAAAAAAAAAAGACCACAGAATAAAATTGAACGAAAGTGAAAAGAAGGATTAGTATCTTGACCTTGCCAGGGAATTGAAAAAACTGTGGAACATGAAAGTGACGATTATACCAATTGGAATTGGTGCTCTTGGTACAGTCACCAAAGGATTAGTAAAGGGACTGGAGGACTTGGAAATAAGAGGACGAGTGGAAACTATTCAAACTACTACATTATTGAGAACCGCCAGAATACTGAGAAGAGTCCTGGAGACTTGAGGAGACTTGCTTTCACTCAATCACCAGTGAAAGACCATCAGCTGACGCTGATGTGAAAAACTATCAAGGAGTAAATAATAATAATAATAATAATAATAATAATATGAATAAGATGATAAATAAAAGCAAACTAACAAAGAAACAAACAAAAAATCCCCCCTAAAACGTCAGCTCTTCATATGGATTGGGTGTACCTTTTTTTTCTTTATCAAAAGAGCAAGTCTGACTGTTCCTACTTAGGCCAGGAAACAAGTGGGGATTTTTTGACAAGCAAAAATGAAATATTAGTTTATGAGAAAAATAAAATTTCAGCTCCGGACAAACTTATATAAACTAAAAATGCTATAAAACTACTTGAAAAGAAGATTAATTGTTTTCTTAGAGCTGAGTTTGTCCTCTGCCTGCGCACGCACGTACACACACACACACACACACACACACACACACACACACACACACACACACACACACACACATACACACACTATATGTATACATATACAGCTAGATATATAGATATTTACACGTCATTAAATATTTTACGAATATTAAAGTATATTTGTTTATATATATATATATATATTGCCCTTGACTGAAGGATAATGGTTGTCTCTGTTTGTTTATATCTGTAAATATATGTATGTGTATATATGCACATATCTATATCCGTGTATAATGTAGAGTACAGATCAGCAGATCAGTATTTTTTCTTGCCAATGTGAACATTATTCTATGAAAGGTACTGATCATAAGTAGGTGAACAAGCGCGAAATCTGTTTTTTATTACCAAGATTGCAAAAGGAGATAGAAATGAATTTACAAGTTGGGCAAGATCTATCTATCTATCTATCTATCTATCTATCTATCTGTCTGTTGTATCGTGGTAAGGAAAAGATACACAGTGAAATAGAGTTAATTATTTATTAACTCAAGTGGTACAGTCCGACTAGTATTATAAGTCACGCGCTGTTGGTGTTACGTCCCAAGTTGGTCTTACTACTGACCAACGTCCTTCAGAGCAGTCTATTTGCTTTCTTTCTGCTTCCGCGTGCTTCAGAAACACGGCATCTTTTATACTTCCGCGATACCGGAAGTTACGTGGTACGAGCCACTATACAACACTATTTTTGTTCGTTCATTTCATTTTCTCATCGCCCGAGACAGCATAACTTACAATACGAGATTAAAACCTATGAAATAAAACGAAATCTCAAAATTGTGTATGCACAGTCTACTGTGACTTCTGTGAACTTGTATAAAGCATTTACTTTTTGTACTGAATAACTTCCGATTAATTCAGACACGTTCACGAATTGTTTTATTTTCATAACAAAATTTTGGCCTTGGGCAGCTCGTATTGTGTCCTGATTAACTAGCTAAACTAGCAGATCATTGTTTTTGGGTTTGATTCCCACCGGTACCTTTACTTCTGGCCTTTACCACAACTAAGTTAAACTTGGTAAATTCCTCTCTCTCTCTATCTCTCTTAGTTGTCTGAATTTCTAAGACGAAGCTTGATTATTTTTATCATTAAGGGTTTTCAGACTATTGTCCGTGGATTCAATAAAGGACGTAGTTCGAAGTTTCGTGTAGATTACCGAGTTCGACAAACACCTGAGGAAGGCCGGAGGACATATCGGTCGAAACGTTGTGGAAATAACAACAAAGATAAAGACAATAGTCCAAAAACCCTTAATGATAAAAATAGCTCTCTTTCTCTCTTTCTCTCTTCATATACATATATAATATATATATATATGTGTGTGTGTGTGTATTTGGGCAGTCTTTATTTATTGATACATATTTGATTAAATTCTATACAATATTCCTAATAAGTCAAATGACGTAATTTAAAACATCAAACGCTGATTCGCCAGTTAAACGGCCAACTTATACATATTTTCCCATAGGTTTTTGTATTTCGCATTTCTAAACATCCATCGTTAACTTAAAATCGTTAATATCACCCCTCATGGTCTTGATGATGGTTTAGTAGAACCGAAACGCTATAGTGTCGACCTCTCAATAAATCTCTCCTTCCACTTGGAACGTTGTTATCAGTTTTACTACACATTTGATTAAACAATATAGGCATTTTTTCTCTACATATTTTTGTGTTTATCCTTTCTAATTGCCATATCGATTTTATGATATCCGACGGGAATTGGTTTATAAACCTTCCATGATTAATTTGTTCCCTTATATTATATATATACGTACGTATTTACCAACTCCCCAGCTCGAGCTGGATGCGACACATGGTTAAATTTTTAAGCTGAGTTTAACAGGTTTGAATTCAGCGTTTTCTTTCACCAAGACTGGTGGCTAAAGATCCTAGTTTGCCCTATTTTTTTACTCATAGCTGGAGGGAGAGTTATATATATATATATATATATATATATATATATATATATATATATATATGTATGTTAGAGAAAAATGGAAATAAATCCGACGGTATGTAAATAATAAATAGGAAAAAAAATATTCAGAGAATGTATTTATTTACATATGATTACATGTCACAATTAGAGTTTCGCTTTTTTCTTAAACCATTTCCCGGGCGATGTTAGATTGTGAAGTTAGAATGCTTCATCCGAAAATCATTTTCAAATGAAAAAAAAATGAAACGAAAAATTCTTGGCGTTCTATTATCATTAACGGCGTTCCGTTTCAAAATGTTGTGACGTAATTAGTATATGACTTTAAAAAAAAAAAAGATAAAATCTTTGCTTTTTAAAATCAAAATCTTTTATAAAAATTAAGAATTGAAAATTTTTCTTCAAAAATGAAGTTAATGTGTATAGTTTGGAAAATCTTTAAAATATCCGTTTAAAAATTATCATTACTCTTATTATTTATTATTATCATATCAAATAAGATAACGTACTTGTTGGGTTTGTAAGAAAAATCAAACTTTGAAAATATTTTGATTAGAAATCATATCGAAACTGTTAAAAGTAAGTATAATTTGTTTATTATTAATAAAAACTGATTTAAATAAGAAATATCCCTAACTTAAATCATCTATTTTAATTATATAACTATGTAACAGATTATTTTTGGAAAAATTGTAATTGGGAGTATCTGAATTTCTTTTTCGTTTGTGAATCTTAAAAAATTTTATTTGAGCCCTTAAAGATTTGCGTTAATGAAGATGTTCAAAGGAATTTTCTATAACATCAAATTCATCATTTAAAAAATTTTGGGGCTATAAGGCAAAAAGCTATGATAATTCAATTTTTTTTTATTTTGGTATCATGATGTGATTAAAAAATGGATATGGTCATTTTTATTTGTGGATTTATGATCAACTCTAATAATTAATATTTATCAATTATATAGCAACGAAAAGTTTGTGTTGTTAGTTTCTAGTTCGTAGATAAAATTTATTGTTGGTTTCTATTTTGTTTAATTCATACGTAGTTTTTGTCAAGCCATGTCATGAATATAAATATAAAATATCTATGGGATATCTAGAATGTTTGAGTATAATTAATTGAAAGAGACTTGATTCGAGAAAATGAACATCAAGGCAAGCAAAGATCCAACTAAATATTTTGTTTTTCACACACACACACACACACACACACACACACACACACACACACACACACACGCCAGTTCAGTCAGCTGAGGCTGTAGAATACATTGACTGCATTTCTGCACAGGGGTAAGACTCCACCCCAACGAATGTCCTAGATATGACACAAAATATGATGGTGAGGCTCCCGTAATGTTGGAGCTTTGGGGAATGCGGAGTACCCATTCATTACTATTGCTCCCTGGTCCACTCTGACCCGGAGAGGTAGCACCTAATAGGGTCCTATCTATGGATCAAATAAAACTGTTTGACGTTGAAATTGAGTGCCAACAAATAACTTATGCAAAATTGAATTATTTGAAAAAGAACTGCTTGATCATTGAACTGTGTGTAAACAAATGACTGATGTTGAATTGAATTGTTAGTGATACATATCAATAATTGGAACCATTTAACTTTGACCTATGCTAAATTGAATTATTTGAAATAGAACTGTTTGATCATTGAACTGTGTGTAAACAAATGACTGATATTTAATTGAATTGTTAGTGATACATATCAATAATTGGAACCATTTAACTTTGGCCTATGCTGAATTGAGTTATTTGAAATAGAACTGTTTGATCATTGAACTGTGTGTAAACAAATGACTGATATTTAATTGAATTGTTAGTGATACATATCAATAATTGAAACCATTTAACTTTGACCTATGCTAAATTGAGTAATTTGAAATAGAACTGTTTGATCATTGAACTGTGTGTAAACAAATGTCTGATATTTAATTGAATTGTTTGTGATGACTTTTCTTTACAAATCTTATAAATCTAACATATATGAATAAATCGGATTTTGCATTAAATAACCTACAATAGTTGATATGCCATGAAACAAAACAAAATCCAAATCACACACACACACACACACACACACACACACACACACACACACACACACACAAAGACACACACACACACACACAAAACCCGCTAACTTTGAAATATATTGGGTATCTCAATATATATGGTACCCATGTGACTGCTAATAACTCTACTAATAATAATATTACGTTTTTTTTTTGTTTCAGATTTGAAAATGGTATACTATGACAACTATTAATCCTCGATCACAATGGCTTGGACAAGAGAGGAAAAATATTTTGTGTCACTACTTATTTGAAGAGAAAATCGTTCAAAACTGTCTCAAAATTGATGCATATCATATTGACTTAGTACTGAGACAAGAAACTAAAAAAAAAGAAAAAAAAAAAGATTGCATGTCCTGGAAGATGATATAATAACAATTAAAAAAAAAAACATTGATTGGATGTCTCTAGATGAAAGGATGCATTCTTACAGGACGTGATCCAAATGGTCGCCATTGCCCTTGACTCAGCAATAAATCATTATTATATTAATGGACTGCATCTATTTTGAGACACCCTGTACATATTTTAAAGCACGTGGTCTTCTTCAACGAAATTTGTTATCTTTACTGTGTTGTACGAGCATATGTAATGGTTAGCCAGCTAGATTAACAAATCATTGTAAGTGACTTAGATTCTAACTGGATGACCCATACTTTTGGCTTTGTAACAAATTTGACTCAGATTAGTAAAGACCACAATAAGTTGACCGATGATTGTATAAATATAAAGACTAAACACAGAATTTTAAACAATCAGTATATTAGTACTTTTTTACCCACCTACTTAACTTAGTCATCAGGATTCTGTGTGCGTCGTGTTAAGGTGAGTAAGGTGATATGGATACATATGTAAAAACGAAGTGAAATCTAACCCCAAATACCAACGCATGTATAGTATTTATCAACCCCTCCACACGGGCAGTATTTGACATCAGGTCAATTTTCAAGATAAGTTTAACAGGTTTGAATTCAGAGTTTCCATTCTCCTAAACCGGTTGCCATAGTAAGGTTAAAAACCCAAGCGTGTCCTCCATAGCTGGAGGGATTCATACCTTTTCCGAGGTTATTAATGCTATATGATATGCAATCAGCCTTGTCCCGGATTTGAACTCGTGTCGGCGTGTCCCTTATGGGCACCAACCCATGTTCATAGTTTAGAAGACGAGCTTGGACATAGTGAAAGAAATCTTTAATGATGAAATGGTAGTAAATGAGCAGGTCAGCGTGAGCATTGCTAATATATCAACGAGTAGGGTGCTTATGATTTAAAAAAGAATTCACACTTAGACTACTTATAATAGACTTTATACGTATTGAAGAATATGTCTAATTTAAAGGTGTCGGACGACTGATTGAGTTTAATGCCATGTTAACCCGCCTAGGGTTATTTAATGCTTAGAGATTAGGGAATCACATTCATTGTACAATAGACGGGTTTGCATGCCGTTAAAATCAATCATTTAATCTGAAATCGTAGTTGAGTAGTTTGCGAACCGATTTCCTACAACCTACCAGGAATCTGAAAACGATTTAAAGTTACGATGGGGTATGGCAAAACAGGAGAAATCAAAAATTGGTCTAACGATATTCGTGGCTATTGAATTTGAGGGATACATTATGGGAGAAGATTTAGTTAAAATTTTCTGATACTTAGAAAGAATCTGGTCACAAGATTCCGAATTAAGTCTCTCTCTCTCTCTCTCTCTCACACACACACAAATATATATTAGTCCTTTATCTAAACTCATTTAAATAGAATAAAAGAAGACACCAGTATTTGTCTATCAGTTTGATTAATTTATTGATTTCAAAGGCACGACAATCCATCAAGAGTTATGTCATACCTAGGGGTTAGGGAATCTCATTCATTGTACATTTATATTTCGTGTTGTTTCTTAAGAGTTTTTTTTGTATAGAGTTAAATAACATCAAGTATTCTTATCTAATACAAATGATTTGCACACATTTCTATTTGATGATTGTCATTTGTTTGCACACAGTTATATAGTTTCAAGTGACGAATGCTAATAATCCTTTATAAACAAACGGAGGTGTCCGTGGTGTAATGGTTATCGTCGTAGGAAATGGACACGGCGACTCGAGTTCAAATCCTGGACGAGACTGATTACATTTCCCATAGCACTAATACCCTTAGGAAAGGTATGAATCCAATTATTCTAAATAGTAAACAGTAGGACAGACTGGGTTCTTCAGCCTTGGTGAGGCAACTAGTCTAGGAGAAGGAAAACTCTGAATTCAAACCTGTCAAACTCCGCTTAAAAATTGACCTTGCGTCATATCCTGCCCGAGCTGAGGGGTTGGTAAATAGGATTATAAACGATTCGAGCTTCAAGGAACTATTCTTAAAACAAATAATGTACAGTTATAGTATCAACTATTCCTACGTAATATTAATAAATTTCAAACATATCTCCATGGATCGGATCCTAACAGGTACTAGCGTGAAGGGCACTTCTCATTCCCACTGTAAGGGCGCTTCACCACCACATACAATTTAGTGTCATACCCATGATGGATCTTTTTGGTGTGTTGTCACTTTTCTGCTGGGGGTACACTCAGCTGAGCCACGTTAAAAGGCGGTTGATTGAAAGAATATTCGGACGGCAGAACTTGTGCCAGTTGAAAAGAATGATAGAAGTAGATATTTTGCTGAAATTTAAGTTTTTATAATCGATGGTGAGATAAAACTTTTACATATGACTTAGCAAGGCCATCGTTTTGGAGGACTCAGGGAGGTTTACATATAATAATTTAGGAAGACCATCATTTTGGAGAACTCAGGGAGGTTTACATATAATAATTTAGGAAGGCCATCGTTTTGGAGGACTCAGAGAGGTTTACATATAATAATTTAGGAAGGCCATCGTTTTGGAGGACTCAGGGAAGTTTACATATAATAATTTAGGAAGGCCATCGTTTTGGAGGACTCAGAGAGGTTTACATATAATAATTTAGCAAGGCCATCGTTTTGGAGGACTCAGGGAAGTTTACATATAATGATTTTGCAAGGCCATCATTTTGAAGGAGTCAGAGTGGTTTACATATAATGATTTAGCAAGGCCATCGTTTTGAAGGATTCAGGGAGGTTTACATATAATAATTTAGCAAGGCCATAATTTTGGAGGACTCAGGGAAGTTTACATATAATAATTTAACAAGGCCATCATTTTGGAGGACTCAGGGAAGTTTACATATAATAATTTAGCAAGGCCATCGTTTTGGAGGGCTCAGGGAGGTTTACATATAATGATTTAGTAAGGTTATCGTTTTGGAGGACTCGGGGAGGTTTACATATAATAATTTAGCAAGGCCATCGTTTTGGAGAACTCAGTGAGATCAAACATACAAAAGAGGAGACGGTCAGTGAAGTAAGCTTTTTAAGCCATTGGTACGCAATGAAGTAGAGGCGTTCTTAACGCAACGGTTATCGTGGAAGAAAGTGAACTCGGCTACTCAAGTTCAAAACCTGGATGAGGCTGTTTGCATTCAACATAGTGCTAATAGCCTTGGGAAATGTATGTATCCAACTATTGTTCCTCCAACAATTGATAAATAGTAGGGCAGACTTGGCTCTTTAATCTTGTCATGAGGAAAACTGAATTCAAAATCAATTGTAGAACTGGAGATGGATGGGCTCAGCCAGGTTATTCCTGTGCAAGATGTACAAGAAGCGGTTTCCCGAACAAACCATTTTACGGGACTAGTGACTAAGTAAGATACGGTGAAGTTCTTTATGTATTTTATACGATTCCAACAACTTCTGGAAGGCCCCATGGAAGTTCTCTTGAGTGAGCGTGTCAATGACCTTCGTCACAGCCTCTTTCATTTCCTCAATTGTCTCATAACGACAGCCTCTGAGCTTAGGGAACAACGAAAAGTCATAGGGAGCAAGGTCTCGACTATAGGGAGGCTGAGGAACTGTCTTGATGCCTATCTTGGTCAAATAGTCTGTGACAAGGGTGGAGATGTGGACTGGTGCATTGTCCTGCTGGAAATGCTACTGACCTGATTTGAAGAGTGCTGGCCTCTTCCGACGGAATATCTTCCTGAACTCCCTTAAAACCTCAACATAGTAACCCTAACCCTAACCCTTTAGCCAATAAACTCTGGTGTATTGACTTCCTTACTCCTCCCACACCTCTCATCATGCCTCACAGACTCCTTGCCTTCCTTGAATCTCTTATGCCACTCAAAAACTGATTATCGATTCATGCACGATGGTCAAAAAGCAGTGTGAAGCATTCTATACGTTTCTGTGGCATTTTTTCCAAGTTTAAAACAGAATTTTATTGCATATCGTTCTTCTAAAGTGTCAGATTGCATTTTTGAAATTGACCAGCAGTGACAATCAGGTTTTAGTAGGGTGTATTCCAATTGCTGCTGTAGCTGTTCATTTGAAGCTTAAATCATAAAAATTGGTCAGTCATTTAATAAGATGTATAACAATAGCATACTGAATTTTCAAGAGTCTACGATAATTTTCAATGCCTGTACAAAAAAGTCTGGAAACTTATTGTATGTGCCACGTATATATATATATATATATATATATATATATATAGGGAAGTGTTGGACAATGGTTTGCTTACGATGCATATTAAACATGCATGACTAAGCAAAATCAATCAGAGCTCTGAAAATTGAGGTGGGTAACTATTATCAAACTGGTCCCTCAAATTATTCATACCGAGAACTGCGTTCTATCTTCATAAGTTGGCCATTGCCTAAGGTCACGTGCCAAAATTTAGTGACATTGAATAAATAGCCGTAAAATTGGTAGCTCAATATATTATTTGTATTAAAACTGGTGTCTCTGTATGTTATTTTTTAAAATTAGAATTAATGACTATCCGCTATTTGTATCAAAATCTGTATCTCTACAAGTTTTTTTTTAAATAAAAATTGATGACTCTATATATTCTTTTTATTAAAACTGGTGACTCTATAAGATATATTTTTTTTATTAAAATTGGGGTCTATAGATCATTTTAAAAAGAATTAGTGGCTATATATTATTGTATTAAAATATGTGTCACTGTATGTTATCTCTATTAAAATTGGGGTCTCTATATATTCTTTTTATTAAAATTGGTGACTCTCTATATCTTTTATTAAAATTGGTGTCTATATATCATTTAAAAAAGAATTAGTGACTATGTTATTGTATTAAAATATGTGTCTCTGTATGTTATTTGTATCAAAATTGGTGTCTCTGGAAGTTATCTGTATTAAAATTGGTGTCTCTATAAGATAGTTTTTCATTATAATTGTGACTATGGATTATTTTTTTATTAAAATTTGGGAATCTATTAGTTATTTTTTTTATTAGAATTGATGTCTCTATATATCATGTTTATAAAAAGTCGTGACTCTATATGTTATTTGTATTAAAACTGGTGTCTTAATACGTCAAAAGGAGGTCCCGTGGCGTAATAACAAATGTGTTGGACTACGGCCACCAAGTAAGAGAGTTCGAAATCCATTCGCGCTATTACCTTCAATTTCCGGCTAATACCACAGGGAAAAATTATGAACTCCCGTATCTCCCCAGCTATGGTTTAGATAGTATCACTGCCGTTTCTCTTCAAGGATGTCTTTAGCACTAAATAACGCACGAAGGTTGATATGCCATTAAACAAAGAAGCCCCACCAACCCTCCATATATCATTTGTATTGAAATAAGTGAAGCTTTCAGTTATTTGTATCAAAATTAGTGTCTATATATGTCCAGGGGAATTCTCGTGGCGTAATGGTTAAAGTGCTGGACTGCGTTCTCGAAGTAATAGAGTTCGAACTTCTTTCATGCTACAACGTTCTATTTCGGACTAATACCATAGGGAAAGTTTTCAACTCACTTGCCTACAGCGCAGCTATGGGTCAAATAGTATCACTGCTATTTCTTCTTCACGGATGGCTTTGGCATTAAATAACACACGAAGGTTGATATTCCATTATACAAAGAAACCAAATCAACCCTCTATATGTTGTTTGTATAAAAAATTGGTTAGTTTATATATTAAATTATTGGTGTCACGATACGTACATTTGCATTTAAATTGGTGTCTCTATATGTAGTTTTACTACAGAAATTAGCGGCTGTAAATGTCGTTTTGATCAATGGAATTATTTCGCAATAAATAATCAATGTTTACCATCATTTTGTGAATTTTATTTCTGAAAACACCAGCATATATATATATAAATTGAATTACCATGACTAGAAAATCTGTCAAGTACTTTCATGTGACATAAAGAACACCGGGTAGCTGTTTTGACCTTATTAGTTCTCATCAGCGGTGCATACCGTGATCTCCACCACAAGAGATCGAACCAGCAACCACAGAATGCAGAGCAAACACTTTAACGCTGAGCCAGCGTTCTATATCACACATAAGCGATGCTTAGATAACTAGGCATGGTATATATAAATATAACACACACACACATACATATATATATATAAAATGATGAAAACTGCAAATAAATTTTTTACAAAGAGTGCTCGACGCAATTATGGCTGTACAAGTAAAAAAACAACTATGAATAATAGAATTATAGTGCCCATGAATCTAATATATATATATATATATATATATATATATATATATATATATATTTGTGTGTGTATTAAGGGGAGAGCGAGACAGAAAACATGTATCATTCTTCCATCATATATACAAATATATATATATATATATATATATATGTGTGTGTGTGTGTGTTTATATGTGTGGATTTACCAACCCCTACACACGGGGAGGATTTAACACAAGGTTAATTTTTAAGTGATGTTTAACAGGTATTTTAGAGTTTTCCTTCTCCAAGACTGGTTGCCTAAACAATGCTAAAGAACCCAGTCTACTCGACTGTATGTAAATATACTCAAGGGTATCAGTGCTATTTGAAATGCAACATATTGGTTCGTGACTTGAACTCGTGTCGCTGTGCCCATTTCCTCCGACGATAACCGTTACACTTCGAACGTGTGTGTGTGTGTGTGTGTCTGTAAAAAATAAAATACTTGTATATACATGCTCTATACCATTGTAAAAGAGAAGATTTAAAACCCAAAATATGAAATTATGGCCCCCGCATAAGTCACCCGTTACTCGGAGTTACATGTGTTGCTACGATCATAAAACGAACTTTCATAGTTTGATTATTCTGGCAATGTATAGAACTCTGTATATTAATATTTATAGTAAAGTTGGCGACCGTAGTCGAGGGCAACTCAAGGGCTCCCTTTTCATTAGCTACAACATGGAGGTCTAGGGGAGGGCGCTTCTCCTTTTACGAGGATTGCTCCATTTTACCCTTGATCCCTACCTTATTAGGCTAAGTGTTAAGCAAGGAGTATCATTTTTAGAGTCTTTGGTATAACTCGACCTAGGATTGAACCCCGGACTCCCAGGCCATTAGCGAATACTCTACCCACTAGATAACGAAGCATACCCCTTTCTACTACTAATTCTTCAAGTTCAATATATATATATATATATATATATATATATATATATATATATATATATATATATATATATATATATATATATATATAAAGACTGCCACTTCTTTACAGAAGGTAATCTCAAAGATTCGCAAAGAGTACCCGTGGGAGCGCGTGTGATTCCTCAGACCAAGCATATCCTTGCAAGCCCTAGTGCATTCGTAACAAATGAATCAGCTGTCTTTTCCATTGACACTGACCCCCGTGCATCCCCACATGACTTTTCAAACCAGCTGCAAACCCACATACTTTGAATTAATGTGAAGTCTATGAAATCTCTCTGTTCTTGCGTACTACTGTAACAATCTTTGATTTTCAAGTCCTCTGACTTGAAAATTCTCGTCGTAGGGGCACCTGCTATCTAAAAATATGTAAGTCAGAATAATACCGACAAGAAGCTGACCAACCTTAATTCATGGTGGCCAGAAAAAGTAGATATTGGAGTGGTCTTAGCTAGTTTGGTTCCTTTGTTTAATGACATATCAACCTTCTATGGTTATTTCAATGCTAAATCCATCCTAGAAGAACAGTAGTGGTATTATTTAACCCATAGCTGGGAGGGTAAGGGATTTTTATCTTTCCAAAGAGTATTATTCGCAAAGGGAACGTAATAGCGCAAGTGAAGTTCGAACTCGCTTACTACAATTCCACAGTCGAGCGCTTTAACCATTACACCACGAGGACACCCTCTTGGGTACTCAGATGAAAAGCTTGTAAATCAGAAAGTTGTCGGTAAGATTGTCTTTTATTTATTCATCGTAGATTTTGACAATCGAATTAATTTTCACACACACACACACACACACACACACACACACACACACATACACACACACACACATATGTATATATATAGAAGTGCTGGACAATGGTTTGGTTACGATGGGTTAATATTGGCTTTTACCTTTTGGATCATCTGAAGACGTAAACAAATTGTTAAAACCGTTAACAACAAAACTGTAAATAAAGACACACAACGTTAATTCCCGAATATCTGGGCATAAAATTACCCTAGACGGATTGACATGCCGTTAAAGTCAACCCACCAACCAACCTCTTGAGTCATCCGATGAATCAGTACAAGTAAACATTCACCCACCCACAACTACTTATGCATAGGTACGTGTGTGAGTGAGAGAATTCGTTAAGATCTACTCTACCACAGAAGCCTAAGTAACTAATATATATATATATATATATATATATATATATATATAGATGGAAGAATGAACCAGGATGGAAGGAGAAGGGTGTCTCGTTTGCCCCTTGAAGTTTAAAGGCCTGTTGATAGTAAATCATTATTTTTTGTTAAGTTTTTTTTTGCTTCTGTTTTAGACTGTTTATTGCAGCTGCGAATCTCTTGGAGTTGCTGAAATAAATTACGTAAAAACACTAGAGAAATAAAACAGGAATGGGCTTGCTCTGGCAATGGAGAAGAGGGTACGCGCGTGCTCACACACACACACACACACACACAAACGTGCACGCAAGGATTTTACAGACATATATACATACGTATCAATAGTTCCATAACCTGAGATAGTTACTCGCAAAATTTTGATCTGAAATTTTCGTCTTGCAATGGTCGATCGATGTAAATTTTTGGGTTAAATACATCGACAATGGGGACGATTTAAAAAAAATATTTCTTATGAAATAAACGCCTATTAAATTATTAAAGAACGGACTTCTGTACCGGCATAAATTTACAGCAATATCTATCTATCTATCTATCTCTCTATCTATCTAAGACTGTTATCTATCTATCTATCTATCTATCTATCTATCTGTCTGTTCATATCTATCTATCTATTGGTTGACGCCTGTCCGGTCCGAGTAGACCTGAGATTAACGGTAAATAAGGAGAAATTCTACATTCCCCAGATCTCCAGAACTGGAACCTCACCATCAGATGCTGTTCAGTGTCATATCTAAGACCGCTTTTTGGGGTGACGTATCGTACCCTTCTGCAAGGGATAAAGTTAGCGTATTCTAAGCCCCTGCCGACTGGGCTGATTGTCTTCTCAAAAGATTTACTCTGGTGAGTCAAATGTTTTGCAATATTTTGGTAGTATGCGCTAGTTTGCAGCGAGTATTGGTCTAGTGGGTAGAGTGTTCGCCAATGGTGCGGAAGACCTGGGTTCAATCCCAGGTCGCGTCATAACAAAGAGTTTTAAAATGGTACTTGATACCTCCTTGCTTAACACTCAGCAATATAAGGTATGTAACAAGTATAAAAGGGAGCAATCAAGGGAAAGGAGTAGCGCCCTTCCCATACACCTCGATGTAGTAGCTATTGAAAAGGGAGACTTCTGGTCACCCTCGACTACGGTCGCCAACTTTATTACTTATATCACCTGAACGAACCAGTTCAAGTCATGGAAAGAACCCGCGGTGATTAGTTCAGTAGTAGTTGTTGTGCAGACACGTTGTGCAGTGCTTCGCACTGAGTGTGATTTGAAAGCTGCATAGATGAACGCGCAACGTAGACTAATTCGGGAGCTTAAGAGTTACGAGTTCGAACCGAGCCATAACGCCGCGGAAGCCAACAAAACATTTGTTGCGCGAAAAGTGAAGCCGCAGTTGATTATATTCAGTAACCAGATGGATCAAGAAATTTCGTTCGTGTGGCAAGAACTTCGATGATCAGGAATTCCGAGACAGTGCTCAAAGCCAAAGAGGCAAATCCAGAAAGTAGCAGTCGGAGAGTATCAGTGAGCACGGTTATCCCACTGTCCAATGTGGTTCTTTACCTTCATGAAATCGGCAAAAACATATGAAGCTGTGGGGAATGTGCCGCGTGTCACTAAAATATGGCAAAACTTTTGACCCATATCTATTCATGTTCATTTTTAAAAATTTCTACTTGAAAGTGATTTCAATCTACCTCGTTTATTTAGAGCATAAAAAGTGATCTTAATAAGTGACGGAATAAGAAAAAAATTAACCGTGGCCAAAGAACAGAATTCTTGTGCTGTCTCACAAATCAATCTTAGTAGCTTTGATCAGATCTTTGATTATCTTGAATGTGGAAAGATGACAACGCAAATTTATCATTTAGGTTAAATCGGTAGTGTTGGAGGGTAATCTAATTCAAGAGGGTTATATGAAGTCAACCTCAGTCTACCTTGGGAAAGCAGAGAGGGCTAAATTAATCGTTTTGTAGATATTTGGATTGATCATTGCAAATTTGTCAAAAGATATGATAAACAAAAAACACATGTTTATGGGAGAGATTTTTACCCGGATTACCATTTATGACCTCTAAGTAGCCTTGTGTTGGAGATGACTTTATATTTATTAGACTTTTGTCACACTCATAAAAAAGTGCAAAAATATCTATAAATTACAGTACAAAGTCAATGTATGCAAGACATCATCCACTTTCAACATTCAGCATGAATAGAGACCAAAACCCAGGCGTCTCGTTCATTCTTTTTAACGATTATTTTTAATAATTTTTTTATGATCATGTTTTTATTAATGCCTCAAAATAACATAAATTTTATCTGAAAAATTTATAAAAAATTTTGATTGTGGATGTTTCCCATATAATTGAATGAAATTACACTAAAGAGATAGCATGTAGATTCTTGTTTTAGAATATAAATAAACAAATATATGCTCCCCCATGGGGGTTGAGCTCTCTGGCGAAGGAATTGCCGGCCGCCGCTAGCGTAATGCGAAGCTCTTCGAAAGAATTGAGCACTCTGGTAGCCGATAGGGTATAAAAAAAAATGTAAACTAAGCCTGCTGCCCGTAGCTGCTGCCCGTAGCTGCTGCTGTTTCTAAAAATAAAATACCTTAAAATTCCCTTAGGCAACGTTGTCCACTTGGTGGACGAGTGGTTTGAATCACAGTCTAGCGTAAAGTTGGACGGGTTTCGATCCCGGCTCCGAGCGTCCTGCGTGTCTAGCCACACTGAAGAGTTCTGATAGAACGAAACAGTCTGTCTGTGGATGACTATATATATTTATGTGTGTGTGTGTGTATACATATATATATACACACACATACCTATATATATATTCATTTGGGTAGTATGTTCTATATCGGCGTTAATATAATATAAAAATATTTCAATGTTTTTAACCCATCAAAAGTAGTGATATTTAAAGCCTGATTATAATTTTTTTTACTGAAATAGCCATAAAATATATGTAATATAATTGCGGAGGGATTTCGTTTTGTATATCTTGCCTTTCGGTTTAGTTAGGATGAGAACCTTTCGCTTAGCGCATGGGTTAGTAAGGTGCAACATTAACGCAGGTGTTCACGCGCGCGCGGAGAGGATGTGTCTTTCAGAGATGTCAAAATAAAAATCTCTGATAGGAATTAGGACCAGGGGATATGAGTGACGTTACGCACCGGAAGCATGAGCTGAGGATTTTTGGGATTTGAGAAAAAGTAGTGAGTTGAGTTCCTGCCTCCGAACGAGAGAGTCGACATTCAGAGCTGGGAGAGGCCAGATGAATTTGTGCGCTACGGGCGCCGCACGTTGGTTGGGTTGAGAGCTGACTATGTAAAAGCAGTCAGCATAGAAAGATTGTGTCTCTCTTTCCTCATGTCGAATAACCTTTAACTCAAAGGTAATAAAGTTTCGTACCTGAACCAATTTCGTGAATTTCGTGTTTTCGGATTCTTATATATGTTTATCATTTTTACCAACCCCTCCACTCGGGCAGGATATGACACAAGGTCAATTTTTAAGCGGAGTTTAACAGGTTTGAATTCAGAGTTTTCCTTCTTCTAGACTAGTTTCCTCACCAAGGCTGAAGAACCCAGTCTGTCCTACTATTAACCCATAGCTGGAGGGAGAATAATTGGATTCCCAAGGGTATTAGTGCTATGTGAAATGCAATCATTCACGTCCAGGATTTGAACTCGTGTCGCTGTGTCCATTTCCTACGACGATAACCATTACACCACGGGCACCTCCTTGCATTCCTATATATGTTTATGAACATTTTATGAACATTATGTCTATTTCACATGTCCGTGTATCATGTGTATGTTACATATATTGCAAAACCTTTCAGTTCAAAAAGTCAGAACATTTTTGGAAACTGCTGGGGTATTTTGTATTAAATTAGCGTCTACATGAGCAAGAAAGTCCATTTTAAAAACGGCACCACAATTTCGGCAATAAATTTACTCGCATATATTTTACCATAAATTTTTCAATAAAACTTTCAACTTCAAAACGCCGCCATTTTTCAACAAGAATTAATAGAAAGAAAATTTAAGATTAAGAATTTGCAAATATCCCGTTACACTTACAATCTTAAAAAAATAGACAATGCCTGGCACAAGGCTCACTGCGAGGCGTGAATATGAAATCGATTTCAGCATACCGGGAGTAATTTGAAAGGCAGGGCTTAGCTTAAAGTCTTTACCATAAGCGAAGATTTAATCAACACCCATACACAAACACACCCTGTTTCCGCACCCAAGTGCTTTGCAGGCTACAAGAATAATCTTTAGTGACACCTTACCCTCAATTGGTAAACGAAACACCTCAAAGTGATTTTCAACCTGGAAATCGCAGGTAAACACGGAAATGCGCGCGCGAAGATTTCACGATGTATACAGAGCGCGTCAGGTATATGGGAACATAACTTAAGCAGGCCAAAAACAGAAAACAACTTGACGTGATGATATGGGTATGTACCAAAATTTAAAAGGGGGTGTCCCCGTGGCATAGTGACAAACTTCTAAAAGGATGAATTTGGTATTAAGTAACCCACGAAGGTTAGTATGCCATTAAAAAAGAAACCAAACCAAAACATTTTTCAGACATATCATATCACATATCATAAAAGTTTTAAATTTGATATTAAATTGAAATAATAAGCACACACATAGTAAAAAACTTTGTGAGGACTTACATATCAATAAAGATCACCGAGAGGTTAATATTTATGCTGATCTAGAGGCTATTGTCCCTTTAATAAATGTTCTCCGTTTAATGGTGAGGTTCCAGTTTTGGAACTCTGAAGAGTGTGGTGTTATCTCTTTCTCACCATTACTCCTAGGTCCACTTTCGCCCAGAATAGTTGTACCTGTTAAGGTCCCATATATGGTCAAATAGATATTTTTGAAAACGATTATTATTAGATTGGAATATTCGATTGAACCCTGGTCTCCCGGAACATTGGCAAACACTCTACTCATTCGGTCAATTTGTATTTGATAGGAATTTTTTGAAATTATTTAATAGGAATAGTAAGTAAAGTTAGCGACCATAGTCGAGAGTGACCCGAAGGCTCCCTTTTCGATAGCTACTACACCAAGGTGTAGGGGAGGGCGCTACTCCATTCCCAGGATTGCTCCACTTTACCCTTGAACCGTACCTTATAATACTGAGTGTTAAGCAAGGTGGTATCAAGTACCATTTTTAAAGTCTTTGGTATGACTCGACCTGGGATTGAACCCAGGTCTCCCGGGCCATTGGCGAACACTCTAACCGCTGGGCCAATGTCCCGGTATATTAATAGGAATACTTGTAATTATGTAACTTTGTGCAAATTATTTATATTAAGAATACTTACTCAAAGCTTTGATTATTAGTAATAATTATTATCATTAGTTACTTTAAATCATTTAACTGCTTGCATAAAAAGAAGAAAAAGGGGGAGTTCCAATGGAGTAGTGGTTAACCTGCAAGACTGCAACATCACAGTAAGTGAGTTCGAAATCCAATAGCACTATTGCGATCACTTTTGGACTAATACCCGCGGGAAATGTATGAACCTTCTTCTCCACTTCAGATATGAGTTAATATTAACATTACTGTTTTTCTACGAGGTTAGATATGGCATTAAGTTATCAATTAAACAAAAAGATCAAACCAAACCAAAAGAGGAAAAAAAGACAGAGTTCAGCATTAAATAATCCAAGGGTTTACATGCCATAAACACAATCGGACAAAACAAAGTATCATTGACAGCAACTGGGTAAAATACATACTACATATACTATGAACTTCCTCTACACACTAATTACAACGAAGATAGTGAGTTTCATGAAAATGGCCAGAGTCTTCGAGCTCATGGCCAGTGACCAAGGAAACGAAAGATTCTAAGTGGTCAGACGTAGTAAGGACAGTCGAGTTTGTCCGGCAGGTTTAGGTCATCATCATCATCCACGACAATGAAAGATAGCTTAGTTGATAGATTTGAATTTTTCCACTTTCAGGAATCATTTATAAAACCTCCTACTTGAAGAAGGCTGAAATATTGTGACTATATTACAACCAAAATGAAGACTTGGGTCGGAGTTCCTTCCTGTCTAATAATGATAATCAATCATCTCAGTAATTTAGCTCTTATTTTCTGCGTCATCAGATTTATCAAACCGCCCACCAAAAATAGAATTGCGACACTTCTATAATCTAAAATGAATTGTATATATAAAGGGTACCCTAAAATGTTGTCCTTGATTTTGCAGAATAAACCGTCTTCACACGGATCCTTAGTTTGGCATTTCTCAGCAGTAATCTGACCAGTCTTATAATAGCCAGCTTGGTATTACAAATTCAAAATCTTTTAATAGTGTCAAAAGCCTAGGACAAGATATGCAACGCCATTTCACTGTCAATAAGGGTGGTGCAACTACGATGGTCTACGTTTAGCCATCTGCTACGGATGCCCGAAGAAACGGAAAAATCTCTGGAATTTGCTGTTTTAGCGTCAAAAAACTACCGAGGGTGAAGGAACCGCTACTGAACATATTTGCTTGATAAGCTGCAGGCGGGCCTCCAAAACGCAGGACAGCGAGTCCTAAATCTGTTAAGTGACCGAGGGAACAAAGAACCCTTACGAGAGAAAGGGCAGAGTGGTTTCAAATGAAGAAGGACTGAATGTTGCAGTAGGATGTTTCAAACTACTACAACGCCCAAATGCAGTAAAGCACATATAAAGGATGTCCTTTATTCTAATGATGCACATCCAGATTTTGGGAAGGGGGAGTCCCCCTGGAGGAATGGCTAAAGGGCTGGACTGCGACCTTGAAATAAGTGAATTCGAACTCTGGTCGCGTCATTGGTTGGTTTGATTTGTATTGGTTTTGCATATTGGCCAGTGTAGGTGTGAGTATTCTTAATTTAAATAATTTGCATAAAGTTACATAATTTCAAGTATTCCTATTAAATAATTTCAAGTATTCCTATTAAGTACAAATTGACCGAATGAATAGAGTGTTTGCCAATGTTCCGGAAGACCAGGGTTCAATCCATTTATACACACACATATATATATATATAAACAGTTCAATTTAAAACAATTCAGTTTAGCATAAATACACAGTTTAAATGTGAAAAATAGTTCCACTTCAATCAATTCAGCTTAGCATAAGTACGCAGCTTAAATGTCAGAACAGTTCTATTGCAAACAATTTGGTTTAGCATTGTTCGCCAATGACCCGAGAGACCGGGGTTCAATCCCACGTCGAGTCATATCAAAGGTCTCAAAGAATGGAACTTGATGCCACCTTCCTTAACACTGACCATTATAAGGTAAGGATCAAGGTTAAAGTGGAGCAACCCAGGGAAAGGAGTAGCGCCCTCCCCTACACCTCGGTGTAATAGCTATTGAAAAGGGAGCCATCGGGTCACCCTCGACTATGGTTACCAGTTTTACTTTACTTACTATTTAACCCATCGCAATAAAAGAGTACTCCGCATTTCCCCAAACTCGAGCATTACTCGAGCCTCACCATCAGATTGTTTTGTGTCATATCCAGGACACTCGTTTGGGGAGTCTTACCCTTCTTTAGAGATGCAGTCAGTGTATTCTACAGCCAGAGCCGACTGGGCCACACACCATTTTGTTATGAACTATCATATCCATCCAGTAATGGGCTGAATAGCACAACTACTTTGGCATTAAATAACCCACGAAGGTTGATATACCATTAAGAAACCAAACCATCGTATCTTTAGTTACTAAGTTTCAATAGTATAGAGTTTATAAGTAAAGTAAAGTTTTCCACCGTAGTCGAGGGTGACCCGAAGGCTCATTTTTCAATAGCTATCATAAAGAAGTGGGGGGGTGCTACTCTATTCTCTGGATTGCTCCACTTTACCCCTGATCCTTTATCTTATAATGCTGAGTGTTAAGCAAGGCGGCATCAAGTACCATTCTTTCAGTCTTTGGTATGACTAGACCTGGTATTGAACCCTGGTCTCCCGAACCATTTGCCAACACTCTACTCATTAGGCCAATGGTCCGGTAAAAAGTAACACCAACCGTTTTTTAAAAAAATAAAAAACTTAATTGTCTTCTAAATTAAAAGTACCAAAATTATATTCTTTCTAGCGGAACATTATGCAATCAAAAAATATTTTCTAAGATTTTATTGAATACTAAACTCTACAGGATTGAAATTCTGTAACTTAAAATAAAGTTATGTGAATATGTAATGGTTCCTTACATAAGTGTTTCATAGAATCTAAAAGTAGAAACAGAATCACATCTGTCATAATTTTCAAAACTTTTCCCTAGTTTACCGCCAAAAGCTAGTATGCCAGTGTATACCAACTATTCCTCGTCCTAGTCAGTAGCAGTCCAGTAATCAGAGAGTGCAGACCTACATCACGGATTATTCAGCCACTGAACCAAAATTATCAGTCCTGAATTTCACGACGATAACCAAATTTTATTCTCAAAGGAATACAGGACTGACACTCAAGTAAGTAATAACAAAAAAACAAAAAAATACTAATAACATTCCTGTTCACTTACAAATACAGAAATTAATACAAACACTAAAACATTATTTCTAAATAATTGCTTTTTGCCAAAAATAATAAAAGACAATGTCAGTTCAACTCAACCTCCTGTTATTTGCTTTTTCTGTTTGCTTGTTTTATTTATAATTCATTTCATCGTTAACCTTTCATCACTGTTTTTCCAGAAGACTTGTCTATTACAGTATTAAACTACATTTTGATACAAACTCGTAACGCATAATTTGATAAATTCACGTTACCCTCGTAACAAATATACATAAGGATTTTTGGATTGCTTTATATTCATATTTTTGGTTATAAAGTTTCACTGCTGTAGATTTCGGTTATAAATGATACCTAATAATTTCACTTCCACTAGAAATAATAAAAACCTGGTTTCTTTGGTTAAGAAGAAAAATAACTTTTTCTAAAAAGTGTGTACTTATCTATTTTATATTTTGACCCTCGACCGATCAGTCAATCAAGAGATGCACCTGTGTAAATAAGCGGAAGAACAGCGGAAGCAGGTGAACGTTAGAAAATAATATAACCAGGTGCCTGGGCGGTTCGAGTCAGTTGGAGACAGGATGCTGAAGTAAGAACCAGCTCCAGACAGAGGGATTTGAGCCCTTAGTGACCCCCAGTTGAGCAACCCAAGCCAAGATGCGAAAGAAGTGCTGCTATGGTCGAGGAAGAACTTTGGTCAATATAGCAGTCCGTCCTTGTCTCCACACATTTCTCAGATACAACAAACATCACCTTTTCGAAAATAAAGTGAAAGAGATTTATATGAAGAAGTGTAATCGTTCGTTATTGAAGTCGTCATTATCAGTTGATTATGTTCCCGTGTATAGTTGTATACGCGTAATATAGTGTACAACATCTATGGGTTATGCTGTAATTTGGAAAGGTGGATTTTTCTCGTTGTGGGGAAATTGATTGAAAGTTACTAGTACAGATTCTTTCTACTGCACTGATTCGATCCTTACTGAGTCTTTTCTTGTGGAGGTTTGTTGTGCCAGACTTCGCTAATCCTCGGATATCGATCCTACTGCCAATACATTGAGAAAGATTCAGCATTTTTATTTATTTATCTGAAGTTATTACACCAGACTGACTAAAATCTGATAAACATTTGAAAATAGACCCCGGTCTCCCTGCACCCGAGTCGATCAACTTGCACTTTCACATCACATTATCCCAGGGAACCCCCACATCCCTCCTCAGTGTCCCATCAAATACACCCTCAGTCATTTTACGGTCGTTTCTGCATTCGCACCCATGCACAAATGCAAATGCATATATGCATACGAAAGAGAGACCCCCACCTCTTGCGGAATACTGTGCCGATGAAAAGGGATGAAAAATAAGAAAAAAAAAAAAAAAGATGGAGCAAACATGCGGAAGGAAAAACCGTCAGTTTAGCCGTTCAGTCAAGTCAGCCTCTCGGACTAATCAGTCGAGCAAAGATCACTGACCGTACGAAGTCACTTTCTTTACTTAATCCCCGCTTAACGTTTCTGCCCGTCAATCGACCATATTTAACAGCTGCCCGGATGTTTAAACCCCAACCCATCCCCATCCCCTACCCAACCCCTCGAAGAGCAAGGCTGGCCTTTGAAAAACGAGATAAACAAACTCTTTCAGAAAAAAAAAGAAGAAAAAGCAAGTTTTTGACGCCTATCACAGACCAATTCCATAACATTGATTGATTGATTGATTGATTTTAACGGCATGTCAACCCATCTGGGGTTATTTTATTCTCGTGGTTAGGGAATCGTGTTCATCGTTCATTTATATTCTCATTTTTTGTTTTGTTAATTCTTAAGAGGTTTTTGAAGTCAGTTCTGTGTTTACAAATAACTGGTTGATTGAGTGATTAATTTTAACGGCATATCAACAAGTCCGGGTATATTTCACACCTAGACGTTAGGGAATTGCATTCATTGTACATTTATATTTACATCTTTTGAGTTGTTGCTTGAGAGGTTTTTTTTTGTACATAGTTGTGTGATATCACGTAATCCCATCTAATACAAATAATTTGAACACAATTCTGTGGTTTCAAATGATCGATTTATTCTAACTGCATATCAGCCTGTTTAGGGTTATTTTATGCTTAGGTGTTAAGGAATTGCGTTCATTGTACATTTAAATCTACAACTTTTGTGCAAGTAAAGTTTGCGACCTTAGTCGAAGGTGACCTGAAGGCTCCCTTTTCAATAGCTACTACGCCGAGGTGAAGTGGGGGTTGTTACTCCTTTTCCTGGATTGCTCCACTTTAGCCTTGATCTTTTACCTTATAATGCTGAGTGTTAAGCAAGGTGACATCAAGTACCATTTTTTGAGTCTTTGGTATGACTTGACTTGGGATTGAACCTCAGTCTTCCGGATCATTTGTGAACACTCGACTCATTAGGCCAGTTGTTTCTTTAGAGTTGTTTTTTTTTGCACGAAGTCATATCAAATATTCTTACACAACACAAATATTTGGCACAAGTATTTCTATCTAATACAAATAATTATATGGTTTTAGAGAATTATTTCTATTTCATTATAGTCATTTGTTTTCACTCAACTATATAGTTTCAAGTAACTAATAATAACCTTTTGCAAACCATTATTTTATATTTAAACTGATTTTGAATAAACTCATAATTATATGATTTCAAGTAATTATATCCATTTAACAATTGTCATTGGTTTTCAACAGTTATATGATTTCAAGTATTCCTATCTAACGCCAATAATCTACAAGTGCTTATAGGGTTTCTATTAACTTATAATAATAATCGTTCGCTTAAAAATAGCCTTGTGTCACATCCTGTTTGTTCAGAGGGGTTGGTAAACACATATGTGATAATAATCCTGAGAAAACAATAATAGCATCAAGTAACTTATAGTTAACGGCTATCAAGTATTCCTATCTAATATGAATAATTTTTAAAAAGATCTGATCCATTGATGGGACCCTAACAGATACTACCACCTTGAGTCAGACTGTACTCGAGAGTAATGGCAATAAAGGAGTACACCACACACTCCTGATCTCTAGAGCCTTACAATCAGATTAGGTTTAGTGTCATATCCAGGACACCATTTTATTTTTTAGAGAAAGGGGTCTTACACAATCGTTGGTATACAAAAAGCATATTCTGATTCCCGCTGACAGAACGATTCATTAGTATAATCAGTTCCTGCTGAATTACTGTACCTTGTGCCAGACTAACTAAAACATAAATATATATGTGAGGTGTAATCAGAAAATTACCGAAATTTAATTTTTGAATATTTGAAATTTTTTAAATTTAAATTTCGTAATTTACATGAAGACATGGGCGCTGCAGAGAAAATTATATAGTATAGCGATGATTTCTTGACACATAGAGTTAGACGAACCAGACATGCAGGACACTGCTGGAGAAGCAGGGACGAACTCATAAGTGACGTACTCTTATTGACCCCCATTCATGGCCGTGCAAAAGCAGGACGACCAGCACGAACATACATTTAGCAACTATGTGAGGATACGGGATGTTGTCCAGATGACCTGCCTGAGGCGATGAACGATAGGGAAAAGTGGCGAGAGAGGGTCAGGGATATCCGTGCCATCAGCACGACATGATGATGATGATGATGACACACTTTAATTGTCAAAAACATTTCTATTTCAAACTATTCAAGCAGTTATATATAACAATTCAGTTTAGTGTAAGTATAGTTTCAATGGCAAAAATAGTTCAATTTAAAACAATTCAGTTTAGCAAAAGCACGCAGTTTAAATGTAAGTACAGATTAATTGTGAAAAACATTTCTATCTCGAGTTATTCAGTTTAGTCGAGCAATTCTACTTCAGGTGGGGTGTCCTCGTGGTGTAATGGTTAAAGCGATGGACTGCGGAATCGTAGTACCCGAGTCCGTACTCCAGTCACGCTATTACGTTCACTTTCGGGCAAATACCCTTGGGAAAGGTATGAACCCCCTTATCCTCCCAGCTATGGGTTAAATAGTACCACTACTGTTCTTCTAGGAGAATAGATTTGGCATTAAATAACCTAAAAAGAGTTGATATGCCATTAAAAAAACAAAGAAGAAAGAAAGTCTACTTCAGCTAATTCACTTTCGTAAAAGTACAGATTTTGTTTACACACAGTTACATCTCAGAACAGTTCTATGTTAAACAATTTAGTTTGGTGTAAATATAGTTTCAATGTCAAAAAACAGTTCTATTTGAAATTCAGTTTAGCACAAGCACGCAGTTCAAATGTAAACACGGTTCAATTGTCAAAAAACATTTCTATTTCAAGATATTCAGTTTAGCATAAGTATGCCGTTAGTTCTATTTAACCCATAGATAGGGCCCTATCAGGTGCTACCACGCCGGGCCAGAGTGGACCTGGGAGCAATGGCAATGAAGGGGTGCTCCGTATTCCCCAAGGCCCCAGCATTACTGGTACCTCACCATCAGATTGTTTAGTGTCATATCCAGGACACTCGTTGGTGGGGTTTTACCCCTCTGCAGAGGTGCAGTCAGTGTATTCTACAGCCCCAGCCGACTGGGCAAAGTAAATTATTTAATAAAGTGATAATTTTTAAATAACTCGCTGATATGTTTTGTCCGGCAGTTTAGATACTTTTTGATCAGTCGCTTTTAGTGAAACACGAGATTGAGCAAGTGCTATACTTTCCATGCTTATTAGATTCGCTCAGTGACTGCGGGAGCTTTGAGGACGGGGAGGATGCTAAATGAATTAGGATGGTGCTAATTCACACCACATCGAAAGAGGAGTTTAAGAGGTGCGTCGACCAATTTCGAACTACTCTGGATAGTGGATAGCGCAAACATTTTCTGGGGACCTGATTGATAGGTGATAGGTCAAAGGTAAGTCATTTACTAAGCTTTTTGCTTCGGTGTGGCATAAAGCCTAGTGAATGGGGCACCCAGTTATATTCGAACTCACTCGTGAAACATTACGTCACCCGAGGTCAAATGTAATATTGAAATAATTTTGAGTGGTTTTTGCGACCGAAATGACTCCTGTTCCTTTCAGTTGTCGGAATCAAGCGACAGTATTTTGTGTCAACTATGGTGACTACTTATGTTGCCTGTGGTGTAATGGTTATCGTCGCAGGAAATGGACATGGCAACACGAGTTCAAATCCTGGACGAGACTGATTGCATTTCACATAGCACTAATACCCTTGGGAAAGGTATGAATCCAATTATTCTTCCTCCAGCTAAGGATAAATACTAGGTTCTTCAGCCTTGGTGAGGCAACTAGTCAAGGAGAAGGAAATCTCTGAATTCAAACCTGTTAAACTCCGCTTAAAAATTGACCTTGTATCATATCCTGCCCGAGCGGGGGGGTTGGTAAATATGTATGTATGTTGCCTCTCACTGACCGTTCAAAAAATCAATACCACAAGTGCCAGTTATCAAAAACTAGGAGGAAATGTGACTGCAAAAGGGTTAAAAAAAATCGAACGAACTTTTTGGCCTCTCTGTAAGTCAACGGATATAAGAGTTAGTAAAATCTAATAATAAACTGTTTTGATTTAAAATTTCTGTTTGATTCGTGACCGGTGACAAATCGAGCATCGGAAAGCTCCCACAGTCATATTTTAATCTGATTATGTTACAGGTGAAAGGATCGGTGGATTAAAAAGACCTGTGGACGAGGAGGAGGAGGAGGAAGAGGAGGAGGTAGTCAACAGTACATAGAATCGAAGATGTCGAAAAGTCAGAAATAAACTTGTGCTAAAAGAGAATTATAAAAAGTATAAGATTAAATAAACATAGCAATATAAAAAAATTCTTTGAAGAAAAAAAGATAGAAAAAGAAAAAGAAGGAAAAAGAAAGTAAAAAGAAAGAGAAGGAAGAGAGGATATGAAAAGAAACATAGAAGAAGAGGAAAAATGGAAAAATAAAGAAAAAAGAAGGAAAAAAGAAAAAAGAAAAAAATGAGGAGAAGAGAGAAAAAAGAGGAAAAAAAAAAAGAAAGCAAAGAGAAGAAAAAAGAAAAAGAAGAGAAAAAGAAGAAAATAGAATGAAAAAGGAGAAAAAGAAGCAAAAAATGAGGAAAAAGAAGGAAAAGATGAAAAAGTGAAAGAAAGAAAGAAAGTAAAAAAGGAAAGCAAGAGAAGGAAAAAGTAGAAATAATGACAACAAAAGAATGAAAAAAAAAAGACAAAAAAGAAAGAAAAAAGAAGGAAAAAATTGGGAAAAAACGAAAAACAAAAACACGTCTAAAATCTGCTTTCAAATAAAACAGATTTTAGACCAGTTCATTTTTTTCTTTTGTTTTCTTTTTTTCCATTGTGAATAAATTGTGCACATCTGGTTTTTGAAAAATTTGTAATTTAATGATATTTATTTTAATTTATGTTGATCTATTTTAAGATATTCATTTGTGGCTTTATTTTTAACTCGCTTTCTTGTTTATCAGCTTATTTGGAGATTGATCTATTTTAATATATTCATATCTATCTATCTATCTATCTCCCCGTCTCTCCATCTATCTATCTATCTATCTATCTATCTATCCCAGTTTATATCTATCTATCTATCTATCATTTTCTGGTCTACCTTTACATCATTTAGTCCTATCATTTAGTCGTACCTTTTATAAATGTGTCTCACTCACCCACTAAAATACAGGCTCCTATCTGATAACATATCTGATTCAATTTTTAGCTTTGGGGGAAAAGAATCTATTCAAATACCTGTAAATTGAGTTTCCATTTATTTTATGTCTTTGTGACTTTTCGCCAGTTTTTAGAACCCAATTTAAAATTTTCGTCGAACCGAATAATCCATCTGCTTTCGTGTTCTCATATGCCACGTCTCCATTTTCATATTGTCTTTGTTTATTTATGAAATAATGTTATCACGCTTCTTATTGTGAACACATTTTTTCCTTTGTCATTTGTATATTTCCCCTTTTGCTAAATTCAGGTTTTTTTTCCTTTTTATATTCCTTTTTCTTTTTTCTTTATTTCTTTCTTTTATTCTATTCTTTTAACTTCTCATTTCTTCTCCATTTTCGTTCTATTTTGTTTTTTTTCTTCTCTTCAATTTCATGGTTTCGTTTCTGTAACAAATTGAGTTTTTTTTTCTTTCTTTCTTTCTTTCTTTCTTTCTTTCTTTCTTTCTTTCTTTCTTTCTTCTCACATCTCTAATGTGTTTGTTTGTTTCTTTCTTTCTTCGCATTCGTATTTTCAGCCTTACCATCATGTCCTTTCTCATCCAATTCACAGCCCAGTCGGCTGGAGGTGTAGAATACACCGACTGCATCTTTGCAGTGGGCTAAGACCCCCACTCAATGAGTATCCTGGATATGACATAAAACAATCTGATGGTGAGGCTCCAGTAATGCTGAAGCTTTGGAGAATGCAGAGTACCCCCTCATTGCCATCGCTCCTTGGTCCACTCGGGCCCAGAGTAGTAGCACTTGATTAGGTCCTATCTGTGTGTCAAATAGGACTGTTTGACATTTAAACTGAACGTAATCAAATGACCTTTGCGAAATTTATTCTTTGAAATAGAACGGTTTGATAATTTAACTGTGTGTAAATAAATGTTTAATTGAATTGTTTGTGATGCATTGCAATACTTGGAATCATTTAACTTTGTTGACGTAAGTTTACTAATCACACATATCTAATATATATGTATAAAGCGGATTTAGCATTAAATAACCTAAAATGGTTGATATGCAATCAAAACCAAACCAACTCAAACTTTTCCAATTCATCCAGCCTTCTTCTTTAGTCTTGTATATGACTCTAAAATGCCTTTAATGGTGCGGCTCATGTTCTGGAGCTCTGCCGCATGTTTGGAGGGGACGTCACTTCGTGTAATGCTTAGCGATCTAGTCAAGTAGACTGTTACTAACGATTTTGATTATCTCTGAGATTCTCATATTTCTGACCTTGTGCCAAACTAAGCAAAACTTTCTTAGGTCGAGCAGACAACTTTTCAGTGTCCCCGCAGAGACAATGGATACTTTAATGAAGTCAGCACGCAATGACAGGAGCGTAGTTTTAAACTCTAGATAAATGTAGATAAAGGTAGATTACTAACACTGTCTTCATTATCTTCATCATCATCAGCATCATCATTGGAAGCATGAATAAGAACGAAAAGTGCATGGCGTTTGAAGGTCAACCCTGACCAGTCATGTTAATTGCCAAGCCTGGCGTCGTAAAGGCCTCACTGACCGACCGGTGCGTGCGATTTGCCACAAGAGACAATTAGATTTTCGTGCATTTCTAGATTTCTTTTTTTCAATCGTCTTTTTCCGATCCCGAAGACAAACAAGCTCTTTATATCCCTCATAAGCGGTACTTTGTCAGTATTAACCTTGTAAATTGTCATATGCTTCATTGTCCTTTCTTGCAAGTGACGAGCGGCTCGGCCACTTAGCTAATAAACGAACAGAAACAATAGACAAAAACACAATCTCCTCAGTTGGTCGTTGTTTCACTTGGTACGCAGTGTTAGGTCACAAAAAGGCTCACTGTTTGATAAGTGAAAATCACGTAACCTTAAGTCGTTTGCTTGTGAGGATGTATGTCTATAAGCGACGCCATGATGAACGTTATGAAATAAGAAAGAGGTTTTATTTTTCATTGTTTGCCGTTATTTACACAGGTGCTCTTGGAGGTGCGATAAATATAATGCAGGTCGTTGTTGGATATGGAATCATCAATCAGATTGATTGATTTGTTTAAATTTCAGTTTCTTTGTTAAATGGAATATCTACCTTGATTGATTTAGAAAACTATATCAAAATTATACTTATTTTGACATTAAACTTTAATGTTGAATAAATTCTAAAATTGATTAAATGTGATTTTTCTTTTAGATTATATCAGTGCAAAATGACAACGTTGGAATGTACGTAGTGGGTCAACACCCCACCAAGCAGCAGCTGTACGGCCACTGACATCCCATCTCAAAAACCATCAAATAAGACGAACATGACACGCGGGACACTGCCGGAGAAGCAAGGACGAACTCATAAGGGACATTCTTCTATGGGCCCCTACACATGGACAAGCTAGTGTTGGTCGACTGTGAGGGCACAGGATGTAGTTTGGAAGACCTACCGGGAGCGAAGGACGATATGGACGAAGAGAGAGAGAGAGAGAGAGAGAGAGAGAGAGAGAGAAAGAGAGAGAGAGAGAGAGTTAGTGAAATCCGTGCTGGCAGCGTGATTTGATAATGATGATGATGATGATGTACATAGTGAAAGTTTAAAAAGAAGTGAATAATTATAATTATCTTATTGTGATGTTTGTTTCATTAGCCCATTTTACAAGTGCGACGGAATGAGAATGAAAGGGAGAAAAAGATTGATTGATTGATTGATTTTAACGGAATGTTAACCAGTTTAGGCCAATTTTATGACTAGAGGTAAGGGAATCATATTAATTGTAAGCTTATTTTTATAGTTTTTGGTTTGGTTTAGTTTGGTTGGGTTTTATGGTATATCAACCCTTGTAGGTTATTTAATGCCACACCCTCTTTATACTAATTGTATATGATTTGTAATCACATAATATGTAGATAGCCTTGTTATACAAGCCACAGTTCATTTTTTGCATACAGTTAAATGATCATACATATGATGTGTAAGTCAATAGTTTCTAATTAATCTTATTTTTAGGCAGAGCTAATTTGTTTGCACATGTTTTCAATTATTGCTATCTAACTCTAATAATTCTATTTGATATTACTCATCTGTTTGCTGACAGTGAAGTGGTTACAAGTATTGCTATTTAACACTAATTATTCTATTCAACACTATTCATTCACTTGCATAAAGTTAAATGGTTCTCAGTATTGCGAACCATTTAAATAGACATCAGTCATTTGTTTACACTGTTAAATGATCAAACAGTTCCATTTCTAACGGTTCAATTTAGCATCAGTCATTTGTTTGGACACAGTTTAAATGTCAAACAGTTCTATTTGACCCTTTCGGGTGCTACCACTCTAGAACTGAGTGGACCTGGGAGCGATAGCAATGAATAGGTACTCCGTGTGTTCCCTAAAGTTCCAGCATTACGGGAGCCTCACCATCAGATTGTTTTGTGTCATATCCAGGACACTCGTTGTGAGAGGGGCGTTTTACCTCACTGCAGAGATACTGTCGGTTTATTCTACAGCCCCAGCCGATATTTTTGAGTTTTTTTTTTCTTAAGAGTTTTTTTTTTTTTTTTTTTTTTTTGCACACGATCATAACAACCACGAATAACTTTTAAATAGATCTATCAATTATTTGATTTCATGTAATTGATTTATTGATTGATTTTAACGGCATGTCAACTCTTCAAAGCTTTTTTCAAGTTTAGGGGTTAGGAAGCAGCGTTCATTGTTTATTTAGATTTATACCTTTTATATCGTTATTTCTGAATTGTCTTTTCCACACTTTCGTGTAAAATCGCAAATATTAAATCTAATACTTATCATCATCATCATCATGATCATGTCATGCTGGTTGGGCTTTATACCCCTGCTAATTTTTTTATGTATCATATTTTGTATTTTATACTTAAACTGGTTTTAAATAAACTAATAATTATATGATTTCAAGTAATTATATCCATTTAACAATTGTCATTGGTTTTCACAAAGTTATTTGTTTTCAAGTATTCCTATCAAACCCCAATAATCTACAAGTGCTTATAGGGTTTCTATTAATTTATAATAATAATCGTTCGCTTAAAAATAGCCTTGTGTCACATCCTGTTTGTTCAGAGGGGTTGGTAAACACATTAGTGATAATAATCCTGAGAAAACAATAATAGCATCAAGTAACTTACAGTTACAGGCTATCAATTATTCCTATCTAATATGAATAATTTTTAAAAAGATCTGATCCATTGATGGGACCCTAACAGATAGTGTTCCTATTAACTTATAATAATAATCGTTTGCTTAAAAATAGCCCCGTGTCACATCCTGCCCGTTCGGATTGGTTGGTAAATACATAAGGTAAATTCGGCGACTGTAGTCAAGGGCGACCCGAAGGCACACTTTTCAATAGCTACTACACCGAGGTGTAGAGGAGGGAGCTCCTCCTATGACTGGATTGCTCCACTTTACCCTTGATACGTACCTTATAATGCCGAGTCTTAAGCAAGGAGGTATCAAGTACCATTTTCTTTGGTATAACTCGACCTTGGATTAAACCCCGGTCTCCCGGCCTATTAGCAAATACTCTACCCACTTGGACAATGAGCCGGTAAATACGTATATAATAATAATCATGTGAAAAAAATTATAGCATCAAGTAACTATTCTTAATACAAATAATTTACAGATAAATGGTATCAACTAATCCTGTCATATTCGAATAACTTTGAAATAGATCAATTTAACTCCTTGTTATAACCCTAACGGCTAATTGGCGTAATGGTTAAAGTGTTCGTCACTGGACCGAGAGACCGTGGTTGAATCTCAGTTCGAGTCATATCAAAGACTCAAAAAGTGGTACTTGGTGCCTTCTTGCTTAACAACTTTGCATTATAAGGTACGGATCCAGAGTAAAGTGGAGCAATCCAGGGCAAGAAGTTGCGCCCTCCTCGACACCTCGATGTAGTAGCTATTGAAAAGTGAGCTTTCGGGTCACTCTCGACTACGGTCAGCCAACAACTTTAACCCTAATAGTTACTACCACTCCAGGTCAGAGTGAAGGGTTACTCCAGATCTCAAGTGAAGAGCCTCACAATCAGATTCGGTTTGGTGTCATACTTAGGACACCCTCCTTTTTTTTCAGGGACTATAGTTAGCGTATTCTTATCCCCGTGCTCCAGAGTCAGTTTCCATACTTTTTGATCACAGGGGTGTCCTCGTGGTGTAATGGTTAAAGCGATGGACTACGGAATCGTAGTACGCGAGTTCGTACTCCAGTCGCGCTATTACGTTCACATTCGGGCAATTACCATTGGGAAAGGTATGAACACCCTTATCCTCTCAGCTATGGGTTAAATAGTACCACTACTGTTCTTCAAGGAGAATATCTTTGGTATTAAATAACCTACAAAGGTTGATATGCCATTAAACAAAAAAGTAAAGTAAAGTAAAAATTTTTGATCACATTTTGTAAGTTGTTCTATTCAGTCCAGCAAACAAAGCCAAGAATCAATCTATTTTGCCTTGTCGTCTTTGTTTTTGTTTTTTTTTCCTTTTCGAAAGATATGTTAAAGAAAAATGGTAAATATTGGCTTCAAATCAGATAGATATCGGACGACTAATGAAATCTAAACAGACAGCATTTGCACAAGAGTAAATGATTGTTTGTTTTGGCTTCTTCTCTTGGTTTTTACAACGAAGTGTTGTGAGAAGCATTATTCTATTCTTTAGGTACTGATTATATTGTAAATACTTGCTGTAATGAACTAATTGGAAGTTGAAGAGGTTGTCACTAAAGACAAGTTCGTTATATCCGGTGGTTGACTCTCGTTCGTTGAATAACAAGTAAATTCAGTATTTTTTTCACATTTATACCGGACAAGTAGATTTATTTTCTTTGGAACTTTCTCTTACCCTATCAGGGCTCATACCATTCCTTGAACCTTTTCTCACTTTCGCTCTCTAAACATAGTTTTCGAATGACACTAAACTCTATCTGATTGTGAGGTTCCAGTCCTGGAGTAACGAGGAGTGTGGAGTGCAACTTTATGGCTATAACTCTTTGGTCCCCTCTGATCTGGAGGGGTAAAACCTGTCCAAGCTTCCTCTATAGGTTAATTAGATCTGTTTGAAAATGATTTTTATTTCCCTGGAATCATCATCATCATCAAGTCGTGTTGATAACTCCCTTGATACTCTCTGAAGATTCATTCCTATCAGCAATCGCTCTTGGTAGATCTGTGATGCAACGTCCAGTATCCGTACAGAGAAGATAGATGTAAGTTTTTGCAAGACGGCCAATACTGGTATGCACATGTGTAGGTACTATTTACCAACCCCTCCGCTCGGGCAGGATATGACACAAGGTCAATTTTTAAGCGGAGTTTAACAGGTTTGAATTCAGAGTTTTCCTTCTCCTAGACTAGTTGCCTCAACAAGGCTGAAGAACCTAGTCCGACCTACTATTTACCCATAGCTGGAGGGAGAATAAGGGGGTTCATACCTTTCCCAAGGGTATTTGCCCGAAAGTGAACATAATAGCGCGACTGGAGTACGAACTCGCGTACTACGATTCCGCAGTTCATCGCTTTAACCATTACACCACGAGGACACATGTATGCACATGTGTAGGAGTCCATAGGAGAACGTTGATTCTGACTTTACCCTTGCTTCTCCAACAGTGTCCAGACTGTTTTGAGCATCTTACTTGGATGTTTTAGGAAATAGGAGTTAATTGGCCATAGAGCTGTTATTTTGAGGAGTACAGCTTTCTGGATTTGTTCTGAACAGTCCGTAGCACCTTCATGTAGTTTCCATCTAGTCTTTTTCTCTAAGCGTTTCGTTAAAGTACAAGTTATACAACCATACAGTAGAACTCACATGGCAACAGATTGGAAGAATTCCTGTGTAATTTTATCAAAGAGATCAGATTTTCATATGATCGATAGCCAGTCAATTGCAGTTCATATGCGTATATTAACATCACTAACATCATTAACATCCTATGCGTATATTAACATCACTTTCAGTATATAAAATATTGCTATTGAGGTATGCAAACAGGTCTACTTATTTCAGAGGCTAGCCATTTAATGTTACTTAGACATGTGTATTAGCGAGAAGCGCTAGATCATCTGCGTAGTCTATATCCATATTGCTTTCTGTGGGATATGTTCTACTTATTGGCTTTATTTTATAATTGCAAATTATTTGTGTTAATAGTTGCTAGAAACTATTGTTGTTTTACTGAGGATTATTATAAGTTACTTGAAACTATATAGCTGAGTATGGAATTTTAGTATTAGATTGGAATATTTGAAACCGTACGACTGTGTACAAATTATCTCTTTATGATAGGAATACTTGGTATCTTATAACTGTAAAAAACACTCGTTGGAAAAAAATACAAAAGTTGTAGATATAAACGTACAATGTACACGATTCACAAAGATTTTGGCATAAAATACAAGGATCATTAAATAAGTTTCCAGACTTTTTTTCGTATGGGCACTTTTATTGAGACTACACACATGAAACTCTAGTCCCCTTCGAAGTAATCTCCCCCGGCTGCAATGCACTTGTACCGTTCAAACAAATTATGCAAAGCCCCATTGAAGTCCTCTTGTGTGAGCGTGTCAATGACCTTCGTCACAGCCTCTTTCATCTCCTCAATTGTCTCATAACGACAGCCTTTTAGCTTAGGGAATAACCAAAAGTCACAGGGAGCAAGGTCTTGACTATAGGGACGGTGAGGAACTATCTTGATGCCCATCTTGGTCAAATAGTCTGTGACAAGGCTGGAGTTGTGAACTGGTGCATTGTCCTGGTGGAAATGCCACTGACCCGATTTGAAGAGTGCTGGCCTCTTCCGACGGAATCTCTTCCTGAACTCCCTTAAAACCTCAACATAGTAACTCTAACCCTAACCATTTGGCCAATCAACTCTGGTGTATTGACTTCCTTACTCCTCCCACACCTCTCATCATCCCTCACTGACTCCCTGGCTTCTTTGAATCTCTTATGCCACTCAAAAACTGATGCTCGATTCATGCAAGATGCTTCAAAAGCAGTCTGACGCATTCCATACGTGTCTGTGACATTTTTTCCAAGTTTAAAACAGAATTTTATTGCATATCGTTCTTCTAAAGTGTCTGCACGTCCAGATAGGACTGGACTACGAACTCGCGTACTACGATTCCGCAGTCCATCGCTTTAACCATTACACCACGAGGACACCCTCTTCTAGAAGAAGAGTAAAGGTACTATTTAACCCATAGCTGGGAAGATAAGGGGATTCATACCTTTCCCAAGGGTATTTGCCCGAAAGTGAACGTAATAGCGCGACTGGAGTACGAACACGCGTACTACGATTCCGCAGTCCATCGCTTTAACCATTACGCCACGAAGACATCTAGTGTCTTAATACATTAGTTTATCTATTTCGTTACGATTGATGTTAATCGGATCGATGTGGGAATTTCACGGTGATCGGAAATATATTTGTCTTCTTTGAGAAACACGAACAATAAACGTGAATGAAATATTTTGATAAATGTTGTATCGTTGGTTCAATAAAGCTATTCCACAGGTACAATCCGAAGTGTTGGCAAGTCTATCAGAGAGCGATTAACACTTTTTTCTCCCTGAAGTAGTCAGACACCGTCCCTTTATATCTTTACCGGTGTCATACTAAAAAGAGTCACCGAGTGTATAGTTCCGGTATAACAATAAAATTATTCAATTTACAAACAATGATTGTGTGATTGATTGATTTCAATGGCACTTCAAACTGTCTTGTTTTGTTTTATCGGTTGGAGTTAGGGTTTACGTTCATAATCTGCTCATTGTTCTAGTGGGTAGAGTGTTCGCCAATGGCCCAGGAGACTTGGGTTCAATCCCAGGTCGCGTCATACCAAAAATTTAAAAAATGGTTCTTGATACCTTCTTGCTTAACACTCAGAAATATAAGGAACGTATCGAGGGTAAAGTGGAGAAATTGAGGGAAAGGAGTGGCGCCCTCCCTTACACCTCGATGTAGTAGCTATTGAAAAGGGAACCTTCGGGTCGCCAACTCTACTTTACTTTTTACGCTCCCCCACCACAGTAAAGGTCAATTCTTAAGCGGAGATTAACAGGTTTGAATTCAGATTTTTAGGTTTTCGTAGATCAGTTGTAACCTGAAGGGTAAAAGATCTCAGTCTACCCGAAAATTTATCCGTAGCTAGAGGAAGAATTGTTGAATTCATATCTTTCCCAGAGGTATTCACGCTATACGAAATGCAAAAAGCCTTGTTCAGGGTTTGAACTCGGGTTGCCGTGCCATTTCCTACGACGATGACCGTTTCAATACAAGCGCCTTCATTATGTACGTTCATCTTTTTTACATTTGTTTCTTCATTTCTTTTTTTTTTTTGCTGTTGGTTCAATCAAATAGAAATAATTTTCAAACAGATCTATTTGATCTATTGATAGGATCATAACAGGTGCAACCACTCATAGGTCAGAGTGGAACTGGGAGTAATGGCAATGAAAGGGGACTCTAGATTCCGCAGATCTTCAAAAGAGGGACTTCACCGTCAGATTTAGTTTAGTGTCATACCCAGACTCCCCACCTTTTTTTCGGTAGAATAGTGTTCTTAACCCTCCTCAGCGGATACAGTGAACGTATCCTTAACCTGCTGACTGAGCGGTGGACAAAACTTTTTATCTTTATTGGACTGTAAATCTATTTTGTCACTTGTCGGGCAGGTAGAAATTCCACGGTGATGCGTGAAAATATTCGTTTGCTTATAGAAACATGAACAGTAGATGTGATCTCGTAGCATTATTATGTTCACTTTCAGACAATTAATTTTGGGAAAGGTATGAACTCTCTTATCCCCACCCCATCACCAATGAGTTAAATAGTACCACTGCTGTTCTTCTACAATGGTGGCTTTGGTATTAAATAACCCGTGAATGCTGATATGCCATTTAAAAAAGAAACCAAGGGATGATATAATTTGAACAAACTAGTCAAATTATAAAAAAAGATCGCACAGTTTAATACAAAAATCCTGCGGCGTTAAATAGCGCCCGTGGCAAGCACTGGAATTTCGCCCTTCTGTAAACATCTAACATCCATTCTTTCAGATAAGTTTACCACGAAATCAGCTCAAAAGTCCAAGTAAATTTCGATAATCTTTTAATTAACAAATCATGGTACTACGGAAAATTAGGATTGCACTTTCTTTGCTTTCAATGATGCAAATTGATCTATGATGTGTTAAAGTCTGTTTTCTTTTTTTCAGTTTCGTCTCTTTCTGCACTCAACAGAGAAAAATCACAGAGTCTGCCTTGTTCCGTGAAAACTTTCAAATTCGTAAAGAAACATTGCTTAGGCTCTCACACAATAATCAGAAATAAAGACACGACACTGTCAAATTTCACAGTTTTTACTCGAAATTTTAGACTACTGTCAGTACTTCTCGGTTGTGCCCCCTTTAAGTGGCGTACAGGGCACGTGCCCTATCTGCCATATTATAGATACACCACTGATCAGGCCACCCCCAACTGTGAAGTGGAATTGTTTAAACCAGCCCTATAAGAAGGAAAACACAGGACAATCACTGGACACCTACAATACAATTGGGCGCCTTAGGTGGAGTAATTGGTTAGCAGGCTGGACGGGCAAACCTTCACGAGTGAATTCGAGTCTCATTGGGTGCCCCATTTATTCGGCTTTGTGCCACATCTGAGCAAAACGCTTTGTAAATTACAACATTACAATTGGGCCTCTCGGGTGGTGTAATGGTTAGCAGGCTAAAATAGCAAACTTTCACGAGTGAGTTCGAGTCTCATTGGGTGCTCTATTAATATGGCCTGGTGCCACATCTGAATAAAAGGCTTAGTAAATTATTCAGGGGATCTCGGGTGGTGTAATGGTCAGCAAGCTAGACTAGCAAACCTTCACGAGTGAGTTCGAGTCTCATTGGGTAGCTCATTCATATGACCTCGTGCCACATCAAAGCAAAAAACTTCATAAATTACATTACAATTGGGCCCCTCGCGGGGTGTAATGGTTTGCAAGCTCGACGAGCAAACCTACACGAGTGAGTTCTAATCTCATTGGGTGCCTCTTTTATATGGCCTTGTGCCACATCTAAACAAAAAGTTTAGTAAATTACGACTTAAATTTTACATGTATTAAGAGACACATGAGTAAACAGTTGAGCCACTAGGAAAATACGGACGCAGAAAACACCAAAATGGTGACTTGGATAAAATTCGAACTCATGTAAGGAAAACCGATTGGATTAGCATCATTGATTGTTGACGCTAGCAACTCCTGCAGAGGAGTAAGACCCTCCCCAACGAGTGTCCTGGATATGACACTAAACAATCTGATGGTGAGGTTCCAGTGATGCTGGGGCTTTGAGGAATGTGGAGCACCCATTGATTGCCACTGCTCCCAGGTCAACTCAGGCACAGAATCGGACCCTGTCTATGGGTTAAATAGAACTAAACTGAATATTCATGTTAAACTGAATTGTTTGAATTAGAACTGTTTGACTAAACTGAATAGCTTGAAATCGAAATGTTTTAGACAATTAAACTGTGTTCTCATGCTAAACTGAATTATTTGAAATAGAACTGACTATTTGCATAAAAATGGATTTGGCATTAAATAACATACAAAGGTTGATATGGCATAAAACCCAACCAACCAACCAACCAACCAACCAACCAACCCAGCAACCAAGTAACTAATGATGACAACCCTTAGTAAACAATTACAGATTTGAATTACTATATGTGATATTAATAATTTATACTGATATGCTATCAAGTATTCCTATTTTTAAGTAAGTAGTTTAGTTATATTTAACTCATAGATAACTAAACTGCGTAATTATGCTAAACTTAACTGTTTGAATTAGAACTGTTTGACTAAACCAAATAGCTTGAAATTGAAATGTTTTTGACAATTAAACTCTGTACTTACATTTAAAATGCGTGCTTATGATAAAGTGAATTGTTTGAAATAAAATTGTTTTTGTATGCTAAGCTGAATTGTTAGAAATGGAACTGTTTTGACTTTGAAACTGTTCTCACGATAAACTGAATTGTTTAATGTATAACTATTTTGATATTTAATTGTGTGTAAACAAAAACTATGCTTATAGTAACCAGAATTATTGGAATTAAAACTGTTTGACTAAACTGAATAGCTTGAAATAGAAATGCTTTTGACAATTAAACTGTTCACCCGTGCTAAACTGAATTGTTTGAAATAGAACCTACAAGGGTTGATATGCCATAAAACCCAAACAACCAACCAACCAGAAATAGAGGAAAAGTCGAAAGCAGATCCCACTATCACAGCATTTAAACAAGCTATTCAAACGAACGATTGGAGAAACAAATGAACAGATCCGTTTAAACAAGTGATAAATGAATTTGCAATGAAATGCTACGTGTAACAATAATTGTGATCCCCCAAATTTTACACAAAAAGAACATTGTAAACGTGGGTCCTACCAAGGAGCAATTCTCTTTTGAACCCTCCAAGAAACAACCAAACCAGTGAATTACTCTTCAATGTCGGACAGTTTAATAATACAAAAAAAAAGTCCTTAAACATTCGTGGCGATTAAAACAATAAAAGCAGACTAACAAAAGAAGTCTAAAATGTCAAACGTTTCATCCGCTCCCTCGTAGGAAATGCCTTTGTAAACGGATATGCTAGAAAGCATGTCTGTGGGACAGAAAAGATAAGTGACACTCACAAGAATACGAATTCCTGACAGAGATAACCATAATTGCTAACCAGTCAAGTTGATACAAGAATGATTGTGTCGAACAAGATTTTCTAAGCAGGAATCTGTCTTGAAGAATGCTTTTCAATATCTATTATTGTTTAGTCTTTGTTCTTGGCTATTTGATTCATTGATATATTCAATCTTGTGACAAAAACTCTAACCGTTGGGTTGGGATGGTAGAATTGAGCAAACATTCTACACAGAATATAAAGTAACGTTAATTTTTAAAAAACCGTAATTTAACGATTAGTTTGAGTGTTATTTAGTAAGTTATAATCAAAACCTTGAACAAGCTATTCACCTATCTATGCTACTCATGCATTTTATGTAATGATAAAACAATTGTAAATTTAGATTTGTATGTTTTATTAAGACCTAAAAGAAATGTGCAAATTTAGTATAGATATTTTATCGTTCTGGGTTTTCGGACTATTGTCTTCATCTTTATTGTTATATTCATAGCGTTTCGGCTGATATGTCCTCTGGCCTTCTTCGGGTATTTGTCGAATTCGGGAGCCTGCACGGAACTTGGAACCATGTCGTTTACGTAATCCATGGGGATCGCTCGTTCTGATTCCGTCAATCATAACCGGCTAGTCTAGGAGAAGGAAAACTCTGAATTCAAACCTCTTAAACTCCGCTTAAAAAAATTGACCTTGAGTCATATCCTGCCCGAGCGGAGGGGTTGGATAAATAGGATCATAACCGGGTAGAAGTACTAAGTATTCCTGCAGTCAGGTTTGAATCTGCAACTTCCAGATGATTGTCTCTTTTCAGAAGCTTAGGGAACCAACGCTTATAACTGTTACGCTATGTGTCCTGCTGGGCAGTTTAGAGTGAAGACTAAAAAAAAAAAAAAAAAAAAAATGCAAATTTTCCTGTTTGTTAAAAGAAAATAGGCCAATTCTTGCATTTCACAATCCAAAGTATAAAAGCAAAGTTTTAATGAAATAATATCCATTTTCTATACTTTTATGATATAAACAATAAAGAAATGATACATTCTATCGAGGAATAAAAATTCTGTTACATAGTGTTATTTATGTAGTATCTACATTGTATTATTTATTAAGCTACTCATTGGCATAATGGTTAGAGTGTTCGCCAATGGCCCGGGAGACCTTGGATCAATCCCACGTCGAGTCATACCATAGCCTCAAAAAATGATACATGATGCCTCCTTGCTTAACAATCAGCATTATCATATTTACCCAACCCCTCCGCTCGGGCAGGATATGACACAAGGTCAATTTTTAAGCGGAGTTTGACAGCTTTGAATTCAGAGTATTCCTTCTTGTAGACTAGTTGCCTCACCAAGACTGAAGAACACAGTCTGTCCTACTATTTACCCATAGCTGGAAGGAGAATAATTGGATACATACCTTTCCCAAGGGTATTAGTGCTATGTGGAAATGCAACCAGTCTCGTCCAGGTTTTGAACTCGTATCACCGTGTCCATTTCCTACGACGATAACCATTACACGACGGGCACCTCCGAAATCAGCATTATAAGGTACGGATCTTGGGTCAAGTGGGACAATCCGGAGCAGGGAGTAGCGGCCTCTCCTACACCTCGTTGTAGTAGCTATTGAAAAGGGAGCCCTCGGGTCACCCTCGACTGCGGTCTCCAACTTTACTTTCTTATGTATTAAAACTTCTGTCTTGAATAGTGGAATTCCTCATCTGCTTTATTCTAAAAGTTGATCACATGACTACTAAGCGCACGGAGAAAAAGTTTGATGTGAGCAGCGCAAGAATGCTACGAGCTATACTGAACGCATCCTGGAAGCAGCACCCCATGAAGCAACGACTGTACGGCTACTTATCTCTCATCTCACAAGCCATCCAAGTAAGACGAAGAAGACATGCAGGATACTGCTGGAGATGCAGGAATGTTCTTCTATGGACCCCTACACAAGAACGTGTCAGTGTTGGCTGACTAGCAAGAACTTATCTACATTAGCTCTGTGTGGACACAGGTTGTAGTTTGGAAGACCTGCCGGGAGTGATGGATGATAGGGACGAATGGTGAGAAAGAATCAGGGAAATCCGTGCTGGCAGCGAGATTTGATGATGATATCACTTATGTAGCGAATATATAATCTATAAAGGAGGTTGTGAGGTGCCCGTGGTGTAATCGTTATCGTCGTAGGAAATGGACACGACGACACGAGTTCAAATCATGGACGAGACTGATTACATTTCACATAAAACTAATACCCTTGAGAAAGGTATGAATCCATTTATTCTCCCTCCAGCTATGGGTAAATAGTAGGGCAGACTAGGTTCTTCAGCCTTGGTGAGGCAACTGGTCTTGAAGAAGGAAAACTCTGAATTCAAACCCGTTAAATTCGACTTAAAAATTGACCTTGTGTCATATCCTGCCCTAGTGGAGGGGTTGGTAAATATGATAAAGGAGGACGAATGAAGGTTATATGCAAACACTCGGTGATTTTATACAAGGGACTTGAGCATCGGCATATTTAGGTAAACTTGATGTTGGGAGAAATCATCGAACGAATCTTTTTTCCAAATTTACATTTAATTTGAAAAAAAAAAAAATGGACCCGTAGTGAACCACAAAGTACTGAGTACCAAATATGAAATATTTACTGTTTATGATAAACCTTGGTATGGCAGCTATCTATTATTAAAGAGTACAGCCCTGCCAGTGGGCTTTGAAAATGTTGACAGCATTCCCTAAAGAAGGGTAATACTCCCCAAAAGGGGAGTGCCTTGAATACGATGTTATATTGCGTCCGGTGGCGTAGCTCCGATTCTAGAGCTCTATGGAATCTGGAATTACACCATCGTTATCATTACAGCCGGGTTCAGTCTGCCTTAAAGTTGCAATATTTGTTAGGGCCCCATGTACGGCTCAAATAGATCTATTTAAAAATCAGTATTAGGAATACTTGAAACTATATATCTATGCAAATTATTATTATCATTTTTTTTTTTTGCTTGGAATACCTGAAACCATATAACTGTATCCAAGTTATTTGTAATAGATAGGAATGCTTAAAATCTTCAATTGGTAGTGGCTAAAGTTCTTGATTGCGATCTGGAAGTAAGTGAGTTCGAATTCCACTGACACAATTACGTGAACTTTTTGACTAACACCCTTGAGAAAAATAAGAACCCTGTCATATCTCCAGCTGTGGGTTAAATTGTATCTCTGCTGTTCTTCAACAAGGATGGCTTTGGTAAACGATATCCTGCGAAGATTGATATGCTATTAATCAAAGAAACTGAAACCGAACCGATGAAATGGTGTGTAAATTATTAATATTAGATAAAAATACTTGATACCATAAACTGTAAGTAAATTGTTTAAATTAGATAAAGATAAATGAAATCATATAACCATGTGCTAATTGTTTGCATTGAATAGGAATACTTGATACCTTGTAAGGGTATGCAAATAAATTATAATAGACAAAAAGTGCAATTTCGCAAAAAGAATGATTAAAATGGAATGTTGAAAATATAAATGGTTATGGTTATAATAAATCAATTTTTGGCATTAAATAACCCAACTGGAGTTGATACACCGTTAAACAAATAAACAAAACCCAAACATATACGCGGTTAAAAAACCATGGTGAAGATGTAATGCGGCAGTCAATAATAACATAATTGGAATACCTGACACCATAGAACTGTATAAATTATTTGTTTTAGATAGGAATACTTGAAAACATATAATAGTGTGTGAATTATTTGTATTTCATAAGAGTACTTGAAACTATAAAACTGCATATAAATTACCTATATTAAATTCGAATACTTGAAACTATATAACTGTGTGCAAATTATTTGTATCAATGTTGTAGAGAAAAGATGACATCCCTGATGACGGTGTTGACCGAGCAACTCGTCTTCCTAGCAAGGATAGCTGGAAAAACTGCTTTCCGTGCAGGAAGAGCCGAGATCATTTGGCCTCAGGGGTCATCTCCCTACCAGCTTTGCCGGACTAAGTTTATTGATTGGTGCCTGAGGCGCCCCATTAGGAGAATGCCGACGGGGCCAAACAAATTTTGCCCCCGCCTCACATTGGTTTGATCTGTGCGAAGTCCCAACAAAAAAACTGCCTTGTGCGATATTCTGACATGGTTGAGTGTCAAATAAATACACGTCTTTCTAGCGAAGGTATCTGGAAGACCCGCCTTCTCAGCGTGGCTACGCGGACTCGATCGAAGCCCCCTCGCATTCGTGCTAGGTGGCTGAGATCGATAATCACTTGGCCTCAGGAAGCCGTCCCTCAGGCTTTACCAGCTTTGCAGAACTAAGTTAATTGCTTGATACTAGAGGCACTCCATTAAGAAGAATGCCGACGGGGTATAAAAATTTTGCTCCTGTCTTGCATGACATGTGCTAGGCCCTCACTATAAAACGGCTTTGTGCAATATTATGATTTAGTGGGGTATCAGATAAATACACCATCTTCCAAGCGAGGAAGATTCATTCTCCGAGCCAAGGTGGCTGAGATCACTTGGCCATTGGGGGCCATCCCTTAGGCTTTACCTGCTTTGCAAAGCTTATTGCTAAATGCCTGAGGCGCCCCATTCGGAGATTGCCCAGTCGGTTGGGGCTGTAGAATATACCTACTGTTTCTCTGCAGAGGGATAAGAACCCCCACCTGAACGAGTGTTCTGGATATGATATTAAAGTCTGATGGTGAGGTTCCAGTAATGCTAGAGCTTTGAGGAATGCGAAGTACCCCTTCATTGCCATCGCTCCCAGGTCCACTCTGGCCCGGAGTGGTAGTACCTGATAGGGTCCAATCTATGGGTCAAATAGAATTAAACTGTGTACTTATGCTAAACTGAATTGTTTGGATTAGAACTGATTTTGATATTGAAACCGTTTACTTATGCTAAAAATAGACTTGTTTGAAATAGAACTGTTTTGACATTTAACTGAACTGTTTTGACATTTATCTGTTGATAAACAAAAATTATAGTTATACTAAACTGAATTGTTTGAAATATAATTCGGCGTTAAATGACCCGTAAAACAAATCAAAACAACCAACCAACTAACTATTGAGGGAAGCAGACACGGCCAAGAATTTTTGCCCTTTCCTCGCATGGGCTTTGACCTGTGCGAGGTTCCAACTATAAAACGGCTTTGTGTCATATTCTAACATGATAAATACACCGTCTTCGTAGCTGTTAAAACATCCTCGTACGTCTTGTTAAAAAAATGCGAGCAAAAAAAAAAAAAAAAAAAGAACGTTTCATTGTAAGTTACGATTCCAGTTATTATTCCAATAACCCACCCAAGTAACATTACAATAATTAAATTGGAATATTTGAAAAAAAAAAGACTGACTTCAGTATTAAATTACTGGGCTTCGGTTGACTTTGCGTAAAACCATTTCAAACACACCTCATATTTTGAAGAAAACATTTTTTTTTCATGGTAACTTCTGTCTTGCTAATTATAGCTTCAGTCTGTAAACTTTTTGAACACACCTCATATTTTGAAGAAAACGTTTTTTTTAATGATAACTTCTGTCTTGCTAATTATAGCTTCAGTCTCTAAACTTTTTGAACACACCTCATATTTTGAAGAACACGTTTTTTTTATGATAATTTCTGTCTTGCTAATTATAGCTTCAGTCTCTATACTTTTTGAACACACCTCATATTTTGAAGAAAACTTTTTTTTTTTCATGATACTTTTTGTCTTGCTAATTATAGCTTCATTCTCTATACTTTTTGAACACACCTCATATTTTGAAGAAAATTAAAGTTTCATTCATTGTTCGTTTCTGTCTTGGTAAATATAGCTTCCATCTAGTTACCACCCAGTCGGCTTGGGCTGTAGAGCTGCATCTCTGCAATCATAAAACCTCCAAACGAGTGTCCTCGGTACGACACAAACATCTGGTGACGAGGACTTAGACATGCAGCTTTGGGGAATGTGGTGGACCTCTTTATTGTCATTACTCCCAGGTCTACTCTGACCTGAAGTGGTAGTACCTCTTAGGGTCCATTTTATGGGTCAAACAGAACTATTTAATCATTTACAGTACTTAAAACCGTGCCAACAAATGAATAATATTACATTGAATTATTAGTATTACATAGCAATACTTGAAACTATTTAACTGTGAGTAAACGGATGAATAATGTTAAATGGAATTGTATTACTAAGCAATACTTGAGATCATTAGTGTCCAGGGTATATATTTACCCAACCCCTCCGCACGAGCTGGATCCGACACAAGGTTAATTTTTTAAGCGGAGTTTAACAGGTTTGAATTCAGAGATTTCCTTCTCCTTGACTGTTTGCCTAATCAAGTCCCGACTATTTACTCATAACTAGAGGAAGAATAATAGATTCATACTTTTCCAAGGGTTTTAGCACAATATAAAATGCAAACCATCTCGTCCAGGATTTGAACTTGTTTCACCGGGCACATATCCTACGACGGTAAGCATTACACCACGAACGCCTCCTTAATAACCATTACACCATGAACGCCTCCTTAATAGTTATTACACCACGAATGCCCCTTTAATAACTGTTACACCACGAACGCCTCCTTAATAACCATTACACCACGAACGCCTCCTTAATAACCATTACACCATGAACGCTCCCTTAATAACCATTACACCACGAACGCCTCCTTAATAGTTATTACACCACGAACTCTTCCTTAATAACCATTACACCGCGAACGCCCCCTTAATAATTATTTCAGCACAAACGCCTCCTTAATAATTATTACACCACGAACACCTATTTAATAACCGTTACACCACCAACGCCTCTTAAATAATTGTTACATCACAAACGCCTCTTTAATAACCATTACATCACGAACATCTCCTTAATAATTATTACAGCACGAATGCCTCCTTAATAACTATTACACCAAGAACGCCTCCCTAATAACTATTATACTGCGAACGCCTCTTTAATAACCGTTACACCACGAACGCATATTTTAGTGTCCAAGGTATAACATTAAACTGTATCCGATTGTGAAGCTCCGGTCTTAGACTTTAGGGAATGTTGAGTACTCCTTCATTACCGTTACTTTCAGGTCCATTCTAGCCCAGAGTGGTTGGACCTGTTAGGGTTTTAACTCTGGGTCAAATAGAACTGTTTAATCTTTTGCAAGGGATTAATATTCGATAGAATTATTAGTGTTAAATTACAACTCTTGAAACCATTTAAATTTATGCAAACAAATGAGCTCTAACTCGTTTACCAATAAAATTATCAACGAATTATTTGCCAGCCCAATCTGTAATATAATGGCCGAGGGATTTCGTTTTATGCCTTTGGGTTTAGTTAGGCTGAGAACCTTTCGGCTCAGTGTATGGGTTACTTAGGTGCAATATTAACGCAGGTGTTCACGCGCACGCGCGGGCGGAGCGGATGTGTCACTCAGAGATGTCACGATAGCCCAGATGGGAAACGAGGCTAGCAAGTGCGAATGACGTCACGCACCGGAAGCGTGCAGAGGATTTTGGGAATTTTGAAGAAATTTAGTAGAGTTGAGAACTGGACACCGAACAGGAAGGGTCGGCTTTCGCTTGCTCGCCGAGGCCTTGGGCAGGTGTCGCATGTGTTGGGCGGGTACAGATGAAAAGGCCAGAAGAGAAAGAATGTGTATCTCTCTCCTTATGTCGAAAAACCTTTAAACTCAAAGGTAATAAAAAGTTTCGTACCTGAACTAAGAAGTTGTAAGAGTTTTTCGTGTTTCAGGATTCCTATGTTCTATGTTATATGTATATGAACATCCCATGTACATTTCGCATATTCATGTATATGGCTATGGTACAAATCGACTGGGGTTGTAGAATACGCCGACTGCATCTCAGCTGAGGGGTTAGAACCCTGTAAGGAGTTTCCTGAATATTACATTAACCTGCATCTGATGGTAAGATTCGTGTCCTGGAGCCTTGGGGAATACGGAGTACCCCTTCATTGCCATTACTCGCAGGTCCACTCTGAACTGGAGTGGTAGTACCTGTTAGGGTCCCATCTATGGGTCAAATAGAACTATTTAATCATTTACTATATTTGAAACCATTTAACTCAGTGCTAGCCAAGATTGATAGTAAATTGAATTATCAGTTTTTGATAGCAGTGCTTGAAACCTTCAGCTGAAAGGAAAGGAATTATTAATGTAAGATAACAATAATTGAAAGTATTTAACTATGTGCAAGCAATAAATAACAATACATAAAAGCATTCAACTGTGTTGTTGTTGTTGTTGGGTTTTATGGCATATCAACCTTTGTAGGTTATTTAACGCCAAATCCATTTGTATGTAAATAATCTGTTCTATTTAAAACAATTTAGTTTAGCATAAGTACACAGTTTAATTGTCAAAAACATTTCCCTTTCAAACTATTCAAGCAGTTATATGTAACTATTCAATTAAGTGTAAATACAGTTTTAATGTCAAAAAACAGTTCTATTTCAAATAATTCAGTTAAGCATAAGCACGCAGTTTAATTGTCAAAAACGTTTCTATTTCAAGCTATTCAGTTTACTCAATTCATTTTAGCATAAGTATGCTGTTAGTTCTATTTAACCCATAGATAGGGCCCTATCAGGTGCTACCACTCCGGGCCAGAGTGGACCAGGGAGCGATGGTAATGAAGGGGTACTCCGCATTCCCCAAAGCTCCAGCATTGCTGGAACCTCACCATCAGCATTGTTGGAACCTCACCCTCAGGACACTCGTTGGGGGGGGGGTCTTACCCCTCTGCAGAGAAACAGTCGGTGTATTCTACAACCCCAGCCGACTGGGCAATGTTCGTAGAATGTTCATACGCGTAGGAATCCGAAAAACACGAAACACTTACGACTCTCTTTTTTGGTTCAGGTACGAAACTTTTTATTACCTTTTTGAGTTTAAGGTTTTTCGACATGAGGAGAGAGAGAGAGAGACACATGCTGACTTTTCCATCTGACTCCACCACGTGCGGCACCCCGCTGCAAACTACTGGTCTTGCCTCGGCGAGCTCCGAAAATCGACTAATTTCCTCTAGCGTCGAATCTTAACTGTTTTTTTCAAATTCCAAAATCCTCAGCCCGTCGCTTCCGGGCATGACGTTATTCACGTCCCCGGTCCTATTTTCTATCTGGGATTTTTATTGTGACATCTGTGATTGTCACATCTGCCCCGCGTGCGCGTGAACTCCTGCACTCAATGTGTGCACCTAACTAACCCATGCACTAAGCCTAACTAAACCGAAAGGTGAGATATACAAAACGAAAAATGATAATATAAAAAAAACCCTTCCGCAATTATATAACAAACATACAAAGTAGGCGATTCCTTCACCTCTAAGCATAAAATAACTTCAAACGGATTGACATGCCGTTAAAATCGATCCATTAAGTTTGTCACCAAATTAGATTCGTATATCATTGTTAGTGCTTTCGATTTTCACTGAGTTGTCCATATTTCTGGCCTAGTGACAAATCTAAGCTTAGCTTAGTGAATAACTCTATCTACATTTTTTGTCTAGTTGTTTCTTAAGAGTCTTTTTTGAGCGGGGTGGGGGTCATCGTGGTGTAATAGTTAAAGCGCTGGACTGCGGAATTGTAGTAAGTGAGTTCGAACTTCAGTCGCGGTATGACGTTCACTTTCGGACAAATACCCTTAGGAAAGGTATGAACCTCCTTATCCTCCCAGCATTTGGTTAAATAGCATCACTGCTTTTCTTCTATTAGGATGGCTTTGGCATTAAATAACCCACGTTGGTTGATATGCCATTAAACAAAGAAACCAAACCAGTTGTAAGCGTCTTTTTGCATACAGTTTATTGCAAACAGTTGTCTGGCTTCAAGTCGAATACACACAATTATATAGCAAGTAAGTAAAGTTGGCGACTGTAGTCGAGGGCGACCTGAAGGATCCCTTTTCAATAGGTACTACACCGAGGTGTAGTGGAGGGCGCTACTCCTTTCCCTGGATTGCTCCACTTTACCCTTGATACGTACCTTAAAATGCTGAGTGTTAAGCTAGGAAGTATCAACTACCATTTTTTGGTAGTTATCAAAATTTTTAGTAGAATAGATAGATATATTTTATATAGATAGATATTTAGATAGATGTATAGTAGAGATAGATTTTTTGGTAGTTACCACGGGCACCTCCTGGTATCAACTATCAGGAGGTGCCCGTGGTGTAATGGTTATCGTCGTAGGAAATGGACACGGCGACACGAGATCAGATCCTGGACGAGACTGATTGCATTTTACATAGCACTAATACCCTTGGAAAAGGTATGAATCCAATTATTCTCCCTCCAGCTATGGGTAAATAGTAGGACAGACTGTGTTCTTCAGTCTTGGTGAGGCAACTTGTCTAGAAGGAAAACTCTGAGTTCAAACCTGTTGAACTCCGCTTAAAAATTGACCTTGTGTCATATCCTGCCCGATCGGCGGGGTTGGGTAAATAGGGTCAACTACCATTTTTTAAATGTCTTTGGTATGATTCGACGTGGTATTAAACCCCGGTCTCCCAGACCATTGGCGAACACTCTACCCACTGGGCCAATGTAAGTAGTTATTTCTATTTAATAATAATTGTCACACAGTTCTGTTGAATATGAATAATGTTTAAATAGATCTATTTGGTTCATAGATGGGATTCTAACAGTTACTACCACACTGTGTATTGCCTAGTCGGCTGGGGCTGTTGAATACACTGACTGCACCTTTGCAGAGAGGTAAGACCCCACCCCAACAAGTGTCCAGGGTATGTAAACAATCTGATGGTGAGGTTCCAGTAATACTGGAGATCTGGGAATGTGGAGCACCCCTTCATTGCCATTGCTCCCAGGTCCACTCTGGCCCGGAGTGGTAGCACCTGAGAGGGCCCTATCTATGGGTCAAATAGAATTAAATTTTGTACTTATGTTAAACTGAATTACTTGAAATAGAACTCTTTTGACATTTAAACTGTACGACGCTAAATTGAATTGTTCGAAATAGAACTGTTTTGAAATTTAACTGTATGTAAACAAAAACTATACTTATTATAAACTGAATTGTGGGAATTAAAACTGTTTGACCGAAGCAAATAGCTTGAAATAGAAATGCTTTTGACAATTAAACTGTGTACTCATGCTAATCTGAATTCTTTGAAATAGAACTGTTTATTTGTATAAAAATGGATTTGGCATGAGATAACCTTCAAGGGTTTATATTCCATAAAACCTAACCACTTCGGGTCAGAGTGGACCAGGGAGTAATAGCAATGGAGGGGTGCTCCAATTTCAGAACTGGATCTTTATGGTCAAATACAGTTTAGTTTCCTCATGAAGACACCCCTTTTTTGGTTGCTGGGTGTGTCTTACTCCTCATCAGGATATCTAGTTGGCGTATTTCTTAACCAATCTGACACAGCATGGCAGACTTACTATCGTGGTAATCGTTTGTGAGATGTGCTTGCTAAACATTACCTCACATTAAAGACGCCCAAGTAAACCTATCAACGTTAATCCGGAGTAAAATGTTTTGTTTTTTGTTTTGTTTTGTGTGTTTTGTTTTGCTTTTATTCTTCAATAATATTCTTTCTTTCTTTCTTTTTTCTTTCTTTTTGTTTTTTATTTTTATTTTTTATTTTTTTTTTTTGCTTTCAGTTTTTCTCTTCATCTCTTTACTTTGGGGAAGTCGTCTTCGCCTCCATCGCTGCCTTAACCTCCCTCACATCTCTTTACAATACTTAATAATTTAAGCCGTGTAATGAATTGTGGGAGACAGGCTTAAAATTGAAAGCAAAGGAAAAAGAAAGAAGAAAAGAACCAAAACTAATTTTGTTATTCTTTTAAGCCGAATCGACAAAAATCTTGTAGGTGAGAACAAAAGATTGCGAGACACTTATCGTTATGGTATTTAACGAATTTAGACTTACCTTCTTTTTTTCTTTTTTGCTTCGAGCCGGCATCTTTCTTTCCTTCTTTCTTTCTTTCTTTCTTTCTTTTTAAGATATTAACTCTACCCATTCTTTCTTTCTTTCTTTCTTTCTTTCTAAGATATTGACGTTCCCCATTCTTTCTTTCTTTCTTTCTTTCTTTCTTTCTTTGACCAGCCATAATTCGTCCATTTCGTGTAACTATTATTTCCATTCTTCTTTTCATTGTTGCTATTTGTCATATTTACCTTATTTACTTTCATAAAATTCTTTCTTTTTTTTCTGAATGTCAAGTTTTCGTCGATAGCCTAGTTAACACATATCTATCTATCTATCTATCTATCTATCTATCTATCTATCTATCTATCTATCTCAGTTAGTCTGTCTTTCAGTCAGTCAGTCTATCTATCTATCTATCTATCTATCTATCTCAGTTAGTCTGTCTTTCAGTCTATCTATCTACGACTAGAAAAAAATCTCTTTAAATTTTTTACATATCTTATCAATATTATGTTTTCTCTTTCTTTTTCAACTTTTTCGGTAAATTTTTCTTTTTTTTAATCATTTACTTATTCTTCTTTATTGATTTACATGTTTGAAGTTTCTTTCTTTCTTTCTTTCTTTTAAAATGTTCTCGATATATTTTGAAAATACTTTCTTTCTCTTTTTTTTCTGTCCTTCTTTTCATCTTTTATTCATTCCATTTTCCCCTTCCTTACTTTCTTCATTCCTCTCCTTCTCACTTCCTTCCTTCTTTCCTTCGTTAAAAGCTCCCCAATCGCCAAAACATTTTTGATACTTAATCCTGATTTGTTTTCCGTTATTCTGCTGACACTTTCTGTCCCCCAGGGACAACACGTAGGAGGCAAAGGGCGGCAGTAAAGTGTGCGCCGTGAGAGTTTACGTTACATTTCAGAGGGAAGCAAATGTGGGTTGTTTAAGGAAGATGGCGGAAAATAAAAATTTAAAAAAAATACAAAAGATGGGAAACAAATCGAGAAGCCATCTTACCTATTTATTTCTCTCGTGTGAAATCCACTCTACTTCATTCTCATTCATTTTACTAAGACTATTCAATTCTTTCTTTCTTTCTTTCTTTCTTTCTTTCTTTCTTAACCTCTCTGAATATCCCTTTCTTTCTTTCTTTGAATATCCCTTTCTTTCTTTCTTTCTTTCTTTCTTTCTTTCTTTCTTTCTTTTTAAACCTCTCATAATATCCCTTTCTTTCTTTCTTTCTTTCTTTCTTTCTTTCTTTCTTTCTTTTTAAACCTCTCTGAATATCCCTTTCTTTCTTTCTTTCTTTCTTTCTTTCTTTCTTTCTTTCTTTCTTTCTATTCCTCTCGTATTATTCAGTTGACATAATCCTGGATAACGCAAAATCAGACATAAAAAAAGAAGAAAATAAGGAAAAAGGAAAAAAATCAAAAGAACAGAAATACAAAAAATCAAGTTTTGCCTGATTTCCATTAAACATCAAAAAATTTTTCATTTTCTTTTTTTCTTGTCGTTCACGTCATTTATCTTTTACTTTTGAAACATTCCAAGTTGGATATTTTGCTATTTTTTCACCTTTCTGCTCTTTTATCTTTTTTTCCCCTAATTCTTCTTTCTCCTAATTCTAATGGAAATGGCTTTCTCTCACCCTATTTCCTTGTGCCAAAAGAAAAACTCAAGCCATGGCGACTGGACAAGGTAAAATACAAATAAAACGTATTTATTTGACTAGCGTTGATCAGCATTTTCTTTCTTTCTTTCTTTCTTTCTTTCTTTCTTTCTTTCTTTCTTAATGCTCGTTTTTATCTATCTATCTATCTATCTATCTATCTATCTATTCTTTCTTTCTTTCTTTCTTTCTAATATTACATTATTTAATGTTGATTGCCTTCTCATTATCTATCTATCTATCTATCTTTTTTAATCGTATATCAATATTTTTGGGTTATTTAATGCAAAAGCCATCCTTTAGAAGAACACTAGTAGTACTACTTAACTCATAGATGATCACGGAAGGAGGTTCATGCCTTTCCTACGAGTACTAGTACGAAAGTGAACGTAATAGCGCGACTGGCGTATGTACTTGCTGACTATCGTGTTGCAGTCCATCACGTTAGCCACTTCACCACAGAGACCGCATCTATCCATCTATCTATCTATCACAAATTTTTTACAGTTATCTAGCTATCTTTCAAAAGAAAATGAATCACAAAACGAAGACAAAAAGGAAAAAAAAAAAGACAAATTGAAAGAAAGGAAAAGACAGATTAAAAGAAATTGACAAAAATAAAATGAATACTATTTGAAAGAAAAAGTGAAAAGAAAGCTGGAAGGAAAAACAAAAATAAAATGAACGTTCTGACTGAAAAAGAAATAAAGAATGAAGAGACAGGAAAAACGAGAATGAAGGCTTTCATCTTGCATCAAACGCGTGCAATGTTGTCTTCCATGGTTGATAAAATTGTGTGCGTCCAAACGTTGATTGAAGATGACAGACAGCGCAAACTTGAACTAGGAAATTTGATCTTTAAAATTCAGTGGTCTGTGACATCATCCACAAGAAGTTGGGTATTATGGCTTTGGATCTCAAAGCAATTGACTGAACTACAATTGTCTTGACGCCGCGTTCTTCAATGAGGGTATTTATGCGCTCGTGTACTGATAAGATAACCGCATTAATCTCGATGGTAACTACGTGGAAAGGTAGACAGTAGTACTGGTAACATGCGCATTTGTACAACAGTAATAATGTTTAATGAGTAAACGTTGGTAATGTACATTTTGGACATCCCACATAGTTCATCAGTCATTTGTAGACATATGTAGACATGAATTTAATATATATATATATATATATATATATATATATATATATATATATTTTAAACCCTTCATGTATACATAACCTGACGTCACCATCATCATCATCATGTCGTGCTGGTAGCACGGATATCCCTGACCCTCTCTCGCCACTTTTCCCTATCGTTCATCGCCTCAGGCAGGTCTTCTGGACAACATTCTGTATCCCCACATAGTTGCTGAATGTATGTTCGTGCTGGTCGTCCTGCTTTTGCACGGCCATGTGTGGGGGTCCATAAGAGTACATCACTTATGAGTTCGTCCCTGCTTCTCCAGCAGTGTCCTGCATGTCTGGTTCATCTAGCTTGAATAGTTTTCGTGATAGGAGGCAGGTGGCCGTACAGTTGGTGTCTTGTGGGGTGTTGCCGCCAGGACTTGTTCAAGATTGCTCGCAGCATTCTTGTGTAATTGCCGTTTAGCTTCTTCTCCAGCCGTTTTGTTAGAGTCCATGTCGTGCATCCATATAGCAGTATAGCAGTAACGTAAACCGATGATATATATATATATATATATATAACCCTCTATTTCTATATAACTGGACGTGAACCAACTGGATGTCAATATTCTCTAAGAAGTTACACGTGGAGACACAATGAAATCTTAGGGATTATTGCCGAGATTGCAAAAATGTGTTGTGAAACTGCCAATAAAATTTCATGTATAAAATAAGTATACAATTCGTTAAAGAAGGAAACGTTTCGAAAAGCTCACATAGAAATAGGCACAAACTAACATTGCTTGATGGTTGCACGGACTGGCGCGTTATTGCTGACGTAGATCGGCAACTCGCTTTTCCAACAGAAATAACATCAACTCGCCAAGGTCCAGATCTCGTCATTTGGTCAGTTAATTCAAAGAAATTTATTATTGTTGAATTAACGATCCCTTTCGAGGCCAACATTGACTGAGTACATCAGCGTAAATTGGAAAAGTACGAAGACCTACATGAGCAGTGTGTTAAGAATGGCTGGCCAACATACATATTTCCTCTTGAGATTGGATGTCGAGGTTTTATTTCGAACTCAACATCTACATTTTTAACCAAACTCGGACTTTCACCAGCAGCGAAAAGGAAATATATGAAAAAAGATCTAAAACAAGACCGCAACTGCATCTGAGCCGATATGGCATTCATAAAGATCAAACATCATCCAATAAAGTCTGGTAGTATTGGGAGATACTGCTGGGGCGCCTTGGGTTAGTGGTAATGATGCTTTGGCCCCGAAACCATGCCTGAACCTAGGGTCATTAACTGATGAAGAGTTTATTGGAAGCAAAACTGTTTTTTTTTCGGCAGTTCTTATATATATATATATATATATATATAGAGAGAGAGAGAGAGAGAGATTCTTGTTTATGAACGAGGGAAACTAAATCCCGATCGAAAGTAAATTATATGGATTCTTGTGAATCATCCGATATTTTAATTTAGAATTTTCCCTCTACTTGCGATTCAAAAGTTAAAGAGCTCAGTGTGCCCGACTATTTTATCATAGTTTAGGGAAGTGTAGAAAATTAGATTTATGTCTTTTCCTGGGTTATTAGCACTATTTGAAATGCAAACAGCCCCGTCTAGGTTTGATGAAAAGAGAAAAAAGTATGAACAAAATTATATAGATCGATTGATAATAATTGAAGCAATATATATATATATATATATATATATATTGAGTTAAGTCATTTATAATTTCCGTTTTAGTAAAAGATAATTTATTCCTGAATGATTTAACGCTGAAATAATTTCAATCAATAGTATATTTGCCATTATTTTGGATCACCCCTGATATTTATCTGGTAGGTTGTTGATTCCTCTTAAGTAAAATTTTGGTGATTCCTCTTGGTGTAATAGCTAATATACTGAAAGTAAGTGAGTTCAAACTCCAGTCATGCTATTACAGTCAACCGAGCCATTGGCCTAATGAGTAGAATGCTTGCCAATGGTTCAGGAGACCGGGGTTCAATCCCATGTCGAGTCATACTAAAGACTCAAAAAATGGTACTTGATGCCGCCTTGCTTAACACTCAGCATAATAAGGTAAGGATCAAGGGTAAAGTGGAGCAATCCAGGGAATGGAGTAGCGCCCTCCCCTACATCTCGGTGTAGTAGGTATTGAAAAGGGAGCTTTTGGGTCACCCTCGACTGCGGTCACCAACTTTACATTACCCTTGGGAAAAGTATGAACACCTTTATCTTCTACTAGCTATGGGTTTAACAATACCACAACTGTTCTTTTACAAGGATGGTTTCGGCATTGAATAATCTACGAATGTTGACATGCCTTTAAACAAAGAAACCGAAACCATATCACCATCAGAAACCTTTGAAAACTGATTTAGGAGTTGGCAGTCAGTAATGACATTTTGATCCTAAATACTACAAAATTTCTTTATCGTTTCTGTAGCATTTTGTTAATCTTAAATTCACACCTCATTACATGTTGAATATGCACTTTCAGTTTAAGGGCGTGAGATCATTGATTAAATAATGATGCTTACCCCCTTACTTCTGAAATAAGAATGACCGATGAAGGCATTCTTCAATCAGGAAAATTCCGGTTGCGTTTAAAACATTAGAAGTGTGAAATGAGCCGATAATTTGCTTTTAAAAAACGGAAATTGTTTATGAATCAACTCAATATATATATATATATATATATATATATATATATATATATATATATATATATATGTATATATATATATATGATAACGATTTATAACTGAAACAAGAAAATAAAAAAAGATTGCATGTCTTGGAAGCTGATATAGTAACAAATAGCAAAAAACTAAAACAAAAAACAAACATTGATTTGATGACTCTAACTCAAAGGGTGCATTTTTTCAGGACATGTTCCAAATGACCGCCATTGCACTTGTCTCAGTAATAAATCATTATCAGATAAATGGATTGCATCTATTTTGAGACACCCTATATATATATATATATATATATATATAGTAATTAGAAGGAAACTCAAACCTAGTTAAGTTGTCATTATTAATTCTTTCGCCTGGTCAATATTATTATCCTATTTACCAACCCCTCCGCTCGGGCAGGATATGACACAAGGTCAGTTTTTTAAGCGGAGTTTAACAGGTTTGAATTCAGAGTTTTCCTTCTCCTAGAATAGTTGCCTCACCAAGGCTGAAGAACTCAGTCTGTCCTACTATTTACCCATAGCTGGAGGGAGAATTATTGGATTCATACCTTTCCCTAGGGTATTAGTGCTACGTGAAAATGCAATCAGTTTCGTCCAGGATCTGAACTCGTGTCGCCGTGTCCATTTCCTACGACGATAACCATTACACCACGGGCACCTCCACAGAGAATATCATTATACGCTCCGTCTCGTCAGATGATTTTTTACATGTTAGACTTGAGATTTCGGAACAGCAAATGTGAAATTACAGTTCATAAGGCACCTATTCTCGGCAATAGCAAGGACAGCAATGAGAATTTTTATTGGAATTTAATAACTATTAATTCAGTTGTTGGTATCATTAGGACGGGGAAATTTATATATGAATGATGATTCTGTGAACTTCGGATATTAATTCAAAAATCAAGGCTTTTGTTTCTGAGGTAGTTAATTCACCTTGACCATCTTTAGGGTTAATTAATAGGCACCTGGTAGTAGCCGAAAATGTTTCTAACTTTAATTCTATTTTTATCTATCTTGATTCTAGTTTAATTTAAGTCTAAAATCACACCAGCTGAGACAATAAACATAAGTGTTGGGAGTAAATGAAGAATATATATGGGGATAGTCATTTAATTTACGAGTTTAGATTATTTAGAAAATCCCATCTGCTATGGGAATCCTGGCATGTGCTCAAATTGGGATAGGTTGACCTACAGGAACACCCTGCCCCTGTTTCTTAATATTTCTAACACCTATTGTTTTGACCCCTTCTGCCCTCGCCTGAGAATTAAATTTTTTTCCTCGTACTCATATGAACTGTAATTCCACATTTGCTGTTCCGAAACCTCAAGTCTAACATGTAAAAAGTCATCTGACGAGACAGAGAGCATAATAATATTCTCCGGTGAAATAAATTCATAATGACAACTTGATCAGGTTTGAGTTTCCTTCCAATTGCACTATATACGCTCTGAATGTGAATTTTGTTATATGCCTGTAAGGAAATAAGTGATGTAACAATTGCCATAGATTGAGCACTCACATAGATTTATATGATATTCCTCATATATTCTATACAAGAATAATCCACAGCCACTGCCTTCAGATGCTGAATGGATATTACTTATATATATATATATATATATATAGGGGGACTCAATATAGATGGAACCCATGTGACTGCTAATAACTCTTCTAATAATAATTTTGTGTTCTTTTTTGTTTCAGATTTGAAAAGAGTATACTATAAAAACTATTGATCCTCGATCACAATGCCTGGGACAGTAGGGGAAAAATATTTTGCGTCGCTACTTATTTGGGGACAAAATCATTCAAAACCATCTCAGAATAGATGGAAGCAATAAATATGATAATGATTTATAACTGAAACAAGAAACTCAAAAAAGATTGCATGTCCTGGAAGATGACAAATAACAAAAAACAAAAACAAAAAAACAAACATTGATTTGATGTCTCTTACTCAAACGATGCATTTTTTCAGGACATGTTCCAAATGACCGCCATTGCGCTTGTCTCAGTAATAAATCATTATCAGATTAATGGATTGCTTCTATTTTGAGACACCCTATATATATATATACATATATATATATATATATATATATATATATATATATATCGAATTTATTAGATAAAATCAACTATTAATCTAAAAAAAAATTGTTTGTTTTAAAACGGAAACAGTGTCAGAAAAAACTTAAAAGTTGATGTGAAAATTCTCAAATGCAATCAGTTGTGGTTACTAAAAGATTCATGTACTTATAAAACCACAATGATCAGATAGTTAGATTTATAAAAACAAACAAATAAACAAAAACTCTCTCTCTTTCAAACACTCACAAAATCACCCCTCATACACGCATAAAGGAAAATTAAAAAAAAAAAACAGACAAGGAAAAATATATTAATCTAAAAAATATTTTTTTAATCATATTTACCAACCCCTCCGCTCAGGCAGGATATGACACAAGGTTAATTTTTAAGCGGAGTTTAACAGGTTTGAGTTCAGAGTTTTCCTTCTCCTAGACTAGTTGCCTCACCAAGGCTGAAGAACCTAATCTGTCCTACTATTTACCCATAGCTGGAAGGAGAATAATTGGATTGATACCTTTCCCAAGGGTATTAGTGCTATGTGAAATGCAATCAGTCTCATCCAGGATTTGAACTCGTATCGTCGTGTCAAATTCTTACGACGATAACCATTACACCACGGGCACCTCCTAAATATTTTTTTAATGAACTAGGGAAAGTAAATCCTGAATGAGTGTAGAAGTTATCAGAAAGATTTAGCGTGTCAAGCGTGTATTTTGTTGTTTCTCCAGACATTTTAATTTTTTTTTTACAGTATTTAAATTAGATAAACTTTCAGTGTTTCAAAATATTAGGAACGGTATGAATTAGCCATTTTTTTTTACATATTTGTATTTACAAACGAAATTGGCGTTGACTATTGAAACGTTGGTTGATATTGGGCAACAATCACAATTTGAATAAAAATAATGTTGGCCAGTGAGCTGCCAAATGACGCACATTGCCGTATGAAAAAGAATAGAATTCTAATTGTCAAATACATTTAGAACACCCTTGCCTTTTCCAAAGAAACCCCTGTCGGCTGGGGGCTGTAGAAAAAGCTGACTGCACCTCTGCAGAGAGGTAAGCAAAAACGAGTGTCCTGGTTAGTTGGTTGGTTGATTGGGTTATATGGCATATCAACCCATGTGGGTTATTTGATGCCAAATCCTGTTTATACATATATGCATACATATATATATATGATAAGTAAGCGAATAGTTTATAGCCAGAGCTCATTTGTTTGCACACAGTTAAATGGTTTCAAGTAATGCTACTTGATATAAATAATCCTTAGTAAAAGATTGAAAAGTTCTATTTGACCTATAGCTGACATGAAAATAGGTACAACGACTTCGAGCCATAGATAATTTATAATAGCTATGATGGAGTACTCTACATTGCCCAATGCTTTGGAAGTAGATCTTCACCATCAGATCAAGTTTAATGTCACTCGTTACGGGAATCTTACCACTCTGCAGAAATACCATCGGCGGATTCTACAGCCTCAGCCGACTGGGTTAGAGTGTCCTGGTATGACTCTTAAATGATTCTGATGGTGAGGCTCTTGTTCTGGATTTTGGTTTGGTTTGGTTTTATGGTATATCAACCATTGCAGTTTATTTAATACAAATTCCATTTTTATACAATTAGACAGTTCTATTTCAAACAATTCAGTTTAACATAAGTACACAAAATAGTTCAATTTCAAACGATTCAGTTTGACCTAAGTACACAGTTTAAATGTCAAAACAATTCTATTTCAAACAATTCAGTTTAGCACAAGTACTGTTCTTTTGCTTGCACACAGTTAAATGTAAAAACAGTTCTCTTTCAAACAATTTAATTTCGCTTAAGTACAAAGTTTAGATCTTTTTAACCTATTGATAGGACCCTATCAGGTGCTTCCACTCCGGGCCAGAGTGGACCTGAGAGCGAAGGCAAAAAAGGGGTACTCAGCATTTTCCAAAGCTCCAGCCTTACTGGAGCGTCAACATCAGATCATTTAGTGTCCTATCCAGGACACTCATTGGAGGAGTCTTACTACTCTGCAGAGATGCAGTCGGTGTGTTCTGCAGCCCCAGCCGACTGAGCTATTCAGTCCTGGAGCTTCGGGAAATGTGGAGTACAACTTCATTGCCATTATTAACCGGCTCGGCCTGACCTGGATTTCTGGTACCTGTAAGAGTTTCATCTATGGGTAAAATAGAATGTTAAATAATTTACTAAGAATTATCATTATTATTAGTTATTTAAAACCATATAGGGTGCAAATTATTTATATTACATAGAAATGCTTGATAAATGGAGAGACTTGATAAACAGAATTATCAATTTTAAATAGAAATACTTGCAAACATTTAGCTGTGTGCAAACAAAAGAACTCGTTTAAAGACAAAGATACCAACAAACGATTCGCTTATAAATCATTTATTTAAAAACAGGATTTGGCATTAAATAACCCAACGAACTTATTACCATAAAGAAAATCTTCTTGAGAATTGCGATTTAAATTTTTTTTTATATTTAAGGCCTCAAGTATTACGAGACTTTACAGAATTTTCATATATGTCTTAAAATTCTTTACTGTTTGTCGTTTGTGTAATGTCCAGGTGTTTTTGACAAGAATGTATTGTATAGGGACAGACAGATAGACAGACAGACAGACATGGATAGACTGAAATCGCTAGATAGATAGATTGATAGATAGATATGATCATACTGATAGATAGATAGATAGATAGATTGATAGATAGATATGATCATACTGATAGATAGATAGATTGATAGATAGATATGATCATACTGATAGATAGATAGATAGATAGATATGATTAGACTGAGATAGATTAGATAGATTTTTATAGACATAGATATATAGATAGATAGATAGATTTATGGTCTCAGAGTCTTCATATGACAAAAGCTTTGTTGGCGGACTACAGTTCATATACATGGTGTGTCTAAAAAGTAACGAGACTAGGTGAGCTGTGTGAGCTATGGGCGAAGGAGGGATAAGCAGATGGTGGCATCATCTAACATGATTTCTTGAGAGTATATCATTGTAATCTTAGCTTTTTGCAGCCATTGAATTTTATTTTCACATGCTCTTTTTTTACACCTCTTTTTCAGGTCGTTCAGCTATGGACACGAAGGAACGGATGATAAATACCGAGCAACGAATAAACCTGAAAGTTTTGGTCCAGTTGGAGAAAACTCAAAACGATGGTAAAAAGAGGATGG